>JAJPUD010002847.1:209932-282850 GCA_023553655.1 Myrmecobius fasciatus
AGAGAGAGAGAGAGAGAGAGAGAGAGAGAGAGAGAGAGAGAGAGAGAGAGAAAAGAGAAGAGAGAGAGGCAAAGAGGAGAGAGAGATTAAGTAACAGACATAGACATGTACTCTATGCTACAGTATTAAGCATTACTAAGCAATAGTGTTGCAAAACAAGGTAGAAGACAGTCATTGTTTTCAAGGAGCTCTTTCAAATGGGAGAAATGACGTACAAATAATTAAGTACAAGCAGTTCATACACATATAATTTGATATAAACAATACAAACAAGGCATTAAAGTGGGTAAAAAATTTCTCAGATAACTTAAGATTTTATCTGGTTTATTGAAGGAAATATGGAAAACAAGAACTTAAGAGAAAGGAGAGAATTCAAGGCATAAGAATAGCCTGTGAAAGTGCTGAGTTAATAGATGAAATGTCCTGGTTCCAAACCCCACATCATATATCATATTATGATGATATGTAGGTTGGGAACATGGGGAATTGGGAAGATCATGATGCCCTTAAGAATAATAGAGAAGTTTGGAAGAAGGGAGGATTTAGATAAAAGATCATATGTTTCATTTTGAACATATTGAATTTTAGATGTCTCAGTTTGAGATGTTATCTAGGTAGTTGAGATTAGCACTTGTAGATAAGTAAATGTTATAATCATTAGTATAGAGAAAACTATTGAACTGTGAGAACTGATAAGATCACAAAGGGAATAGCTATAAATTAAGAGTTGAAAAACTCTCACTCAAGAGAAAAATTAGGTCTGTTTTCTAAGGATAAGAATATTTTGAGGAGTTTGAATTTTTTTTTTACTTTTACTTTATAAAAACCATTCTTAGATCCTGGGGCATTCAAAAACAGACACCATTGATTGCCTAGCCCTGGAAGGGAGAAGAGAAGAGGTCCCAGAATAGAGCACTAGAGGACACTTATCTTTAGCAGGCATGTGTGAAAATTCATCAATGGCGACTGAGAAGATAGGAAAAAGAAGAATCAGAATAGAATAGTGTTACAAAACCTAGATAGGGGAGTATTAAGAAGAAAAAGGGGATCATAAGTATCAAAGGATGCTGAAAGGTCAAGAAGGATGACAACTGAAAAAAAAAGACATTACAATTGGCAATTAAGAGATTGTTGGTATCTTTGCAGATAGTAGTTTCAGCTGAATGATGAGATCAGACTTTGAGTCATAGAGAGTTAAGAAGAGAGTTAAAGGAAAGGGAAGTGATGAGGTCCTTGGTCCTTGATAGCTAGGTGGGTATTGAGGGAAAGAGCCCAAATTACTGTAAACAATCTGGAAGCCAAGTTACTCAGTGAAGGCAAACAGGGAGGTATATTGATCCTATTATCTGAATGTGGATGACAATATAACATTCTCACTCTTTTTGTTGTTGCTCTGCTTGCATTTTGTTTTCTTACTCATTTTCTTCCCTTTTTGATCAGATTTTTCTTCTGCAACAAAAGAATTGTATATATATATAGATATATATATGTTTACACATATTGGATTTAACATATATTTTAACATGTATGACATATATTGGATTGATTGCCATCTAGAGGAGGGTATGGGGGGCAGGAGGGGAAAATCTGAAACACAAAGCTCTACAAGGATCAATGTTGAAAAATTATCAGTGCATATGTTTTGAAAATAAAAAGCTTTAAAACAAACAAAAAAACAAAAAAAAAAATTCTTTCTAACATTTTGTGTACCAAGGGAGTCCTGAAGCTCCAGTATATTTTTGGCTTCAGCACTTCTGTACTCCTGTACTCCATCATTTGGTGGTGCTGTATAGGGAGAACTTCCATAGTAGGGATATAGCCAGACTAGAAGAGACTGAAGTGAGGGAAGCCATGGTGTAGGAGACAATCTGCTGGAGGAAATGGGATGGAAAAGAATGACTTCTGTTCCAGGTTTAACTTGGTAAGGAGAATGGCCACATCTTTTTTCTTGTGAAAGTGGGAAAGGATAATAATGTTATTGATGATGATAATGGCAGACATTTACATAGCATTTCAATATTTGCAAAGTGATTTACATTTATTGTCTCATTTGCTTCAAAAATAAAATGTTCTTTGTTCCCAAAATTAGACAAAAGATAAGATTTCTGCCAACTTGGTTGCAAAAAATTAACACTGTGGCCAATTTTTGAAAGTTAAAATTTGGGTTTGTTTTCTCTCTATGCATATTACCATTAGAAAACAAGGAAGGAATTGTGAGATCAGATCTGCAATCATAAATCAAGCTGGAAATTTTTAACAAAAGCAGTTTGTATAGTGAGAATGAATGCATCAGTGGTGCTATATACTGACAAAAGACTGTGGGTTCCCCCCCCCCCCCACTCTCTCCCTTCTTTGGACTGAAAGCTGTTACATAACAATAAAAATAGGACTCTTTGAAGTCCTGAAAGACAGCCTTGCCTAAACTTGATAAGCATATTCAATGCTTTTATCATCTTGACTAGTTTTAAAAATTCAATTGTAATTCAAATGCAAAAGGCCTTGCTAAATGGCTGAGCTTTTACATTCCTCCTCCCCATTCCTATACAAACAAATCTATGCTAGGGTTTGTGAAGTGCAACCAGCCTTTTCTTTTATAAATTACTTTTCTTAGGGAAACTTGTAATGCTCAGAGAAACTGAGGCAGTATAGAGATTAAAGATTTTTAATAGTTTATTGATAGAAGTGGAGAGTTTGCAATCCATAATTATAGGAATGAATGCGACTCTTGTCTCAAAGCATCAAGTCCCCAAGTGAGGGGCTCCAGTGCTCAGGGAAACAAAGGCAGAAGGATGGGTAGAGCATTGGGGGATAGAAGTTCCAGGAAAGGACCATAAATTCAGTTCTGACAGGTTGGGGAGTATGGAGGAAGGATCATAAATTCTGATAAGTTTGGGAAGAAACCAGGAAACACTGAGTCGGGGGCCATAAAGATGACAGGTATGTCTAGGTATTTAAAATAAGCCATCTGGAGGTTTATGACTCTTTGGAATGCCAGTGGCCATTACTCTGCAGACCCAATTATCTCAGTCCTAATGGCCAGGAAGGGGGGTTGCTACCAGGGAGACTGAGGCAGAACAAGTGGGGCAGAATAATTAGGGGAAACTGAGACAGGGGAACTGTGGCACAACAAACTAATATATTCAGGGTGTCCAGAGAGAGAAGAATCTCTGGAAAATATTTCCTTTCTTCCTAGTTCCTAAATGACACCAAGTATGCTTCTAGTAGGTAAAAATGATAAAAATCAATCAAATAAGGAAATTAATCAAATCAATATTTATTAAGCATGTAGTAGAAGAGACATTAACATTGATCAAGTTTACAGTGTTTTCTTTCCAACAATTAGTATAAGCATCATTATCCCCATTTTTCAGGAAAGTAAACCTCCTTTAAAGGAGATTAAGTGATTTTGTCCAGATATCATTGCTTTTAAATCTTTGAGTAACTGTAACTTACTTCTTCTGATTCCAACTATCATTTAAATGTCTCAGGTTTATATGTTCCAAACACTGCACAGGACAAAAAAAAAAAAAAAAAAAAATGAAACCTTGCTGCCTTCAAAGTACTTACTGCACAGCCATTGCAAAATATATTCTATACATAAAAAAAATTATCCTTTTGTACTGCCTGTTCCATATGCTCAGAATATATTCCTTTCATACCCACCTTGTTGTTGTGATTCAGAAAGGAGACCCCAAAAAGATGGAGTTACAGATAAGTATGACGAGGTGTCTCAAAAGAATTTGCAGGTTTGAACCCATCTTCAAGTCAAGGGACTAAGTTTATTATAATTGTAAGGTCAATTGAAACAGGCTAAGTTCCAAAAAATTTTAGCAAGAAGATAAATTTATAGGAAAATGATAGAAAGGTCACTGATATGCTAATTTTATGGCTGAGAGGTAGAATTGAGGAGTGATCTTAGAGATGTAGTTGAAGACTGGTTTGGTATGCCCCTATTATCTTAGAAACTTTGTTATTACTGATCAATAGATTGTTATCTGATAGTGAGGATTGTTTGTGGAACTACAGCATTCCCAAGGCCAGGTGGCCTTAGGGTTAAGACCAGGTAGTTTTAGGGTCCCTGCTACAACTCCCCTATCATTGTCATCCTTCAAAATTCAGCTAAAGGTAATTGTGGGGTATGGGATTAGACCCCAAAAATATATTGGGGTTTTGAGACTGTAAAAGAATTTGTAGGCTTTAGACAATCTCCAAATCAGGAGGCAAGGATTTTATTATTACATGTGTAAGAGATAAGCATCTTATTGTTATGCCCTGAATAAAATTATTGTGGCCACCCCCTTTCCTTGCCATTAGGACTGGAAATTGAGTTTTACATACAATTGTGACACGGTGAAGGATAGAAAAGAAAAACAATGATCCAGGTGCTCATCACTCTGACTCCATCCTTGTCCTAAATGACCCTGGGATAGAATTGTTATCTTGCCTCCTGCCTAAAAACCTGAGCTATAGTCCCTATCTCTCCAAGAATGTCTGACAGGAACCGAGCCACAATCCAAGGCTGTAAATACTAGGTTAACTCCTCTTTCCCAGTTCTCTCTCTGAAGTATAGACAGCAGCTGTAAAATGTTAGACTAATTGCCTTCTCAGTTTCTGGATCCTGGTAGCAAACCCTAATTAGCTAAAAACCACTATATAAATTCCCTGCATCAGTTCCTCGAGGCCAAATGATTTTGAACATGAGTTCAATTGGTTTGGCTAGTCTAAACTCTCCACATTAAAAGATTA
Source organism: Myrmecobius fasciatus (assembly GCA_023553655.1). Lineage (NCBI taxonomy): Eukaryota > Metazoa > Chordata > Mammalia > Dasyuromorphia > Myrmecobiidae > Myrmecobius > Myrmecobius fasciatus. Next base: position 214,679 of record JAJPUD010002847.1, read on the forward strand.
AAAACCACTCTCTGTCTTGCCTCAGTTTCTCTGGCATTACATTACCAAAAATTCTATAGACCTGCTGATGAAACAAGGAAAGGATTTTATTTTACATTTTCATAGGAGTGGGTGTCCAAGCTAGTAGGCATACTTAAAATCAATAAAACATGCCTTTTAATACCCCATTGCTGAAATTCAAGTCCCTCCCCTAATTCCCCATTGGCTGGGTACTATACAAGTTACAGCTTATCTGGAGAGCCTAATTTCCCTCTGAGCATCTCCACCCCTAATTACATCTGTCCTTGGTGTTCACATTATTTGGACCTAGTTCAGTTCCTCTCCTGGTTCCTCATTGGGTTACAACCTATCCTAATTCCTCCTTGTGAGTGTGAGTCCAACTCCTATTATATCTCACAGCATGTTTCTTATTCTAATTAATGTTTTCTCTCTATAAATTTGTAACCTTTGGTTTTCATTTCTTAGGTTTCAGTTTCATTTCTCTAATTTAAGTTTTCTAACTGTAAAACCTAAACCCTCATTCAATTCTCAATAAGGCATTAACTGCCAGGTTATTTCCAAAGAGGAGTTTTAGCCATCAACCAGAAGAAAGACTCAGGCACTAAATTCCCTAGTGGAACTCATAGTTAAGAAGGGATAAGAAGCCATTAGGCAGACTAAGTCCTAATGAAGTTCTTACCATAAAGTGGGCAGGTTCCTAATGAATCTTCAAAGTATTGATGGAATTATACCATTGACTGGAAGGTTAACCCAAAAGGACTTAGCCATTTATAAAGTTTACCAAGTGTACTAACCCTAAAAGGAGTTAGTGGGAGATTGGGCTACAGGTAGGTTCTTTTATAAGAAAGAAATAATCTGGGGATGGGGGTGTTGACATCATAACCTGGCCTTCTAATTGGATACAGTAATTTTGGGGTTATGATAATTTTCTTAATGCAAGTAATTTGAAAATAGACAAAAGGCCCGCTTAAATGATAATCCTGTCAGTACTCTTCTAGTACTCTGGGAGTAGCTTGGTTTCCTAAATGTAATTCAAGATCTTTCTTGTCAATGTCCCTCCCTATGGCCTGTTCAGCAATCCAGGATCTGGGGTCTTTATTCACACTCACAACTGGGATTTTCTACAGAGTGCCCTTGATGTATGTGGTCCCCTGATTTCAGGGGGGCTTCTGTTCTGGCAATATATCTGATTTCAAAGTCCTCTGGCTTTGTGCCTCCCCCCCTGCCCCAACCTACAGCTATTTTTCTGACAATTTGTCTGATTCTGAATAGACCACTTCTCAATTCATTGCTGACTGTCTGAAACCTTCTGGCCTCAGCATAATTCCATGGATGAAACTCCTGAACAATAGTAACAATTTGGTCAATGGGAACCAAATTTCTTTCTACTTATGAGCCATAGAATTAGCATATCAATGCTAAAAAGCTGGATAAATGTGTCTCTTTGCTTTTATTTCTCTGTTGAATTCCCTTACAATTCAGTTCGCTTATAATGGTGTTACAGTTATAATAAAACTGTCCCTTGGCTAAGGAGATGGATTCAAGGCAGGAAATTCTTTTCAGACACCTTATGTCATGAATCTGGGAGGGGTTTCCCCTTTCCCAATTTCAACACTCTCAGTTTCAAGTGCTTCCCACTGAACCCTAAAATTATCATGTATCTGTTTTGTATGTGAGGGTAAGAGAGTCTACCACACCCCAATTGAAAAAGGAAATAATAATTCTAGAATGAATCAAAGATTTAAACTAAGAATGAATTAAGATCTATAAATTAATCATAAATATAGACCAGAGCCAAGATGGCGGAGTGAAAACCTGACTCTCTGTGTCCTCCTCTGACCTTCTCTCAAATCAACAATAAAATAAGCCTCTGAACTGGTGTTCAAGTCAACGAATCCAGAAATATTTGGGCACTGCTAGCAGATATCTCTGAAGAACTTCATATCAGGTCTGTGTAACACGGGCAGAGGGGTAAACAGTTTGCTCAGTGCAGCCCGGAGGTGAGGGTGGGACTCAGCTCAGTGTGGCAGAAACTCCAAACTCCAAAGACCTGGAGTATATCTGAGGCATTTAGGACACTCTGCCTCAACTGGGGACAGGTATTCTGATAGATTTCCCTTGTTAAAGGAGTAGATTGGGCAAAGTCCTAGCCCCCACTGGCTGAGCACCTTAAGTTAATTAGCGGAATTGCCCCAGGGAAAACTACCGCAGCTGCCGCTTTTCTAGCCTTAAACAGCCCCCCACACTGTCTAAAAAATGAAGAAGCGAAAGAGAGCTTTCACCATAGACAGCTTCTATCAAGAGAAAGAAGGGCAGACCCCAGATCCTGAGGTTCCTTTAGACAAAACTCCAGAGGAAATCATCAAGGACCATCCCTGGTCCCCTTTTCAAAAGGCCTTTCTGGAAGATTGCATAAAGAATCTCAAAAGAGGCTGGAGGATAAATGGGAAAATAAACTGAAATCAGTGAAAGAAGAATATAATGCCCTGCAAAAGAGATATGAAAGAGACACCAATTGATTGAAAAACAAAATTAGTGAAGTGGAAAAAGAGTGCAACGAACAAAAAAATTCAATTGGCCAGTTACAAAAGGAGCTAAAAAAGGTAACTGAAGAAAACAATACTTTAAAAGTAAGAATTGAACAAATGCAAGTAAGGGAATGACCCAATAAGACTTCAAGAATCAAACAAAAACAAAAAAATGAAAAATTAGAAGAAAATATGAAATGTCTCCTAGGAAAAACAACTAACTTGGAAAATAGATCTAGGAGAGACAATCTAAGGATTATTGGACTTCCTGAAAGCCATGATGAACAAAAGAATCTAAACACTATCTTCCAGGAAATCCTGAAAGAAAACTGACCTGAGATTGTAGAATCAGAAGGCAAAATCACTATTGAAAGAATTCACCAATCACCTTCTGAAAGAGACCCCAAAATTAAAAGCCCAAGGAATATCGTGGCTAAATGTCAGGACTATCTCACCAAGGAAAAAATTCTGCTAGCAGCTAGAAAGAAACAATTCAAATACCGAGGATCAATAATTAGAATCACACACTATCTGTCAGCCTCCACAGTGAAGGATCCAAGGGCTTGGAACCAGATATTCCAAAAGGCAAAGGAACTTGGATTACAACCAAAAATAACCTATCCAGGTAGAATGAGCATTATCTTCCAGGGAAGAAGATGGTCATTTAATGATATAGGTGAATTTCACCTATTTTTAATGAAAAGACCAGATCTGAACAAAAAATTTGACCTCCAAACACAGAACTCGAGAACCATAAAAAGATAAAAAGGAAAGGACTCTTGAGAACTTTATTTCTACTATGGGGATACTTAAAGTTTGGGGGTATAATTAACTAGATATTGCTTTGATAATATGAAAAAGAAAACCAGAGGGGGAAAGGTTATCATACTGGGGAAAAGAAGAAAAAGTGGAAAAATAAGATCTTAAAAAAAAGGAGGTAAAAACAAGGTAAAATCTCTTGAAGAGGCAAAGAAAACCTAATATAATTGAGAGAAAGAGGGGAGGGAGATGAGCATTGTGTAAATCTTACTCTCATCAGATTGGGCTCTAAAAGTGTATATCAGACACTTGATTTGACATGGAAACTTGTCTATTGCTAGAGGGAACTGGGAGGGAAAGGAGGAAAAGAAAGGGATAAACTAACAGAAGGGAAAATAGAAGAATCAGGGGAAAAGAGTAAAAACAGGGGGAGGGGATCTAAAGGGTGGAGTATTGTTTGGGGGAGGGGGTCATCAAAAGCAAAGTACTGAGGAGGGGGAAAGGGAGAAAGGGGAAAGGAAAGGGGAAAACATAACTTGGGTAAATAAGATGGCAGGAAATAAAGAATTAGTTATTCTGTGAATGTGAATGGGATGAACTTTCCCATAAAGCGGAAGCATATAGCAGGCTGGATTAAAAACCAGAATCCCACAATATGTTGTCTACAAGAAACACATCTAAAACATAGTGACACATAGGATGAAGGTAAAAGGCTGGAGCAGAACCTATTATGCTTCAGGTGAACAAAAAAAAGCAGGGGTAGCAATCCTTATCTCAGATCAAGTAAAAGCCAAGATAGATCTAATCAAAAGAGATAAGGAAGGAAACTATATTTTATTAAAGGGTACCATACTTAATGTAGAAATATGAATACTAAATATATATGCACCAAGTGCAATAGCATCCAGATTCCTAGGGGAGAAATTAAGAGAGATGCAAGAAGAAATAGACAGCCAAATTATGGGGGGGATCTCAACCTTGCTCTCTCAGAATTAGATAAATCAAACCACAAAATAAATAAGAAAGAAACTAGGGAGGTAAACCAATTGTTAAAAAAGTTAGGTATGATAGATCTGTGGAGAAAATTGAATAGAGACAGTAGGGATTTCACTTTTTTCTCAGAGGTCCATGGAACATATACAAAAATTGACCATGTATTAGGGCATAAAAACCTCAAAATCAAATGCAGAAAGGCAGAAATAGTAAATGCATCTTTTTCAAATCATGATGCAATAAAAATCACATGCAAAATAAGGCCAGGAGAAAATAGGCCAAAAGTTAATTGGAAATTAAATAATCTAATCCTGAAGAATGAATGGGTGGAAAGAGCAAATCACAGACAATCAATAATTTCATCCAGGAGAATGACAATAACGAGACAACATACCAAAATTTGTGGGATATGGCCAAAGCGGTTATAAGGGGTAACTTTATATCTCTAGATGCTTATTTGCATAAAATAGAGAAAGAGAAGATCAAAGAATTAGGGTTACAATTAAAAAAGGTAGAAAAAGAGCAAATTAAAAACCGTCAATTAAATACCAAATTGGAAATTTTAAAAATAAAAGGGGAAATTGATAAAATTGAAAATAAGAAAACTATTGAGTTAATAAATAAAACTGAGTTGGTTTTATGAAAAAAGCAACAAAATAGATAAGCCTTTAGTTAATTTGATAAGAAAAAGGAAAGAGGAAAATCAAATTGTTAGTCTCAAGAATGATAAGGGAGAACTTTCCTCCAATGAAGAGGAAATTAGAGCAATAATTAGGAGTTACTTTGCCCAACTTTATGCCAGTAAGTTTGATCATTTAAATGAAATGGAGGAATATCTACAAAAATATAGATTGCCCAGGTTAACAGAAGAAGAAATAAATTATTTAAATAGCCCCATATTAGAAAAAGAAATAGAACAAGCTATTAACCAACTCCCTAAGAAAAAATCTCCAGGGCCAGATGGATTGACATGTGAATTCTACCAAACATTCAAAGAACAATTAATTCCAATACTACACAAACTATTTGAGAAAATAGGGACAGAAGGTATGCTACCAAATTCCTTCTATAATACTGATATGGTGCTGATAGCTAAACCAGGTAGGCTGAAAACAGAGAAAGAAAACTATAGACCAATTTCCCTAATGAATATTGATGCAAAAATCTTACATAAGATATTAGCAATGAGAATACAGAAAGTCATCCCCAGGATAGTACACTATGACCAAGTAGGATTTATACCAGGAATGTAGGGCTGGTTCAATATTAGGAAAACTATCAGCATAATTAATTATATTAATAACCAAACTAACAAAAAACATATGATTATCTCAATAGATGCAGAAAAAGCTTTTGATAAAATCCCATATCCATTCCTCTTAAAAACACTAGAGAGTATAGGGATAAATGGGCTTTTCCTGAAAATGATTAGTAGCATCTACTTAAAACCATCAGCAAGCATCATATGTAATGGAGACAAACTAGAACCATTCCCAATAAGATCAGGAGTGAAACAAGGCTGCCCACTGTCACCATTACTATTTAATATTTTATTAGAAATGTTAGCTTTGGCAATAAGAGAAGAAAAAAGAGATAAAAGGAATTAGAGTAAGTAATGAAGAAACCAAATTATCACGCTTTGCAAATGACATGATGGTATACTTAGAGAACCCTAGAGACTCAATTAAAAAACTACTAGAAACCATTCACAACTTTAGTATTAAGTTGCAGGATTCAAAATAAATCCACATAAATCATCAGCATTTTTATATGTTAACAACAAAGTTCAGCAGCAAGAGATACAAAAAGAAATTCCATTCCAAATAACAGATGATAGGATAAAATATTTGGGAATCTATCTGCCAAGGAAAAGTCAGAAACTATATGAACTAAACTACAAAACACTTTCCACACAAATAAGATCAGACCTAGTCAATTGGAAAAACATTAAGTGCTCATGGGTATGCCAAGGAAATATAATAAAAATGACAATACTACCCAAAGTAATCTACTTATTTAGCGCCATATCATCAAACTCCCAAGAAATTATTTTACAGATCTAGAAAAAATAGTAGCAAAATTCATTTGGAAGAACAAAAGGTCAAGAATTTCAAGGGAATTAATGAAAAAAAAGGCAGATGAAGGTGGCCTTGCTGTACCAGAACCAAAATTATATTTTAAAGCAGCGGTCATCAAAACCATTTGGTACTGGCTGAGAAATAGAGCAGTCGATCAGTGGCATAGGATAGGATATCAGGACAATCTAGGCAATAACTTTAACAATTTAGTGTTTGATAAACCCAAAGACCCTAGCTTTTTAGATAAGTACTCACTACTCGGCAAAAACTGCTGGGAAAATTGGAAACTAGTGTGGAAGAAATTAGGGCTTGACCCACACCTAACACCACATACCAAGATAAGATCTAAATGGGTTCAAGATCTAGATATAAAGAGTAATTTTGTAAGCAAATTAGAGGAACGTAGTATAGTTTACCCCTCAGGCCTGTGGAGATGGAATAAATTTATGTCCAAAGAAGATCTGGAACTCTTAACTGAAAACCAGATAGATAAGTTTGATTATATTAAGTTAAAAAGTTTCTGTACAAATAAAACTAATGAAGGCAAGATTAGGAGGGAAGCATCAAATTGGGAAATCATCTTTACATTTAATGGTCCTGATAAAGCCCTCATTTCTAAAATATATAGAGAATTGTCTCATATATATAAGAATCCAAGCCACCCTTCAATAGATAAGTGGTCAAGGGATATGAACAGACAATTTTCAGATGATGAAATTAAAACCATCTCTAGTCATATGAAAAGTTGCTCTAAATCACTATTGATCAGAGAAATGCAAATTAAGACAACTCTGATGTAACACTACACACCTGTCAGATTGGCTAAATTGACAGGAAAAGACAACAATGAATGTTGGAGGGAATGTGGGAAGGCTGGGACACTAATACATTGTTGGTGGAACTGTGAACAGATCCAACCATTCTGGGGAGCAATTTGGAGCTATGCTCAAAAAGTTATCAAACTGTGCATACCCTTTGACCCAGCAGTGTTTCTACCGGGCCTATATCCCAAAGAGATCTTAGAGGAGGGAAAGGGACCCACATGTGCAAGAATGTTTGTGGCAGCCCTTTTTTGTAGTGACTAGAAACTGGAAACTGAATGGATGCCCATCAATTGGAGAGTGGCTGAATAAATTATGGTATATGAATGTTATGGAATATTATTGCTCTGTAAGAAACGACCAGTGGGACAATTTCAGAGAGGCCTGGAGAGACTTGCATGAACTGATGCTGAGTGAAACGAGCAGAACCGGGAGATCATTATACACAGCAACAACAATAATACATAATGACCAACTCTGATGGACATGGCTCCCTGCGACAAGGAATTGTCTCAAACCAGTTGCAATTGTTCAGTGAGGAAAGCCATATACACCCAGAGAGAGGTATATGAAATGTGGACCACAACATAACATTTTCATGCTCTCTATTGATGTTTGAGTTTTCATTCTCTGATTTTCTTTTTTTTTCTTGTAGATAGGATTTTTCTTGCACAATTTGTCAAGTATTTTAACATTATTAACATGTAGTGGACTTCCTGCCATCTAGGGGAGGGGAGGGGACTGGGGGTAAAACTTGTAACGGAAAGCTTTGTAAAGATAAATGCTGAGGAACTACCCATACATATGTTATACAAATAAAAAGCTTTAATAAAAAAAAAAAGAAAAAAAAAGAAAGAAAGAAAATAGGTTAAAGTGATAAAGATAAAAGGAAAAAGCATCAGTGAAATGATTAACATACACAGAAGAGAGCAGAAGTTCATAAGGGAACAAACAGAGCAGCTTTGGTACTAAAGTGTTAAATTTAATATATTCTTTAAAAATAAGCTACAGGTAACAGTTTTATCTATTATCCCCTTTGCCCTTTGTAAATTGAAATATCCATGTTTGTTGATGTTTATTAAGTTCATAATAAAAAATAAAATGTTTAAATTCTAAAAAAAAAATGAAAAAGAGAAAAAATGAAAATCACTTCTGGATCCACACATTTTCCATCAAGCTGATTGGAAACTGCAATCTTCTGCAAGAGTATTCTTGTAGGAATACTAGAACTAGTTAGGTAGTTCAATGAATTTCACTTTTCAGGTAAGGTGAGATTGAAAGTTAAGTTCTCTCTTCTGATTTCTCATTGTAGCTGTGTCTCTTGTGTAACAGTAGCTGAAAGCAGGGACCTGGGACACATTAGGGACACTGAGGAAAGGCAGCTCCAGGCCTTAAAGTGGGATTAAACACCAATAGGGACCTATGCCTAAGGGAAACTTTCTAAGAACTCCATGAAGGAAGAAAAGGACTTCAAGTATTGAAGTAGAGTGAATTATTCTTTGAATCTCCTATATACATAAATGGCACACAGCTGACAAAAGATGACTTTATTTCTAGTTCCCTAAATTGCCCAGACCCCCAAATTGCTTAAGGTTCACCAGACATTATCCCTCCTAGTTTCTAACTATTTTCTAAATGTCCTAAACTCTCCTTTTTGGGATTCCCATGTTTTCTCTATGGATCTTCAAATAGTTAAGCAGTTAAGAAAAACAATTTACCTTGTGGAACCATGGAATATTCTGCCACCCCCTTGCACTTATAAACCCTTTCCCTCTCTCCAAATACTTTATAAAAACTCCATAGCCAGATCCTTTAACAGGCTTCCTAACATATTTAGTTCCATGGAACCCCAGTTGCAACCACTGCCTGTAATAAGACCCTAATTTTTGCTATACTGGCTGCCTTCTCATTAATTCAGACTGACACTTTAATACATTTGCATGCTAAGTGCTCTAGTCCAGCATATTTACATGTGGGGTACTTAATGTGAGATCTACATTAAACACGAGAACTATAACCCTTTAAGGCTAGGTTTCTCTCAAAAGGCTGAAAGGTGGAAATAATCACCATCTGTGACCCTGAACTATTGATGTGAGTGAGAGTGACTTAAAATTGAACTCACTATTGGGGTACCTTGTCTGCATGCGTGTTTATCATCTTCCCTGTTAGATTGGAAGTTCCTTAAAGGCTGTCAGGGACTGGTTCACTTGCGTCTTGGTTTCCCCAAATTTTACAGTGCTATGTGAAGGTAATATTTGCGTGTGGGTCTGTATTTTTTGGTTAACAAATTGCTTAAAATGAATAATATAAACAAAAAGTTTGAAAAGAGTTTAGAGAAAGGAAAGATCTCTGTATATTGTCAGGAAGACTCTGGGAAGGAATGAGGAATTCATCTTGAAGAATAAGTAAAATTTAGGCTCTGAAGAAGCTGTACAAAGATCATGATAGAAAAACCAGTTGCCCATGGTTAGAAAGTGTGGGCAATAAATCTCTGCAATAGATGGTTCATGGTAAAGTACAGAGATGATTATCAAAGTATTATTTTAGGAAGATTAAGTTTAGTCTTGAGGATGATTTCAAAGGTCTCCATGTTCCTGTTTCTATTTTTATCTTTTTTTTTTTCTTTCTTATTCTGGGTTTTTAACAGTGCTTGTTTATTGATCAACTGACACCTAGGATTCTTTTAAATTATCAATAGTAACAATTCAAATTCCTTTTATTTCTGCTCTTCTTCATTTTCCTGATGGATAATTTCCCCTGTTTACATTGACTTCTTGCATCCATTTTGCTCCTCATATAGGGATTTGTACAAAATAGCTTTAATAAATATTAATTTAAGAAATGATTAATTAGTTGAGTTGAATTTAAAGCAATAGAATCCTGTGTCAAATAGCTAGAGACACTGAGAAGGGCAACAATAGATATTAACCAATCACTATCCTGGGATGTAATGATGAGGCCCTGAAAGTTAAGCAACTTTCAAATTCTTTATCTTTTGTTTACAGAGAAATTCCTTTCCCTGACATAAGTGCTCATTAACCCATTTAAACATAAATTTGGGTTGCTTTGGAATGTGAAGTTATTAATACAATCAAAATCAAAGAGACTCAATTTCATTTTCATTTTTACACAAAATACAAGCACAGTATAACATCACCTTTTGAGTCATCTCGTGAGGCTCCCTTAAGAGTTCTGCATTATGTGGACTTTCTAAGAGTTGAGCTTTGGGCTTCAAGGCTTAATTAATTTTTTTCAGAGTCAGATATAAGACAAGCTCAGGTTTCACAGCCAGAAAATTAGGAGTACAAATGAAAGAGTCTAGTTCTGGAAGTTTGTATGTTTTGAATGCTTCCAAAGTGCTGGAATCCCAGGGAGAAATATAGTTTCCTGATTTACTCTTATTCCTTATCTGGGAAGGGCCCCTGATCCCTTATAATCACAAGCATCATTGATCCTCGGGGATCCTGCTTCTTAGTGACCACAACTGCTCTCATTCCTTTCCAACCTGGAACTGTGATTGGAAGTGGCTCTGGGCAATGGAAGTGCAAAACAGCATATGGTTCTGCATTCAGTGCCAGTTCAGGGGTCTCTGTAAGCTCCTTAGGACCATTTTTCCAAATCCCTGCTTTCTCTAGGCTGAGAGCTCTTGAAGTTGCTCTTTTTGCCACCACCAAGTCCTATCACTGGTGCTGCATCCACCTGGACTTTGGACCAGACCTCATGCTGGTGTTAAGGACCTCCCCTAAACTCCTAAATTGTCTTCAACAAGAAAAATGTCTCACCCCAAACTTTGGTTGACTGCACCACTCCAAAATTTGATTTGAGGCATTATTTTAGAGTTCTTTAGAGGCAAATTTTGGGAGAATTGGGTTGTAGTATTTCCTCTACTCTGTCATTTTGGCTCCTCTACTTCATGAGTTAATTCTTGAAGGGTTCTAGGGTTTTTCAGAGATAGAATTGAGAAAGCATTCCAAGTATAGTGGAGAATATGTGACAGCACATGGCATTATTGACCACCCTGTCCTCTTATCTATTGATTCCTTCTGTTTCCTTTGCTAGATGGTTACCCCTAACTTGTCTTCTAAGTGTGGGTAAACTCCAAAGTTCTTCCCCTGACAGTTTCTTCTGTCTCTATTTTCTTGGTAACATAATAGCCACGTATTTAAGTATCATTCTTGGGTACATGACTTCCAGATTTCTATAGTCATGCTTTGAGATGTACCCATTTGGGTTACAAGTATTTGATTTAATGAAGATTATGATTTATAATGCAGTTTTTAGTTTATGAGTTATATTTTCATATTTATGAGGATCAATTTACATCTTATATTTTTTGAAACATAAAACTAAAATGATAGTTACAATGAACTCATCTTCACAATTGTACTGTTGATGAGTGTTGGTTAAATTATCCTCTCAGGATAACTGGAATCTACTAGTTAATAATAGTGATAATTTCATATTCTATGATAATAAAATAAACTGTGAAAATGATTCTCATCATTATTTCTCTTACCTATTTTTTCATCTTTCTACATTTGATGTCAATTTGTTCAGTGAGTATGATATCATTTACATAGTTTTTATTGATTTTTGAATAGATGCTAGACATGGGAAGCACCAAATAACACCAAAGAACACATTTTACTACTTTTAACAAAGGAAAAGACATTAACATGGGAGATGTCCTTGAATCAGCCATTATAGCAAACATTGATTCATCAGAACTGAGTTCAATTTTTGTTAAAAATGAAAGAAAAGAGTCCCCTGAGGGAGAAACCATGATTTAACCTTGAATTATTTAAACAAGTCATTGAATTTTTTTAATGGAAAATAAACAACATAAATTACATTAATTATAATTTTAACTAGAGTTCTTTATAGAATATCTCTATAAAATTACCCTCTTCTGGGGCAGCTAGGTGGCGCAGTGGATAGAGCACCAGCCCTGAAGTCAGGAGGACCTGAGTTCAAATCTGGTCTTAACACTTAACATTCCCTAGCTGTGTGACCCTGGGCAAGTCACTTAACCTCAATTGCCTCAGCAAAAAGCAAAAAAAAAAAAAAAAATTACCCTCTTCTACAAATGTTAGAGTGATAAGCAGTATGTTTATTAAAGTATAGTAACTTTGAAGTTAGAAGATCTAGCTTTATATCTTGTCTCTGTTGCTTACTACCTGAGTGGCCTCTGGTAAATCTCTGAATTTCTCATGGCCTCATTTTCTTCATCTGTCAATTGATGGTTTTGGACTAAATGGACTTTAGGATCTTTTATAGTTCCTAATTGATTTTCCTGTTATGACTAAGTTCTTTTCAAAACAGCTAAAATCTTATTTTCTGAAAGTTTTTCCTATTATTATCTACTATCCTAAGCCTCCTTCGCACCCCACTCCATCTTCCAAATATATGCCCTTAAATAGCTTTTAGATGATATATCTCTTTTATGTACAGAACTGTCTGCTTGTTTTCTTCCTCATTAAAATGTGAGCTTCTTCAGAGAAAGAAACATGTTTCTGCCTTTCTTTGTATCTCCCTCTACTTAGTTCAGTGTGTAGCATATGGTATATATTTAATGAATACTTGATGATTATGACGATGATGAAATTGAAATACAGTTATCAAAATACATAAAAATTCTGCAATACCAGGTTAAGAACTTTTGACTTAAAATATGGCATAGAGATAGCTTCAATAACTGTGATTTCTAATATCTTTATCTATGTTCCTTTATTGTCACTGAAAAATGCAAAGTGCCTATCTATATAGTCTGGGTTACATTTTTTTTTTTGTTTATTTGTTTGTTTCATGGGTTTCCAAAGCTAAACAATTCATTACCTAGTTGCCAGTGTACTAGTGATATGCTATTCATCATCAACTTTTGAGTAGATAATCACAATAATCTTCTTGTGGATCTTTTACTCCTCTTCTTTCTCCTCCTCCTCCTTTTTTTTTTTGGTGAAGCAATTGGGGTTAAGTACCTTGCCCTTCGCAGTGGATAGAGCACCAGCCCTGAAGTCAGGAGGACCTGAGTTCAAATCTGGTCTCAGACACGTAACAGCTGTGTGACCCTGGGCAAGTCACTTAACCCCAATTGCCTCAGCAAAAAGGCAAAAAGGCAAAAAGGCAAAAAAAAAAAAAAAGTAGCTTGCCCTTATTAAAACAGCTAATAAGTGTTGAGAGTTTGAGGTAGGATTTGAATTCCTCCTGATTCCATAATTTGTGCCCTATCTACTATGCCATCTTGCTGCCCCTGAAATAATCTTCTAATGTAACCCAAACCATGATTCTTAACATGGGTTTATGAGCCCTAAAAGTGATATTTTGATAATTATATTTCAAGATAATTTGTTTTTTTTAATTCTAAATATTTTATTCACAAATATTATTCCAAAGGGTCTCTAGCCTTTATTGAAATGTCATAAGGGACCAAGGCACACAAAAGGTTAAGAATCTCTGTTTTAAGTGATTTTCTTTCTGGCTTGTATGGCTTCCAATCCACACCACAGCCCAATTATTCCTCCAATAATATTGCCCTGAGCACTTTTAAAAATCTCCAATGCTGTTTAATGGTGTTAATCTTCTTAGCCTAAGTACAAGGGTCCTTAACAACTGGCTGATTCTCATCTCTTCATTTTTTTTTTCTTTCAACAGCATTCTACTCTAGCTAAACTAGACAATTCCCAAACATCCCTTCTGCTATGCCTCTGTCTGCCTCTTGATTTTAAGCCATTCCATCTTCATTGCCTGATCACTCTCTCCCTCCATCAATATAATTTTTTTTCTTTTGAGGGTTAACCAAAGTCCTATATCTTCTATTTGAACTAGCCCACAAGAACTTGTTTTATGTGACTTTTTATCCCCTTTGTTTGTCCAGTCCTCTTCCCAGTTAGATTTAAGTCCCTTGAGGGTGGGGAAAATATCTTTTTTTGCATATTTCTTTATATTTTATACTTTGTATTTTAAATCTGAATGTAATAAAATCCTTTGTGATGCTGGTTTTCTTGGCAAAGATATTGGAGTACTTTGACATTTCCTTCTCTAATTCATTTTACAGATAAGGAAACTGAGGAAAACAGAATTAAGTGACTTGCCCAAGATCATAGTTATTAAGTATCTGAGGATAAACTTGAACCCAGAGGATGAGTCTTCCTGACATCAGTACCACCAAGATGCCTTAAAAACAGATAATAATCTTTAAATATTTCTGACTATAAAGTTCTTATAGGCAGGAACTTCTTATAAAAACTCCTTATTCTTCTATATCTCTGTCCTCTTCCCATTCTCTACCATAGCACTCTGCACGAAGGATTGTTGTAACCTACTCTTTAACCTTGTCTCCAATAGGAAAAACCCTCAATATGGAACCACAAAGCCTTGGTCCAAGACTGATTCATTCACTGACTACCTTGTGTTTGGAAGAAAGTAATTTAGCCTCTCCAGCTTTCAGATTCTGAATCTGTAAAAGAAACAGTTTGTTTTAAGTGATCCTTGAAGTTTCTTTTTAGCTCTAATTCTTGTGATTCTCCATCCTTCATAATTTCATAGTATATACACTTCAAGTAAATTTTAGGAAAGGGTTACAATGCTCAAAGAATTGACTTGAAATTAATGTACAGTTATTTTGATCCATCAAGACAATATACCTTTAGTAACTACCCATATATATCTTCTTGAACAACATTTGATTGTGAATAAATTCTCTAGACTGTATGATTACATATTTTTATACCTACTAAGAGTAAAAGCTGAGCATTAGGTTCAAATTTAACATTGAAAGAAGACCAATATTGTGTTCCTAAGATTACAATCTAAACATTTCATTCTCATGGCGTATAAGCTTCAGTTACTCTCTATTTTCTCTAGGATTGCATACAAACTACATTATTTTTATTATACATTATTCTGTACTTTTTGGGCCTCTTGATGTTTCATTCACACGACATTCCATCTCCCATTTCTGATTTTTTGCATATTCCCATACTTGGAATCTATTTCCCCTTCCCCTCTATTTCTTTGAATTCCTATTTCCATGAAAGCACATATCAAGAGGTATCTCCTACATAAGGCTTTTCTTAACAGTCACCTGTCCCCAGCTGCTAGTGCCACCAAAAATTATCTTATCTACATAATTTGTAAGTGTGTATCACATACATGACCAGCTAAGTGGATCAGTGGATAGAGTTTTAGACTTGAAGTCAGGAAGACTCATCTTTGTGAATTCAAATCTAGCCTCAGGCACTTAAAAGTTGTGTGATCTTGAGCAAGTAGTCACTTAATTCTGTTTGCCTCAGTTTCCTCATCTATAAGATGAGCTGGAAAAGAAAACAGTAAAACAGTAGTATCTTTGCCAAAAAATCACAGAGTCAGATACAACGGAAAATGACTGAATAAACACAAGACATAAATAATATGTAGATATTCTTATTTCAGTACATATTTTGCATTGCTGGAATTCCTAAATTATATTAAAAAAAAAAAAAACAACAACTTGCACTATAGGATTTGTTTCTGCAACTATTTTTGGAGACCCTAGTATAAAAGAAGGAATAGAAGGAATTGAATATAGTTAACTTTGATAAAAAGATATCTTAGAGTGGACATTTTATCTGTCTTTTAGCTTTGAAAGGACAATCAGATGGAAAAAGCATTAGGATTGTTCTGTTTTGTCCCAGAGGAGAGAATTAGGAACAATGAGGGGAAGCTGCAGAGAAGTGAATTGAAGTTCAATATAAAGAAAAACTGTCTTACACTTAGAGCTATCCAAAAGTGGAACTATTTGGACAGTGGCAAGTTCTCCATTTCTGGACACCTTTTATTATGGGGTGAAAGATTATATGTTAGTGATGGTGGATAAGTGGTTCTTGTTAAGGAGTAGATTTGACTTTGTCACTGAACATCCTTCTAGCTCTAAGATTCAGTATGAGTGATTCCTAGGTCTGCCATTTGTGGGACATTACACGTCACTTAAAATTTGTGAGCCTTAGTTTAGTTTTCTTATTTCTTATTTTCTCATTATCTTCTCTTATTTTCTTATTTAGTTTTCTTATTAGTGATGGTAATTATAATTATATTACCTATCAAAGAGCTGTTGTGAGGAACGTGCCTTCTTTACTCTTCCTGACCCCATTTTTTTGGGGGGGGGAGCAAAGATGCCAGAATGGTTTGCCATTTCCTTCTCCAATTGTAAATTTCCTTCCTCCCTCCCTCTCTCTCCCCACCCTCTCCTTCTCTGTCTCTGTCTCTCTCTCTCTATTTATATTTACATAATTTCTTCCCTTTGTATTTGCCTTTAATATTTCATTTAGGTCCAGTCCTATGATTTCACGTGTATGAAAACTTCTCAATGAATAATTCTTTCACTAACACAGATTTGCAATTTCTCTCTAATGTAAAATCTTAGTTCTCTGGGGGACTCTGGGGCTAAAAGATCTGTGTTACCACAGAACCAGTATTTATCAGAGGCTAGATTAGAAATCAGGTTTTTCTAACTCTTAAGAACAGCCCTCTGCATTATCTCATAATGCCTTATTAGCTATGCCCATAAATAGACTATGTATCTGTATCTACATAGATATGATAATAATCATAGTAATAAAGGCTGACATTTATATGGCACTTTTAGGTTTGCAAATCATTTTGCTTACATAATCTCATTATCTCATTTGACCAGCATGTTTTATTTACATAGACAAATAGATATAATTATCTATCTCTCATTCTCCCCCTTCCCTCCTCCCCTGTTCTTCTTTTCCTTTCTCTCCCTCCCTCCCTTCTATGTTTTTCAGGATTCAGTGTGTAATGTTGCTTCTGAGAATGGAAAAAGGGAGGAAAGCCGGGCTCCTGATGACAACAGAAAACAAGATTACTTGTTCAAAGTCAAAACAGCATGCCTTTGGAGAGACTGCTTTTATTGTCTTGGTTAGGAAATGAGCAAGCATTCTCCCTTCTTAGGGCCCACGATGTTTTGGTTCTACCAGAGATTTTGTTGTTATAATGGTCTCACTGCTGCCGTTGAACTAGAAATAGCAAGTATAAGAAATTACATCACCCTTCTCTGTAACAGAGCCAATTATAGGATTGTAGTAGTCAAAAGTCCTTGAGGTTTTAGCTCAATGCCAGATACCTATGTATGTTAACCCTTCTCATCCATGTCAGTATAAGTCTGTACGAATGAATATTTGTACTTTTATCCTTCACATCCATGTGTTCCTTTTAGTCACTTTTTCTCTACTTCCCACCTAACCAACATCCACAAATTAATGTTCTGTATTTCTGATACCAAAACTTTTTTTTTTTTTTTTTGGCTTTAACTTCATTTCAATCCATCTTCTATCAACTATCAAAGAGACTTTTCTAAAACACAAATCCAACCACACCACCCCTCCCATTTGATGATTCTAGAATCAAATACAAAACCCTCTATTTTTTAAAGCACTTCATTACTGACCCCTCCCTAGAAAAAACATCTTATACTTTATTCTCCTACATGTACTTTGAAAGACCATGACCTTCTTGCAGCTTTTTTGCAAACAACTCTCTCTGTCTGTGAAATTTTACTGGCTGTGCCCCATGCCTGGAATTCTTTGTCCTCACTTCTGCTTCCTGACTTCCTTAAAGTCTCCATTAAAATCCTTCTGCATAAAGCCTCCTTATAAGAACGACTGGAATTTAAAATTTATAACCACAAATTGAAATGGAAGAGAACCTTTTGTCTCACTCATCTTGGACCCTGCCCCCCCTTCCTCCCACCCTCCAACTATTCACACTTCACAGGCCATCATGTAATGTGAAAATCTATATTAACATAGTTGATACCATTTATTTATTTATTTTTAATAATGGGTCTTTTTCTCTCACTCAGACTGGCAGTTCATGGCCTACTTATAGGTCTGATACTTGTATTGATCAGCATGGTAGGTGTGACCTGCCCCGTTTCTAATCTGCCTCTGGTTCACCCCTCCATAGGTAAGTGGGAGAGGCAGTTCAGGTGTAAGGTACTATGTTAAGTACTGATCATATGCTGTGCACAGTTTGGAACATGATTGGCTTAGCCCACTTCAATTCTAACCTCCCAAACTCAAGAATTCTGTGAACTTCAGGCTTCCAAGTAGTTGGGATTACAGACATTTACCTTCACATGCTTAACATGGTGTGACAATTTGACAATTTCACAACCTGCTAAGATCTCCAGTTCACAAATCTATGAGTATAGACTTTGTGAATTATTTGTGTTCTGAAGAATGATGTCTTAATGAATTAAGAATTTTCATAAGATTTGCAAATCATGGAAGAAAAGCTAGATTTCATTTTAGAGGCCATCTCATCCAGTCTCTAAATTTTATAAATAAGAAAAATGAAGCCAAAGAAAATTAAGAGATTTGCTCAAAGTAACTCAATATATATCAGAGACAAAATTTGAATCCAGGTCCTTTGTACAGAATTGAAGTTTTTTCCACTGCAACATTAGAGAATGTTAATATCATTGGATGTAGTGATAGATCCTTTTTTTATATTTATCCTGCTCCTTGTTCTTATTTTGGACAAAAAGTGCAGACTACAGAGTGCAGAGTGGGAGAATAGCAGAAGAGGAGGAGGAAATAGTTGTTTTTCAAAATTTTTTTTTTTGGAAATTTTTTGTTGTTTTCTTCTTAGTGCTTAGATGATTCAATTTTTGCCTTTTCAAGTGCTGTCTAGCACTTTCTGGGATGTCCAAGAAAAGAGTTTCCACTTTATTTAAAATAGATTAAAATTTCTGGATTCTGTACTGTTTCTGCTTTTTTTTTTAAAAATTTAAATTTTTAAAAATTGTAGCATCTATAGATATGTCTTATTGACTTAACACAAATCACCTGGGCCTCATTGTAAATGAAAAACACATAATGATAAAAGCCATATGAGATTTTCCAAACTTCCAGGAAAGAGGGAATGACCATTGTTGGTGATGAAATGATGTCCTTTGTTTTGTGATCCATGTGTCAGTTTCAGTCATCTAAGAGTTCCTGATGGGTAGTGATGTGATTAAGCAGATAGAACACTGGGCCTGAAGTCAGGGAAATCCTGAGTTCAAGTGTGACCTTCAGACACTTAATAGCTGTGTGATCCTGCAGAATTCATTTAACCCTGTTTGCCTTAATGTACTGGAAAAGTAAATGGCAAACCACTCTATAGTACTGCTGAGAAAACCCTAGGAACAGAATTGGTGTTATATGGTCCACAGAGTCACAAAGAGTATGAAGTGACTGAATGACTGATCAACAACAAATATCATCACTATTTGATAACATCATCACTGTTTCCTAGGTGAGGGATTCAGCAGTAGCTGGGGAATGGAGTGCAATCATTACAGAATGCATCTTTGTAGCTATGAGAGAGGTTATTTAAGATTTAGAGGATAATAAACCTGAAAGACACATTTTGAGGTCTTATGGATAACTATATTGATGCTAGGCAAAATACCACCTAAACCAACATTCTAGATAGAATGATGATAGCTAGATAGATGTTAAAAATAGCAACTGATTACTCTGTGTCAGCTACTGTGCTAAAGCACTGAGTATACAAATATAAATAAATGCTCTCTACTCTCAAAGACCTTATATTCTAATAATGAATGACAAAATCCAAAGGAAAACTGGAAATTAGAGGAGTTTGGAGAAAGATTTGATGATGAAGAGCTGAAACAGTGTAAGAATGAATTGTTAGGAGAAAAGTGATGCTAGCTGGGCCCCTTAGGAATAATTAAAAAAATACAAATCAAAATAACCCTGGGATCTCATTTCACATGCTACAAATTGGCTAGAGAATATTAATACTCTATAATGGAGGGACCTTGGAATGACAGACATTAATGCATTGTTCCTTGCATTGGAAAACAATGCATGGAATGGTAGGATCATTTTTGTGTGGGACAGGTGCTAGACCCCCTTTCCCAAATCCCTAATCAGATCCATCTTCAGGTACAAAGAGAAAGCATTTATTTAGTCCCTGCAGGGAAAGGCCCAGACACACACCTGGGAGACATCTCAGCTCCCAACATGTACTAGACCTGACAAGCAGGAAGTAATAAAACTGGTTAAATAGCAAAAGACCCAAGTCTTTTCATTGGATGGACTAAAAAAGGGCGTAATCATTACTGACTAATGATCACCAATGTTGTCTGCTTCCTGTCAGACTTAGGGTCTGACCTTTAGAGACTTCTAGGCCTAGAGATCATGTGACTTTCTGCAACCTAGGCCCAAGGCCTGATCTTCCCACTCTGCAAACATCTGGGAATAGGGATCATGTGACTTAGGCCTAAGGTCTGATCTACTCCATCTTATAGATTTAGTTATTTATTTATTTATTGCTGAGGCAATTGGGGTTAATGGACTTGCCCAGGATCACACAGCTAGGAAGTGTTAAGTGTCTAAGACCAAATTTGAACTCAGGTCCTCCTGACTTCAGGGCTGGTACTCTGTCCACTGCACCACATAGCTGTCCCAATCTCATAAACTTTTTGAAAAAGCTTCATCTGGTCTCACTCATTTTTGGAAAGCAATTTGCAATTATGCAAGCAATGTGACTAAAATATTCATACCCTTTGAACCAGAGGCTTCATTACTGGGATTAAATCTCAAGGAAGTTATCATTAAGGAGGAAGTCCCATAAACACCAAAAACAAGAATAGGAATTTTTTTTTTTCACTTTTTGTTGAGGCAATTGGGGTTAAGTGACTTGCCCAGGGTCACACAGCTAGGGAATGTTAAGTGTCTGAGATCAGATTTGAACTCAGGTCCTCCTGACTTCAGGGCTGGTGCTCTATCCACTGTGCCACCTAGCTGCCCCTAGGAATAGTTTTTTGTGATAGAAAAGAATTGGAAACAAAATCGATAAGTCTTGATTGGGAAATAGTTAAGGAAATTGTGGCACATAGATGATATGGATAGCTTGCTATAAGAAAGATCTATATATACAATGATGCAGAATGAAGTAAGCAGAGCCAAAAAAAAAAAAAAAATTTCCCTTAAACCCTCCACAAATCAAAAGTAAATCTATTATAAAAGTGAAGCATGACCTAATGAGATATGAGGACACTTCCAAACTACTGCTTCACTGAGGTGGGAAGTATAACTTTCGTTACACATTGTCCATGTTTTTTGACTTTTTCAATGTATTAATCAGTTGTACTAATTTCTTTAAAAAAATGTTATTTGCTATGGCTGGCTTTCTAGGAACCAGATGGCAAGGATACTGAGGATAACTATGAGGATGTAAGAACAGAACATACTAATAAAATTTTATTTTAAAAAAAATGAACAAACAAAAATGATTCCAGCTTTAACTGTAGATTTTTCATATCTGGGTTAGGGATCCCAGCAGGCTTATCTACACTGACTCTAAGTGACAAGTGAATGTTTGGCTTGTAACATGGCATAGTACTATATTGTCCCATTATCATAGAATTCATAAAAGCCTCCTCACTCTCTCTCCTTCACTCCCAGGTTCCACCCTATAATTCAGAGAGGGCAGAGAAGATACTTGTTAGGGGAATGGATTGAGGAAATTTTAATTTAGCATTGAGTTTGTTGTTGCCCTCTTCAATCTTTTGGAGCCTGAAATGCATTACTTATGCAGATCAAACAGAACTAGGCTTGTGTTCTAAGATTTCATACATTTTGTTTCTATTGTAGAATGGGTCTGGGTGAGCCAGGGTCCACTAGACTGGATAGAGGAAGAGTATTTATTGAGGTCAATTAGAGCTTTTGACATCATCTAGTAAAAGACTTTCCTTACTTCATTTAGCACATTCAGGAGCAGGTATATCAGGGTAACTGCTGAAATAGAGCAGAAAAAATAAAAATTTTGAGTGGTATGGTGACCAGAAAATGAATTATTGCTAAATTAGAGACATTTGCTGAAACAAAAATAGATGGTATAAGTAAACAATTATATACCCTTTTATTCTCTTCTTATTACTGGCTTTGTATTTTTCCCAATATTTTCTAATCAGGGACACAAATGTTCCTGGTTCCCAAAGTTAGAACAAGTTGAATTTCAAATTGGCCCAGGCACTTTATTTTAAGATTCCATTTCACTGGCAGTGGAGGAAGAAAATGGTATAGACTTGTTATTTTATATATATATATATACATACACACACACATATATATATATATACATATATATATATATACACACAGATATTTGGGTAAAGAGCATAGCACCCTGCTATAGGCCCGCCAGGGAAAGAAAGGAATTTAATAATTCAGAATCATTGCTATATTTCATCCTACTTTGCTTGGATGAAAGTTGTATGATTTTCCAAAATGAATAGGAATAGAAATATGTCCAATTTCAGGTCTATTTTTATTCCTTTTAAATGACAGGTATAACTTAAAAAGGAAAATAACCCTTTCTATCTCCTGCCCTGGATGAGTCCAGTTCCACAGTAAACTTGGAACAGTAGTTATATTATTCCAATTACACAGATAGTGGGTCTATTTGCATACAGATTTATTTGGGCCCCAGGCTGACTAAGAGCAATCCATTTTAAAAGCATGCTACTATTCACCTCCTGAATATCTGATACTAGATGATCATGTTACTGCCTAAGTAGCTATGTTCTTTTGTCATGTGTTCTCTGGAAAGTGGAGTCATTGCCTAGAGCACTCACCAGAATCACTGCTTAAATCTCTCATTCTCATTCCCTGAATATTTCTGCTGAGTCTACAATTTCTATGGACTCCACTGGGGTGGCTCTGACCTTTGGAAAACTAGGCCTATTTACATGGGTTTTTTTTCTTAGTAGATCAATTCTACTCTATTACAATGGGGAATTTTGATTAAATGTCATCATTTGTCTACTGTCTAAGATAAGAGTTTTTAAATTGGGGTTTGTGAGCCCCCAAGGAGTCAAGTCTGTGAACTTGAAGGGAAATATCTATATCTACCTACCTATTTACCCATCTATCTGTATGTATGTATATACACAATATACATAATATATATGCATGCATACATATGTATTTGCATACATACACATAGGCATTATATCTTTGTATGCATGTATATATGTATTTTATACACACATATATATAGTCACACACATACATAAAATTTATACACACACACATATAGTCACACACATACATAAAACTTCCAACTCTAACTGAAATTTAGTTTTTCTCTTGATTATGAATTAAAAACAATAACTAAACATTATTCTGAGGAAGGTTTCCTCATTAAACTGGTAAAGGGATCCATGATATTAAAAAGGTTAAGAATTCTTTATCTTAAGTTTTAAAATTTCTTATTAGTTTTTCAGAGAGAGAGGATGCTTCAAGTGTGAAATCACTCTGCTTTGTTTTGTTTTGAACCATGCCATTGTTTCCTTTTCTGGGACAGCATGGGATACTGCGGTAACTAGGATCTTACCTTTATGGTGGCTACTATTTTAAATTTTCTGCCAAAGGAACTATTCAGACATTAATATATGATATGCATTCTAAAAATCCCTCTGTCTCTTCCTGGCTGGGAAATTTGTGGCTAATCATGTACTCTCTGTTGTACTCATAGTCTAAGAAACCAAATGTCAATAATGAAATTAAGGCAATTAGTGAAAAGAACTATGGAATTTTGGGTCTGCAGACCAATACTCTGAAAAAGCTATTAACATTTCTTTACCAAGAGAAAGTTACTGAACCACTCTGATAGGGTACTTATTTTCAATACATATCTATCATACCTATCACATAAAAATAAAAGAGAAACTTTTTTAATTAAACTGATTTTTTTCCCCTGAGGCAACTGGGGTTAAGTGACTTGGCCAGGGACACACAACTAGGAAGTGTTAAGTGTCTTGAGACCAGATTTGAACTCAGGTCCTCCTGACTTTAGGGCTGGTGCTCTATCCACTACACCACTTAGCTGCCCCTTAAACTGATTTTCTTAAAAAAAAAAATCAGTATTATTTTATTTTCAGTTCCACATTTTTTACTTCCCATATAAGAACTGGATTTAAAATCTCTGTCACTTTCTGGCATTAAGTCCTCGCTAAAATTATCTAACCTCACTGCACTTCAGTTTCGTCACCTAAAAAAAATCAGAAATAATCATATATATATATAACAAAGCTGTTGATAATAATAGCCAATTTTGATATAGCACCTTGGCAGCTTATAAATCTCTTTCCTCAGAAGAGTCTCGTGCAAGAAATATCAAAATTATTCATATTTTATATGCTTCCATACTTCAAGAATGTGACTTAATTGGTGCTGCTAGGTCACAAATCTCTTATAACTTTATAGGTAGAATTTGTAAGTGCCTGTGGCAAAATAACCAAATAAATAATAATAAAAAGATAGACAAGTTATTCTTGGATATTGGGAAAATAGGCAATATATAGTGTTATTAGGCCTTTTCTCAAAACCTTTTTTTAGTTTGGAAGTTACTTCCAACACTGGTTTTCTGCTTTCAAAGTTTTTAAATAAAAAAAAAAAAAAAGCATCCACATACCGCAGTAAGGTATTGAAAACTTTTAAGGAGGACTCCTATTTTAAACAGAAAGCTTACATGGCTTGTATCTAGTTCCGCAGCTAATAAGTGTCAGAACCAGAAGTGGTATTCAGGTATTCTTGTTTCAAATTTTGGATTACTTTTACTGTGCAACACTATCTTATTCAAAGAATAAAAGAAAAGAAGTATATAAACTTGGAAGTATATGAACTTTTAAAGGCAAAAATATTATCTAAAACTATAGTATTTTTTATCATATTATGACTTTTGTCATAATGATTGATATTGGTATCTGTAATTGTTCTATGTACAGGTTTTCATGGGTGCTGGTTCAGAATACCTTCAAAGGCAAACTTCAATAAACCTTTATTAAAGCTCTACTATGTTCAAGGAATTGTAGAGTGCTGAGGCAAAGAAAGGCAAAAGACAGTTCCTGCTCTTGAGGAATTCAAAGTCTAAAGGAAGAGATAGCATGCAAGAACCTATGTACAAGCAAGCTTTATACATCATAAATTTAAGACAGTCAACAGGAAAAAGGCTAGAATTAAGTGGAATTAAGAGGAAAATTTTTATTTATTTTAAATGTAGTAATTTTATTTATTGTTAATACACATTGCTTTATGAATTATGTTGGGAAAGAAAAATCAGAGCAAAAGGGAAAAATCATTGGGGACATTAAAAAAAAAAAAAAAACCCAGAAAAAAGAAGTGAACATAGCATGTGTCAATTTACATTGTCTCTTTAGTTCTTTTCTGAATGCAGGTGGCATTTTCTGTTCCAAGTCTATTGGGATTGCTTTGGACCACTGAACAACTGAGAACCAAACCTTTCATAGTTCATCATCACATATTTTTGCTGTTTTTGTTTACAACCTATTCATAGTTTTGCTTGTTTCACTCAGCATCAATTATTGTGAAATTTTCCAGGCTTTTCTATAATTAGCTTGTTCATCATTTTTTAAAGAACAATAATATTCCATTACCTTCATGTACCACAATTTGTTCAGCTATTCTTCAACTGACAGGCATCCACTCATTTTCCAATTTTTGCTATCACAAAAAGAGCTGCTGCAAACATTTTTTCACATGTGGGTTGTTTTCCCTCTTGTATGATTTCCTTGGGATACAGACCCAAAAAATGAAACTGCTGAGTCAAAGGGTATGCCCAGTTTTATAGCCCTTTGGGCATAGTTTCAGAGTGCTCTCCAGAATGATTGGATCATTTCGCAACTCCACCAACAATGTCTTAGTGTCCCAGTTTTCTCACATTCTCCCCAACATTTGCCATTATCTTTTCCTGTCATCTTAGCCAATCTGAGAGGTGTGAGGTGGTACTTCAGAGTTGTTTTAACTTACATTTCTCTAATCAATAATGATTTAGAGCATTTTTTCATAAAACTATAAATGGCTTTAATTTCATCTTTAGAAAATTGTTCATGTCCTTTGACCATTTATCAATTGGAGAATGACTTGTATTCTTATAAATTTGACGGCGTTCTTTATATATTTTAGAAATGAGACTTTTGTCAGAAACACTGGTGTAAAGATTTTTTCCCCTACCTTTGTACTTCCCTTTTAATCGTGTTTCTGTTGGTTTTGTTTGTACAAAACCTTTTTAATTTAATGTAATCAAAGTTGTCCATTTTGTCTTTTTTAATGCTCTCTAGTTCTTTGGTCATAAATTTCTCTCCTCCAAAGATCTGATAGGTAAATTATCTGTTCTCCTAAATAATTTATGGTATCTTACTTTTTGCTCAAATCATGTACCTATTTTGTTCTTATTTTGATATAGAATGTGAGATATAGGTCTATGCTGAGTTTTACATGTTATTTTCCAGTTTTCCCGGCAATTTTTGTCAAATATTGAGTTATTATTCCAGAAGCTAGTATTTATCAAATACTAGATTGCTATAGGCCTTGATTATTGTGTCATGTGTATCTAATTTATTCCACTGATCTACTACTCTATTTCTTAACCAGTCTAAAAGGTTTGATTACTGTTGATAATATAGTTTTAGGTTTGCATTTTTTTCATTAATTCCCTTGATATTCTTGACCTTTTGTTCATCCAAATGAATTTTGTTATTATTTTTTCTAGTTCTACAAAATAATGTTTTGGTAGTTTGATTGGCATATCACTGAACAAGTAGACCAATTTATGTAGAATTGTCATTCTTATATTAGCTTGGCCTATCCATGAACAATTAAAAATTTTCCAATTGTTTAGATCTGACTATTTGTGTGAGAAGTGCTTTGTAGTTGTATTCATATAGTTCTTGGGTTTGTCTTGGCAGGTAGACCCCAAGTATGTTTTTTGTCTACAGCAATTTTAGATGGAATTTCCCTTTTTATTTCTTGCTGCTGGGCTTTCTCAGTAATATATAGAAATGCTGATGATTTGTGTGGGTTTATTTTATATCCTGCAACTTTGCTAAAGCTGTGAATTTTTTCCAGTAGATTTTTGGATGATTTTTTTGGATTCTCTAAGTATGTCATCATATTATCTTCAAAGAATGATAGTTATATATTTCCTCATTGCCTATTCAAATTCCTTTAATTTCTTTTTCTTTTCTTATTGCTAGAGCCAATATTTCTAGTACAATGTTGAATAATGGTGGTGATAATTAGCATCCTTGTTTCATCCCTGATCTTATTGGGAGCGTATTCAGCTTTTCTCCATTACAAATAATGCTTGCTGTTGATTTTAGATAGATAATGCTTATTATTTAAGGAAAGCTCCCTTTATCCCTATGCTCTCTAGTTTTTTTTTTTTTTTTTCAATAGGAATGGATGCTGTATTTTGTCAAAAGCTTTTTCTGCTTCTGTTGAGATTAGCATGTGATTTCTATTGGTTTTGTTATTGATATGGTCAATTATGGTAACAATTTTCCTGATATTGAACCAGCTTTGCATTCCTGGCATAAATCCCCCCAGGCCAGAGTATATTATCTTGCTGGTAAATTTCTGTAATCTATTTGCTAATATTTAATTTATTTTTTTTAGGGAGATATGTCTAATTTTCTCTCTCTGTTTTGGCCCTTCCTGATTTGAAAATAAATACTAAATCTCAGCAAGAGCAAACATCACTAAGGTTATATGACATGACTTGAGCGGTAACAGTAAATTGAAGTCCTTTAAAATCTTGATGTTTTGGAAATTTTCTTTGTTCCTTACTTTTCCCTCTCCTTATTTACCATGGCAATTTGGATTCCTTGATTCTGTTTTGTTTTCTGTATTTTTCCTTTTGTTGAGCAGAGGTTTTGCCTTAATATCATGCTCTATCTCTTCTCTCTCCTTTTTCTTTTCCTTCTTTTCCTTGAGTTATTGAATTCAGACTAATCAGCCGGAATTCACTTATTAAGTATCTACTGTGTTATGGGCACAGTCTTAAATTCTGTAGATATAAAAAAAGACAACAATTGATTTCTCCTATTTAGGATTTTACAATCTAATGAGGGAAATTACATGCCAACAACCATGTGTATACAAGTTATAAGCAACCAAAATTGTAGGTAATAAACGGAATGAAGGCACTAGCAATGAGGACCACAAGAAAGGCTCTTTGCTGAAGGTGTAATTGTATTTGATATTTGAAGGAAGCCAGGAAAGTTAGGAAAATTACCAAGAATTATATTTCTATTATATAGTCATTATTTTTAGGAAGATCTATGAGTTCTTCTGAACTAGGACAATCCCCCTGATACTCCATGTATTTAATAGTATTCTACTTGTGCTGGATATGTATGTTGAATATTGAATTCAGCATTTCCCTTATACTTCATGTGTTTCATGTTGCCCATTTAAAATATCTCTCAGTTGTAAAATTATACCTTTGGTTTTTTTTTTGGGGGGGGGACTTTCCTCGAGGGGCCTCCAGCTGCCTAGGCTTAAGCATAATAAAACCTAGATTTTTACCTCTATAATTCCAACATGGTGAGAGATTTATTCTGTAGCGGCCCCCTACTTTATGAACTCAAAAAGAGGTTCAAGTTCCAAGCACTTTCATGATGAGTACTAAAATAGGGGCTCCAAAGAGATATAGGGACAAGAATATGTGATAAAATAAATGGAGCATATGGCTTTCTTAGTGTTTCCTTCTTTAATCATAAGCTCTATTTCCTTCTCAATAAAAGAGCTAAAGTTCAAAGACACTGGTTTCTATAAAGACATTTTAGATTATCTATATTTTATTATCTATATTTTAGAGTTGGTATATTATCTAACCAACCAAAATAATATTCCTTTCCATATCTGAGAGGCATGGATCATAGAAGAGTAATTTCATTGTTGTATGAAATAGATGCTTTCCAACATCAACAATATGTAGTTGCTCTTATCTAAATTACTTGTTGCATACTCTTTTCATTTTTCCCTCTAAAGAATTTCATCATTCTGCATGAGTCTGCATAGGGGACAGCCTCCATAAATTCTTATTGTACCCACTAATGTCTGTTGGACTTCCAGCCACAAGGAAATGCCTTATGCACCATCTTAAATTCCTTGTAACATCATAGTCAATTTAAGCAAATAGAACATCTTGAAAGGAAAATTGTCCAGCATAGACAAAAGGGGAGAATAACTCTCTACATATATCTGCTAAAAGGAAGCTGCATTCAGGATGATGGGAAGGAATTAAATTCATTCAGATTCTCTTGATCAGTATCCTTTTCAATTTAGGAGACTTTGTTTTTAAATTAGTTCTTCAGAATAATGTTGAGTAGGGTTGGCAGTGTTTTCCAAGGACAGTTAAAAAGGGGAGAGAGAGGAAAATGACTCCTTATTTATTAGTATTTTTGTAAAATATTGATGACCTCCTATGTCTCAGATATTGCTCTTGACCAAATTCTAGGTTCAAAAGAGTAATATGAATCAGGGAATAACATTTTATGTGGCAGAAAGAACTTCACATATTTTTCATCTATCAGATATGAAGCTGTCTGGAAAATATAAAGCAAAGATGTAAAGTAAAATAAAAATAAATTCATGCTACAGCAGTATGGTAATTAAAATAGGATTTACAGCAATCAGGAAATGCACCTTTCATGCAAGATACAGATAGACCCTTATTTGAAATTCATTTTGATTTAAGTCACAGGGATATATTCTGGTATGTTTCTTGTGAATATGGTGGTAGTTTTACAGAGTATGTGACTGCAATTTAATAAACCTAAGGGGAGAAAATGTTCCCTGGCGACAAATCACTTCTTTTTTTTGACAGTTGAGCCATGAACATTGAGATCTGACAGATTTGAAGTCAGCATGTGGATGTGAAAAATATCATTGCGGGAAACATTGTTTTGTCACACAATGAAGATCTATTGACAAAAGTAACCACTGTATCAAAAAGGGGGGACTACTCTGCTATACACATTGACTGGAGGCAGTGCTTGACAGCTGTGTCATTTAGGAAAAATACCATTAATAGTGGAATTCTCAAAACTGAAGCTGCAACTAGCTCTGAGAGTCATATGTGGGCCCCAATTCAGCTAATATTAGCACAAAGATCCCTAAAGCTCTTCCTGCCAGAGCTTCTTTACGTAGTCCATGAAAGCAGCTGTATCATTTGACTTTATTCTCAGAACAGCCTTTGATCAGAAATTATTGCTGTTAGAGTTGGGAAATGATTTTGTTAAGTTTTTTTGAGTTCCATGTTTGTGGTCTGATGATGGCTCATCCCTTCCGAATTACTATTAGAGTGATTAAGACCTCATGAGCAGCTAAATTGGTGCTTTCTTTTGTAAGTCTCTAAATCCCCTTTAAACCAAGATAATTTAGCACCCAAAGGAGATTCTGAAACAAAGCATTAACAAATCATAATCCAGAAAAACAAATTCTTATATGGAAGCAACCTTATCTATTCTTTAAGGAGTTGCTGTAAAATTGCATTTCTCATGTGTTTTACTTTCTGGGGGAAAAAAAATTAGCTGCTGATTTCTATTGCTCATTTTCTCCCCTCTTCCCCATAGGTACCATGAAAGCATTGATAAGAGGTGACAGGGAAAAGAAAGTCATATTGTTACTACTGAATGTGGTGTTCCATGGTCTGCTGACCTTAATCTTTTGCCATTTGACTTTTTTTTTTTTTTTTTCTGGTGAGTCCCAGTTTTTTGTCATTCTTTGCGTAGCTTGACCAAAACCTTCTATATGCCCAACAAATTATGGAAAGTAACTCCCTCCTGGTGCTCACCATTATTCAATATTCTCCATATTGGGCAGTTACTTTGTGATTTCCAACATTTTATGTCTTATAATAACTGATATTTACATAGTACTTTAAAGAATGCAAATATTTTTATATATTGCAAATTCCTAGTATTTCAGAGCTAGAAACAATTTCTGTGGCCCATTTTGTCTAATCTGTAGCTGAAATTGAATTCCTTGCATATGATACAGTCAATCCTCAACTTTTGCATGGGTAATATTCCTAGAAAACAGAAAAAATTAAAAAAATGTGAATATTGATACATTGAACCTATAAGAAATAATATGGTAGTTCCCCACCGAAAGCTCTTATACTTTGTTAGTGATTGCTGAAAATGCACTTTTCTGCATAAAATTCCATATAATAAAATATCAACATGATAATATGTGCTTTTAAAAAATTTAATAACCATGAAATAACCCATAAAATGCAGTGCACAAAATAAAATGGATAACATGGAAAACGTTTTCTTGCTATTAATTTCCAAGAATTCTATAACCTTTTGTGCTAAGTGAACAAAATATTCACTTTTATAACACATGAAATCTACCATACTATTAATATTATAGAGCAAATAAAATTCGTTTTTTTTGTTTTTGTTTTTGTATTTTTTTGCTGAGGCAATTGGGGTTAAATGACTTGCCCAGGGTCACACAACTAAAAAGTTGTTAAGGGTCTGAGGTCAGATTTGAACTCAGGTCCTCCTGACTTCAAGGCTAGTACTCTATCTACTATACCAACAAGCTGTCCTAAAATTCTTAAAATTAAAAAATGTTTAGCCTGAATCTAATCTTCCACTGGGTCAGATTGTAGTATGAAGGTGTTGTACTCTCTTATACTGCAATAAATCTCTCTACTTTGTCCACCCTCTGAAAACCAAGGGAGAGGTTGTTGGGACTTTAGTTACTGCTGCTGCCAGAATGGTAAAGATTTCCTCTTGAGATCACCTGTGATACTCTGTCCTTCATGACTAGAGGAGGTGTTGTGAATGTCATAGCTTGAAATAATACATCAGATATGTTTGCTTTTGAGATTCTTAAGAAACTGGGAGTATGGAAACATAGCAGAGGCAAGTTGAAGTTTGACCTGGAGGCTGCTATCAATGATGGGATTAGAAGCCTCTTTGTCTCTAAATTGCTGGTCAATTAGTCCAACAACTGCTGAAGAAATAACATACGTTTATCTAATACTTTTGTTTTTGTACTAAAAATCACATCATTGACTTTGCACATTAAGAGTTTAAAACTCAAAGGACTTTACTAGGCTTTGGGAAATAATTACAACATAAAACTTGAGTTTTAAAGGCAAATGGTGAAAATATTCAACAAATACATGGGGAGCTCTTTACCCTACAATGAATAGTAGGTTGGACAAGATCAGTGAAGTGCTTAGTAGGATACCAGCTGCTTAACAAACTTATATGTAACTAACTTGTCTCACATATTTTCTTTACTTCACATAACAATAATTGTGTATAGTTACTAAAATGAAAAGTGAAAACAGGGTTATTAATAAAATCATGGGAATGCTTAAAGTTGAGAAAGTTAAAGGAGTGAATATTGAAGACTGATTACTCATTTGGACTTTGGGTGAAGATCTCCCCTGAATTTCCTTAGAATCTTTCTACGTAGGGGTGTCTGCAGTTGTTAGAAAATTTTTCATTTGGAATCCAAATTTGCTTTTACTTTGATCTTCTGCAGCTATGCAGAACAAGTTTAATCCCTATTTGAGGTGGTCACCTGTAAAACTTTCATGTTTTCATGGTCTTCTTCAATCTAAACATTTTCAATTCCTTCAATTGATATTCACTCTTCATTAATTCAAAACTATTTCTCTTTTCATTTTTTCATGTTTTGTTTTTTTTTCAAATTACATGTACAATTTAGCATTTCTTTTTCATTATTCTGAGTTCCAAATTCCACACCCCCTCTTCCCTATCTTTTCAATGATGAGGCAAGCAATTTGATATAGGTTATAAATGGGACACTGAGTAGTTCAGTGAATAGAACATTGGGCTTGGAATGAAAAAGACATTTTCATAGGTTCAAATCTGCTCTGGATATGTACTAGATTGTGTGACACTGAAAAGTTACTCAATCCTATTTGCTTTAGTTCCTTATTTGTATAATGATATGGCAAAGGAAATGACAAATGACTATAGCATCTTTACCAAGAAAATCCAAAATGGGATCACAAAGAATTGAACACAACTGAAAATGATTGAACCAAAAAATGGACATACATACATGGTCATATAAGACATATTTCCATATTAGTCATATTGCAAAAGAAAGCACATCCAAAAAAAAAGTAAAAAGAAAGCAAAAAGCATGATTTGATCATCATTCATATTTCACCAGTTGTTTGTAGACAGATAGCATTTTTGATTATGTTTTTCAGAACTGTCTTGGATCTTGATATATGTTGGTTTTCTTATCAATATGGTTAATTGTGCTGACACTTTTCCTAATATTGAACCAATCCTGCATTTTTTATGAAAATTTATAAAATATCTTATCTGGTCATAATGTACGATCGTTGTGATATATTTTAATAATCTTTTTGTTAGTATTTTTTGAAAACTTTTGCATCAATATTCACTAGGCAAATTGATCTGTAGATTTCTTTCTCTGTTTTTGCTCTTCATAATTATATATCAGCACCATAAGAAAGCCCTGGATGAGAAAGAAATAACATATCAGATGAGTGTAAAAAGAGCATCCTGGGACATGGATGACTGTGGGTACTTGCATGGGGGAGGAGCTTTGGGATTTGGTTCCAAGTTAGAGAGAAGAGCTCAAGTGAAGCTACAGGCATCAACCTCTCAAACCCAGGTGCTTACACTAATATCTCTCATTAAAAAAATGAACAGGCAAAGAAAAAACTAACCATAGAAACTTACTATGGGGATAGGGAAGACCTGGGTTCATCTTCAGAGTAAGACAGTGTCCAGAAAGAATTTTTAAAACTCAAAAAAGACTTTAAACATCAAGTGAGAGATATTGAGAAACAGCTAAAAAAATAAGAACCAACCAAGAAAAACAAGATTATGAAAAAAAAAATTAACTAACTAGAAAAGGAGATAAAGTCTTAAGAAAGTAACTTTTTGAAAATTAGAATTAGGCAAGGGAAAGCCATAGAAGCTTTAAGAGATCAAGAAATAAAACAAATTATAAAGAATGAAAAATTAAAACAGAATTTGATACATCTTATAAAATAAGCAGCAGATCTGGAGAACAGATCAAGAAGAGAAAATATAAGAATAATTGGACTACCACAAAACTGAACACAAAAAAGAACCTTGACACAATAATGCAAGAAATAAAGTAAATTTCTTGAAGTGATAGAACAGTAGGGGAAAATAAAAATAGAAAAAAATCTTTTAATCACCAATCTTTTAATCAGCACTTCAATGACATTCTTTGTGGAAACACATAAGAATATTATTACTAAATTTTGAAACCCCCAGATCAAAGAGAAAATTTTGCAAAAAATAAACAAATAAAAAGAAACAATTCAAATATCCTTGAACTACAATTAGAATTGTACAGGATTTATCAGCAGCCACAACAAAAGACCATAGCTCCTGGAATAATATATACCAGCAGTCAAAAGAACTAGGCCTGAGGCCAAAAATATCATATCCAGCAAAATTATCCTTAATATTGAATGAGAAAAAAATGGACATTCAATGAACTTGCAGATTTTCATGACTTTAAACCAGTCAAACCCAAACTTGATAGAAAATTTAACATATAAGAACCAATATAAAAATAATTTCAAGGAACTCAACATGGACAAATTGTTTATATACATATATATACACACACATATATCATGAAGGATATATAGCACCATCTAAAATCTATAAAGAAACCAGGGAGGGGAGAATAGGTAAATTGGGATATAGAAGGCTGTATAGATTTTTGCCAGTGGGACAAGGTGTGTAGATTAATGGGCAAGGGATAGAGGTTTAGGTGAAGTATAGGGTATGGAGAGCTATGGTAGTGGGACAAGGTGTGTAGATTAATGAGAAAGGGATAACAAGGGGGAAAGGATAGTATAGCATAAGGTGGAATTCAAAAGGGTATTTAGATTATTCAGAATGGGATAAGGTATAAAGATTAATTTGAATCAAGGGGAAGGAAAGGGTGGGAAGAGAAGATAAGGGAGGGATCTATGGGTGGGGAGAGATTAAGTAAGGCAAGGCAAGGTAAGGAACAGAATTATAGCACAAGATTTAGCAGGGATAGGAAATAAGAAATATACACTACAACAAGGATCAGGAATAGAATTTATTAGAAAAAATAGGACTAGTAATCACTGATCTTAGACAAAATCAAGAGATTTTCAATCTCAAATCACGAGAGAAATCTATTTAATATATCAACCTTATTAATATTTCTTTAATTGCATGTTTATATATGGTAAATATATGTATACACACATGCACATGTATATATGCATGTATGTACAAATATGTGTGATACATATATGCATGCACTTATGTATATGTATGTGTGTATGAATATCTATTGTATATATATATATATGTATATATATATGTGTGTGTATATATATATATATATATATATATATATATATATATATATATACACATATATAAATGTATCTGTGCTTACCTGTACCCTGCTTGGGGGAGATTAGGGAAGATGAAAGGGGAAAAAAATAATATAGCAAAAAGTACACAGTAGAGAACAAAAGAATAACCCATAAGAAAGCAAAGAAAAGATGGACAGTCATTAATATATTTTCTTCCATCATCATATATGC
Source organism: Myrmecobius fasciatus (assembly GCA_023553655.1). Lineage (NCBI taxonomy): Eukaryota > Metazoa > Chordata > Mammalia > Dasyuromorphia > Myrmecobiidae > Myrmecobius > Myrmecobius fasciatus. The sequence goes on from JAJPUD010002847.1 coordinate 250,346, forward strand.
TTTCTTGAAATGGAAATGTATTGTGTATATCTATATCTATAGCTTGCTTCACTGGGACCCTGAGCTGATAACTTACTTGTTGTGCTGGGTTCACCCAATCTAGGCTTCTCTGGTGTATGAAAGCCTCTGAGGATTGGTGGCTCATCTGGGGTCTCCAGACCTGACAGACCTGACTACTAGAGTAGGAAGTGACCCACTCACAGCTGACCCATTATAATGCTGAGCTACAGGGATCTTGTTGCTAATGTATTCTGGGCTTGGAAGTCTCTGGCTGCTTTGACTGGACACTGCCTCTGCTGGACTGGACTCCTCTTGTAGCCAGGTGAGACAGATCTTTCCTGCAGCCTAAGTTACTGGAAAGTTGTTTTGCTCTTTCCTCTTGTGGGTTTTGTCACTCTACAATTCATTTTGAGGCATGATTTAAAATGAGGGAAATTGGGCAGAGCTCAGGCAGTTTCCTCCTTTTCTCTGCCATCTTGACTCCACTCCAAAATCCACTATTAAAAAAAAAAAAATCTTTAGACTTCTAAATGGCCTTAAATCAGGGAATCTCATGATCTCAGATGAGTTATAATTTCAGTTGACTTGAAGGTCTATGGAAAGATGCATTGTGGGTATAAGTAAACTCTAACATATTACCAGTCAACTAATACATGAGAAATATATTTTGTTTTTTTAGAGCCATATTTCACTAGAAACAAATGATGTTTTGATCATGGGAGTAACATGTATAATACTAAATATAGCATGAGATGGATAAAACCTTGATAATAGAATTAATGCACAGATTAAAATGAGTTAGTATCTGTATTTGTTTAGGAAATATTGTCACCAAGAAAATCTGAGATCCAGTAAAGTTTGTGCAGAGTGTTGTGCCATGTGCTAAAATATAATTGGTGTTATAAGAGTTACCTTAAAACTCATCTAGTTCCTTTCCTTTATTTTGTATGTGAGGAAACAGGCCCAGAATGACTAAATAACTTCTCCACCACTACACAGGATAGTAATTACAGTGGTGGTGAGCAAATCTCTTTCCTACCCCACTGGTTTTTATGCTAGAAGGAGATGAATATCTTAGTTGCAGCTCAAGGAACATGTCATAAAGGTCACAGCTTTGCTACACTTCAACCCCATCATTTTATTAAGTGAAATTCTAGGGTAATTTGCATGTTAGAGGCACTACTATCCAGGAAATAAAATTAATTTTTTTAACCTAAACCAAATATCAGCTATGATTGAAAGCGTTACTCCTAAGGGAAATGAAGTAAAAAATAGATAAATTTTAGCTAAGCAATATTTACTCTACTGGCTATAGCAGGGTAATTCTGACTCATAAAAAAGATAAAAATAGTTCTTGACTATGGGTTGTATTTATAAAAAATAGCTACTGATATTTCTAGCAAGAAAAAGATGGAACACTTAGTGAAGAGAGAGTACAGTAGAAATGATCAATAGTTGCTACTCTTCAGAGAAGAGTAGAAATTCTGTTGGGAAGCAACAAATGGTAACTTCTAAAGCACATAGTGATTCTTAGAATATATTTTCCTTTCGGAATCTGGGCTCAAATCAGGAAAACCTGATTTCGAATTCAGTCTCAGATATTTACTAACTGTAAGATCCTGGGTAAATCATTTAATCTGTTTCCTCATCATTAAAATGGGAATAATAATAATAATATTTATCTCCCATTGTTGTTTTGAGTATTAAATGAAATAATACCTGTAAAAGCACTTAACACAGTGTCTGAGACATAGTAGTATATGTTAGTTGTTGTTATTATTAAATGGGAGTTTGTGTGTGTGATTTCCAATAGTGAGAAAATTTTAGGAAAATTTTTAGGAAAATTTTAATCTTTGAAATATTGAAGTAAGAAGCTTATCCTGAACAAGAAAAAAAATATGTTCAGCACAAATACATGAAATCAAAATTGTTCCTGAACTAGGAACAGTTTAGATACCTACATTAACTTGGCCATCACACACTAGTAAAAACTAGCAAGAGTTAACAGTTCAATTATACACAGCAACAAGACTATACGAATGATCAGTTTTGATGGACATGGTTCTCTTCAACAATGATGTGATTCAAACCAGTTGTTCTGCGATGAAGATAGTCATATACATCCAGAGAGAGGCCTGTGGGAACTGAGAGTGAACCACCACACAGCATTTTAACGCTTTCTGTGAATATTTCCATGCATTTTGTTTTCCTTCTTAGGTTGTTTTTTTCTTCTTCTCTTTCTAGATCTGATGTTTCTTGTGCAGTAAGATAACCGTATAGATATGTATACATGTATTGTATTTGTCATATAATTTATCCTATTTAGCATGTATTAGATTACCTGTCATCTAGGGGTGGGGGGTGGGGGGAAGGAGGGGAAAAGCTTGGGAAAAAAAAAAGTTTTTGCAAAGGTCAATGTTGAAAGGTCACTCATATGTTTTGTAAATAAAAAGCTTTATATAAAAAAAAATTAAATTAAATTTAAAAAAAAGTTAACAGTTCAGTTGTTGGTAGGTTAGCCTTTAATCTTTTATCTCAGAACTTTGATCTTAAAACTATACAAATAAAAATATTCTTTTTTTGTTTCTTTCCTCATTATTCAGTCCTTAACTCATTCCTTTTCTCATGAGCCACATGGTAGGTATAGTTTGCCATAAGTGAGAAAAATGTATATATGAGTCATAGAAATAGAAGTTGAATTGTAGGATGGTACATAAATTGGCTTTTAAATGGATTTTTACCTTGTAATATATCTTAAACTTCTATTGCAGCTTGATAGATATTAGCTTATTATTCAAAAATTAAAATATATGGAAGCCTTGACTTCATGTTGTTTTCAAGGTCTATACTTCAGGGTACCCCTTTTAGCTGTTATTACCTTATAATGAAGTCCCTTTAGTACTTCATGAATTCAGCAAATGAATACTGTCATAATGAGATTTATTTCCACTTTCAAAAGTGTATCTTTAAAGTCTTTCCTGGATTTTTGGAAATAAAGATTGTTTTCTTCTGACATGACCTTGTCTAAATATTAATCCCCCTTTATGCTCTTTATTTATCTCCCTAAGAATACAGTTTGCCTCTTTACATGAATGTAGCACAAATTAAGGAGCTGCTTAACAGTGCATCTGCACAAAATTCTAATTTAGCTAATAGAAGCACATCTACTGGGCCACTGTCTGAAAATTTCTTATTGTTATTTTAGGACTTCTGGAACAAAATAGAGAGTTGCTCAAATTCTGGAAAGTTTGTTGCTGCCAATATGCATATAATGATAGCAGAGATTTTGAATAAAGGACTTGAATGTCAGAGTTTTGGAATAGGCCTACCACTAGAAATTTTGTTTCAATATTGGAACAAATTAGATACACTTGGTTCATTCAGCAATTAACAAAAGGAGGGTTACTTTATCTGTAACAGGAGAAGAATATTCAACAAGGATAGACACTGAAGAACCTTCAAGTTTATTCAACTGAATGAAACACCTTGGTCTGGGTTAATAATAGCAACATATAGCATTTATATAATACTGTCAGGCAGTGTGCTAAGAATTCTTATCTTATTTGGTCCTCATGATAACCCTGAGGGTGGTGGTACTATTTTTCCCATTTTACAAATGAGGAAACTGAGACAAACAGATGTTGAGTGACTTGCCCAGGATCCCATGATTAGTGTCTAAGGATGACTTTAAACACATGCCTTCTTGATTTTGAGCTATTATTTTATCCACTAGCCACCTGGTTGCTTATTATTTTTTATCCAGCTGAGCAGAGGATTCCTAGAGCTGGCCACTCTGTAATTAAGTGACCGAGAAGCGAGTTTACAACTTGAAATTTTAATCCTTTGAGATTTCCAAGTCTCCAGGGTTATTTCAAAACATTTTAAGGAAAATCTAGTTAAACTTGTATAAGGTTTGGGATAGGAAAGGGTTAGGATCCTCCTGCCACACTCTACTTCATGCTAAGGTCCTTATGGACTTCTAGATGGTATTCATTCACTTAAATGACTTAAGGGTTGTTGCTGGTCAACCTCAATTTCTGATATTCAAGAAGCCTAGTATAGGCAGAAGTAAGAAAGAAAAGGAAATACTAAGATAAAAACATAGCAAAAAAAAAATTTAATACTCTCTGAAAGAGTAGCTAGCTATCCCCTGAAGTACTGAGATTCTCAACATTGAATTCTACGTGGTAGATGATGGTAAATCTTTGTAGTCCATAATGAATCTCTCAATCTTAAAAGAAGATTGTTAATAGAAGCATCACAAGGAACAGCAGTGCTACAGAAAAGATGATGCATTGTCTACCATGCCCATCACAGTTCAAAGAGCATTGCCATTTGTAGCATTATCCCCCTGTTGTCTATCCTAAAGGCCAAAGGGTCCCTCCCCTAGTAGCCCCATAAGAGAGGATATATATGAGTGGTCTCTGAGGGATTGTGCAATTCTGTGGGGGCAAGTTAGATATACTTATCTACCCCTCCTTGTGAAGAAAGTAAAATGGCACCTTTTTGTCCCTCTTAATACTCTCTGAGGAAATGAGGGGAGTGGGGGAAAAGAAAAGAGAGGGAGAGGGGGAGAGGGGGAGAGAGAATATTTTCACAACTCAGAGTTGACTGATAAATTATCTCTGGGCTATCCTCAGCAACTTTACTGGATTACAATTGGCATATTTGTGTATATGCATTTAAAGATATAATTCATGAGCCCTCACTAATGTTAATTTTTGCTAATTAGGTAGAGGATATAAGTGGCTGAAAAAAATATTTAATGAAATAACATAGTAAGAAAAGTATCAATAAGACATTTCTTTCATAAACATGAGGCATTCTCTTGTAGAAATATGCCACTAATCGGTATGAAGAATGGACAAAAATTAAGTATGAGGGACATATGTAGTGAAAATTTGACCCGACCCGCGGGTCTCGAGCTAGGGGTGCCTGAGATCTCGCATCGGCCTGTGAGCCAAAGAGGCTGGGGAGGCTTTTTAACCTGGGGATGGGCTGTGAAAGGAAAGAATGGAGACCACTCTGTGTAGGGACAGAATAGCTCGTTTATTGAGGCTCAGTACAGGGTTTTTATACATGGTATATCAAAGTAAATTTTCATATAACAAAGGATGTAACATTTGTTGACCATTTGTCAGGAAATTGAATAAGGGGAGGAATCTTTGTGTATGTGTGACTTCTTGAAGCAGGATGCCTGTTTGACACTTTCTTGAGGCATTTGATCGTATCTTGCTTCCTGGTATGCACTTTTTGGGGGTAGGGGTTTGGTGATGTCTCTTACAGTCTCTTTGTCTCCAACAAAAATTTATGGTCCATATATATGCATGGAATTGGATATACATGGGAGACATGTGGTCAGGACATACATCATAGGGTACTCATGTGGAGATTTCTCATCAGGGTACAGATATAATTAGTAATACATAAAGGGTACATGTGTGGTTGGAACACAAACTTAAAGTAAGGTGTTCATTCTTGTAGAGAGATTGAGGAAGAAAGGTAACATAGTACATTTTGCAAATGTTTGAAATGTTTCTGGGATATTCAATTTGAAATATATATTAGATAGTAATATTTGACTGACAAAGAGTAGGCTAGATATATAAATCTGGGACTCATTTGTATAGAGATGATAATTAACCTTATAAGAGCTGATGAAATCACTGAGAGAGATCTTAGAGAAGAGACTCCCTAGAATCTATACTTAGGAAATTCCAATTATAATGGGGACATATTATACATCATGAACCTTCAAAAGAAAAAAAAAACTGAGAAGGGGTAGTCATACACATTACCTGTGAAACCTGCTAGTAGTTGCTGGGATCTAATTTTGACCAGCAGAATAGATCCCTTCACGTGAGAGGATGATAAGGAGACAGAGAGGCAGTTGTGTTCTCTGACCCCCCCCCCCTCTTCCCTCTTGCCTCCAATTTATTTCATTCCAATTAACAAGCAACATCTGACTCAATAAAGCTGAGTTGTAATTCCTTCAAGTGTGTTATGATTCACAGCTGTGGGGGCTTTCAGAGACCTGACCCTTTCCTTTACACTTAGGCATGGTCCTTAACACATACGGGTAGGAGGAGAACCAGGAGGGGGTAATGTTTTAAAATTCCTCTGAGGAGAACATATCTAGGAGGAAAGGGTGATAAACAGAAATGTGAATTAATCATTTTTGACTATAACACCAAAGATTCAATTTATAAACATTTTGTTGACTTAATTGGGGAACTGCCTTGAAAATAAAGTGGTTATAAGAATTGTTTCATTTTTTAAAATTTGTGTGTATTTGTATTTATATCCCCAGCACTGACTATGTCTTCTGGCATATAGTAGGTGCTTGATAAATGTTTGTTGATTGATTGATCCACACTATCTTAGGTACCTTTTTAGAAGCTCTCTTTTCCAAAAATACTTTGATCTCAGATGCCCAGATAAAACTAGAGAACAATAGGGCATGTCCAAGTGGCTTGAATGAACTATTATTGCCAATATTTGGCCCATTTCAATGAGATCTCTGCCCTTCTACCCTTGCCTTCTGTGAAACTGAAGTTCAATGCACTATGGTATTTGCTGCCTTTACCCTGGCTCTTGACTTTTTCTTCTCTCTCTCTTTTTTTTTTTTTTTTTTTTTACCACGTCTTCTTGCTTCAGGCACTTTTGTCTGAAGTTTTGATTCCATTTTCCTGACATGTCTGGAATTCTAGGATTTTCTCATTAAATTCTAGCAGGTAGTCTGGCAACCCAATGCTACTGGATTTTTTTTTTTTTCTTTTCTTTTCTTTTTCCCTTACCCACCACCTAAAGACATCTTCAAATTCTTTCTGATGGCATTTGTCTTCCTAAAAATCCCTACTCAGTCCTTTTTGGTTGTGTGCCATAATAAGTCTATAATATTACATAAAAATGAATGCCTTCCTGTAGGGGTATGTCCCCTGTTGCATTCCTCTTTCTCCCCTGAGTTCATAAATGAGAAAAGCAAAAGGAAAAAAAAAGAAAAAAAAAGCTTGTACAGACTTGTTAGATACGGATGGTTAGGTGAAACAGAGAAAATAAATGATCTTTCCATGGACACATGAATAGTAAGTGGCTTAGTCTGATTGCAGATTTGAGAATTCAGACTCTTAATGAAGATTCTGTAGCATATTAAATTTTTTTTCTCTAGCACTGAACTCTCAGCCTCCCATAAACTTCCTTCCTTCTTTCTAAATTTCAATGAATAATCTTTCTAAATTTCATTGAATATTTTTTTCCCAGAGAGCAGGGAGGTGATTAGTTTAAATCAGTACCTTCAATTTTGAAGCATTATTTTGTGAGTTCAGTGTAATATATTTTTATGAGAAAGTAAATTTGAATTCTGTTTAGACTGACACATATAACAAGGTGAGATCTGTTGAATCTGTCCATCTAGAACATTAAATCTAGAACATCCACATTTAATGGATGACATTTTGACTCCAACATTTACTATCTATATGACCCTAAAGGTATCATTTAATCTTTATGGACCTCAGGCAAGTCCTTAAGACTTTATATTTTCAATTGGTCTTCATTTTCATTTGTGGAAGGAGTTCTGAAAAATAAAGGATTCCTAGTACTGATAAAATCACCTATCCTTTAAGTTTTAAGGGGACTTAAAATTGCACTTCAAATTTTGGGACACTGTATTTGTATATCTATTTTAAAAATTTTATTTTATGCTGAACTTAAAAATAAGACAAGCATTTATATAACATAGTAGACTGGAAAAAAGGTAACTACACAAAACTGCAAATCTATTATGTAAAACTTGCTACATATTTAAATATATCAAATTGTTTATCTGTAACTTTTTTCTTTTTTTCCCCTCTCCCCACCTGTCTTAGAGATGGTTATCATTAGACAGAAATATATGTATGTATATGTGTATAACCATTCTATTCATGCTTTCTTTTATCAGTTCTTTCTCTAGGATGCAAATAGCATCTTCCTTCACATGTCCTTTGTAGTTAATTTAAATGTTTGTAATAATCAAAATGACTTAATTACTCAAAATTGTTCTTAAATTATATATTATACATAACATGTGTATTTAAATATATACATATGCATATACATTATTTATGTATACATATATTTATTTATTTTTAAAGCCAGTTGTTCAAAATATTATGAAAGAGATTATAAGTAATTGAATGTGATGCTTAAAAAAAACCTGACAAATTCAAGAGACGGAATTGTTTCTAACTCAGTAGTACAGTAGTGATTACTTGATATATAAATAGTGTACCTTTCACTTTACCCCAAATAATTGATTCTTAGCTACCACAAACTGAACAGCAGGTAGGAAATGTGGCTGTAATTGCCAAAACATAATGGATCATTCACTTGTTCTCTGAATGTTTTAATACTTGTTTAGATGTCATTGAAAATTCTATTCAATAAAATATGAGTTCAGACTGTTGTCCCACACTGGAAAACAAGTGGCAGAACTGCTTCTGTAATTGAGGGAAATATAGACTATGAGGAGTTTTCCAGACCTTAATTTTACTTCCTCATTCATTTCATAACATTTTCAGGGCTTTTGCCCTGAGGCAAAACTGGATATTCTTTGAGACATTAAAAATGTAGACTGAGTCTTTGTCTCCTTGCTTAGCTCATTTATAACTCTCCTATCAACTCATTCTCTGACCTACCAGCCTCTCCTATTTACATGTTCCCACTGAAGTATCATCTTATCTATTTGTCCTTCAGAATGAGTGTGTATGCATTTTTATATGAGGAAGTGAGGGGAGAAGTTATAATGCTCAGGGAGAAACTGAGGCAGTATCACACAGTGGAAATTAGGTAATGCTTTATTGATGTTAATTGAGAGTTCAGAATCCATAGTTATGGATCAGGACTGCTGGGACTCATGTCTCAAAGCACGCAGTCCAGGCCAGGGACCAACACAGCCACAGCCATGTTAGCCGACTGAATACAAAGTACTCAGTGATGTCATCAAGGAACTTCAAACATTATATAGGGTCCTATAGCTCAGGGAGACAAAGAACTCATGGGAACAGCTGAGCACATCTGGTGTCCAAGGAAACCATAAATTCAGTTCTGACAGGTTAGGGAGTAAGGAGCCTTGCCAAAGCAGACTGCTTGTCTAGGTCACAGATAAGAGGTAGGTCCAGGCTGACCATCTGGAGGTTTCATGATTACTTTGGAATGTGAGTCCAATTATTTCTGAAGGTCAGGAAGTGGGGATTCTATTCTGGGACAGACCAATTAAGGGAGACTGATACTGCAATTGAGGGAAACTTAGACAGCAACTGAGGGAAACTGAGACAGGCACAACAAAGTAAGAATTTATTAAGTGTCTGCTATGGTTCAGGAACTGTACTAAATGCTTAACAAATAGTATTTCATTTCATCCTCACAATAATCCTTTAAGATATGTGCATTTATTACTCCACTTGACAGTTGAAGAAAATGAAACAGATAGAAATTAAGTGTATTGTGTAGGTTTGCATAAATAGGAAATGTTTAAAACTGGATTTGAACTCAGAACTTACTGACTTAAGGCCCAGTGCTCTAACCGTTGTACAACCTAGATGTTTGATTATGTATCAGTTACTTTGTGTGAGAATTACATAGTCTTTATGTGAAAACTATCCTTACAACCTTTCATAAAGTTAACTTTGGGACAGACTTTTATTTATTTATTTATTACTGAAATATCCAATGATACATAAAATGGTGAACTTTTCAGTAAAATGGGAGTCATTTCTTTCTAATTTGATTATGGCACTGGACCCAACATTATTTCTCTACAAAACAGAATAAGATCAAGGAATTGAATATTTGCTATTTTTCTTTTCAGTTATAATGTCCACTGATGACCATACTTCATTTCTACTATCTAGCAAAATCACAGAAGCAGTTTGCAATTGAAAGGGACAGCTGAGGATATTTTAATTTTTTTTTTTTACATAATAGGGTTTTTTACATTTTTTCATTTACATTTACCTCCCATTTTACATATGAGGCTTAGAGAGCATAAATAATTTGCCATAGGTTACACACATACTAAATAGTAGAACAAATTCTCTCCCCGCTTCCCTGGCTTCCTTCAAGCCCCAGCTAAAATTCTGCTTTCAGCAAGTAACTATTTCAAGTCTCCTCTGAAATTATCTTCAATATATCTTGAATATCTTGTTTGGGCATAGTTATTTGCATGCGATTTCCCCCAGTAGACTATGACCTACTTGAGAAATGTGACAAGGAAATTTCTTGCACAGGCTTCTTACTTCCACTGTGCTAAGAAAAACACTCCCCCATCTCTATCTTGAACTTCCAGAAATTGTTGTTAGAAGCTAGAAATCATACTACCCTTTAAAGTCTGCAAAAAAATCAACTCTGGGAAACCAAATCACAGCTTTAGTTTTAATTAGCAAGTTCCTTGACCTTCCTTATGCAGATACCATTATTTTCCACCTTTTATTTTACTTGTTTCCACATGTGTATACCTTTATCTTCCCTTCTGTTTTTTTGTTTGTTTGTTTGTTTTTTTAAGTAACCACAGTTAAATGACTTGTTCAGATTCTCATAGCTAATACGTGTTTGAAGCCGTATGTGAAGTCAGGTCTTCCTGACACTAGGGAGTCACAGCTTTCCTACTTTCTGTAAAATTCCATTATTCCCATGATGTTTATGTGTTCCCATTCTATTGCTAAGAATGATGCTTTGGATTCACTCAATAATGTTGTTTTCAAAGTTAATATCTCAGTATCATTGTTTTGGTGATTGAAAGAAATAATTAATTGTATATATATATCCATATATATATAATTACATGATGATATGAAATCTGTTCAATTGTATAATTACATATAATATAATATAATAATAACTAATAAATGAACCTTCAGGTAATTTTTATCTCAAGAGTTGCATCTGTTTTGGCTTTTTTTTTGGTCCCACTACTTAGCCCAGTGTCTGAAATATACTAAGCACTTAACAAAAGCTTATTGTTGTTCTTGTTGTTGTAGCATCTCTCAACACTAAAGCACTTAACCCAGTTCTTTGTTATATTATTTTGCCTTTTCTATATGTGATACTACCTATGATAAAAACTGTTAAATTTAGATCCAATTCACAAAACTCTTGAACATCAGAATTAAAAAATCTTTTTAAAAATATTTGAAACTTAAGTAGAAAATAAAAGAAAAAAACAGAAAAAGAAAAGAATTGTCATAGGCACAGAAGATCTTATGAGATCAAAATCTGCAATGAATTTCCATTTCAAAAAGTATATAATAATAGAATATTTTTCATTGGTCTGTGTTCACCCTGAGGCGCCATTGTGTTTTGTTTGTGAGGGAAATCTGGAAAGCTTGGAATTTTCTGACCTACTCCACCATCTTTCCAGAATCCTCTCTAGAGGAGATTGTAGACCTCATCTTGTCCATCCTTTTCATTTGGCAGATGGGGCAACTGAGGCTCACAGAAATGAAAATACTTTTCCTACACTTACATAATTAAGTAGAAGCAAGACTCAGACTGAGCTCATCTAACTCCAAATGCAAGATAGTTATAATGCTGACTTGGTCTATAACTTTGTTTTTTCTTTCTTTTCCATCCCTTTTTCTTACTCCCTTGCAAAGCCCATATTAGCCACAGTATATTTGCTTTGATGTATGTAGTTCTAAAACCGCTCCAGCCTTTTCTCATTCCTCCCTAAGCTCCTCATGCTGAGGTCATTAACAAGATACTGCACTTTGAAAGGGGAGAGACTGAATAAACAATCTAGTCCCAGATGGTAGAGGTAGTAAATGTTTAAGAAAGGTCTAGAATCTAAGAGCTAAATAATTAGTGCCCATTAGAGAAGGAAAATTGAGGACAAAGAGTCATAAAAAGAAAAGTACCACCAGTCCTGTGGAAGGAGTACCTTGAATTTAGAAGTATTTCTCTGTAATTACTTTGGAAAAACAGAAGATTGTTTTAGATGCTTTCCCTGGAATTATTTGAGATTTGCAAGGGAAGATTTGAATCTGCAACAATGGTAAAATGAAATCTTTATGTTCTCCTTAATGATGTAGGATTAGCTAAGTAGGAATTAATGCAAATAGAGAGCAGAGAAAATTGAGCTCTACAAATTGAATTCAACCTTTAAGCAATTTGCTTTTACTTTAGGTTAAAATTTTCTTGTGTTGTAAAAAGAAGGGAAAAAGTCCGTTAAGATGCACCAAGAGAATAGATGACTGGCTTTGAGATATTCCTGATTGGCAACAGAAGATGAGGAAGACACTGGAATACTTATATTTTTAGGCAGACCAAGCATAAAAAGACATTACTAATTCATGTCTCTGTCTCTCTGCTAAGTCAGCATTGTGGCATGGACTGCTTTTCTCCAGGACAAAACACAGTTATAAAATCCCAGACTGACTTCTATTTGAAGGAATATTTGCTCTGCTGAAGAGGCAACTCTAATGGCAAGAAATTAGATGATAAAATGAATGCCACATTAGCAAGAAAGGAATTAATCATCTGGAAATTATGCATACCAAATCATATTCAATTCAATTCAATTTACACAATATAGCAAACATTCGTTACTTTCTACATTCTAAGGATCAACTTTAGATGAGATATGGGCCTTGCCCTCAAGAGGATGATCTGTCTGCAGTTGGAGGTGATAGCCAATAAAATTAGACACAATATAAAAATTTTACATGATAGTTATATTAAAAACTATAAGACAAAATATCATGTGAGATCTGTGGCAAACGGTAAATATTAAACAGATCTCAAGGAGGTAAATATTAAAGGAATAATTATCTCAATACATGTATTTATTTACATAGATATTGAGATATCCACAGCAAAAAATCACTGGACAGTCCCTAGTAATTGAAATTTCAGAGAGTGTTTATTAGCCGGGCCAGCAACTATAAACCCCCAGACAAGCTAGAAGGATTCAGTATACAGCCTTGTAGGCAACAAGCTTTTAAGAGCATCAACCACTCCCCCTTCCCCCCAATCTTGCGGTTAAACAGTGATTTCCCAAAAACAATGAGGAATAACAGGATTTGGGGTACACAATGTAAAATACTGATACATAATCTGGGTCAAGGCACCTGAGTCAGGAGCAAACTATCTTTGTTGAATAGAATACTTCTCTTATTAAGTTTGGGCAAACAATCTGTGGAGTAAACCCATTTCCTTCACTTTATGGGGTAAACAATCCTTGGATACTGATTGAATAAATACTATTAAGAAATTCCTAGGCTCCTTGTTGGGTAAACATTCCTAGGACCCTGATTGAGTAAATACTATTAAGAAATTCCTAGGCTCCTTGACCTGAAGAGGGGAAGGGCTCAGTCTGTCCATTTCAGATATCTATACTTAAAATACACCTTTATAAATACATGTACAAAGCATCTTATATGTGTACATAAATATACATACATATATGTCATGCTGAAAAAGAATAAAATTGTCACGTGCCAATTTTCTTTAAGAAAAATGTCTGAATATTTGTTCATTGTCAAAATTCCATGTTTTTAAAAAAATAAGATACCATTGTTATGTGGAATCCCTTGGAGGATGATTATAATCCTATTGTTGAGATTGTGAAGGGGGGACCCCAAAAGTTTTACTGCAATAGTAATTATAACGCCATTACAAAAAGCAGGCTGGAATTCTAAGGGAATTTCAACAGAGAAACAGGCAAAGGGGATACTTTTATAAAGCTTTCAATATTAGATATGCTAATTCTAGGGTTGATAGGTAGGAAGAAGTGGTCTCTGGAAGCAGTGGTTCTCCACTGACCAGATTATTACTGACAATATTACCAGTCAGCAATGAATTGAGGAAGGGTTTTATTCACTATTGTCTCAGGAGTTTGATCTGTGGAAATTTCCTGAGGCCAGAAGCTATCTGGCTAAGGAGTGGTCAGAATCAGACAGATTAAGTGTGGGAGTTTCCTGAGGCAGATTTCAAAGCTAGAAGATTTAGGACTATTGATTTATTGCCCCTCAAGGTCAGGGGACCACAGAATCATATTACATCACTATGACACCTTTGGAGATGGTCTTCATGAATTGCTATGACCAAAAACAAAACAAAACAAAACAAAACAAAACAAAAAAAAAAAACAAAAACGAAAGCAAACAAACAAACAAACAAACAAAAAAAAACCACGATGTTTCTTTTTACTATGTTGGGATTTTCTATAGTTAGTATGAGTGGTCTTCAGAAGACACTAGTTATGTGACTATGGGAAAGTTACTTAACTTGTATTCAATTGTAAAATGGGGATAATAATAGCACCTCTTTCACAGATCTATTGTGAAGATCAAATGAGATTCTATTTGGAAAGTACTTAGCACAATGCTTGGCACATAGTAGGAGTTATATTAATGCTTATTCCCTTTCCTCTTCTTTCCCTTTCCTCTCCACTTAAAATGCCAACTATGTGCAGTGGTGAGCCCTTAGTAGAATCCTGCATAACTTGGTATACCTTCAAAAATATGAGGAAACTTCTAGGCTAAAATTATTGTGCCACAGTTTCCCTGTCTCAGTCTCCCTCAGTTGCTGTTTCAGTTTCCCTTAATTGTGCTGCCCCAAAATAGCAATCCCCACTTCCTGACCTTCAGAAATAACTGGACTCACATTCCAAAGGAGTTATGAAACCTCCAGGTGGCCAGCCTCGACATACCCCTTATCTGCATGACCCAGACTTACTGTCTCAGTTTCTCCAGCACACTTCACTCCCTACCTGAATTTATAACCTCAGTACTCTTCTTCCCCTCACTCCCTACCTGTCAGAATTGAATTGATAGTTTCTTTCGAACCCCTGATATTTCTCAGCTGTTCTTTGTCTCCCTGAGCTATAGAACCTATATAATGCATGACGTCCCTCAATAGGGCCCTGAATACTTTGTATTATTCAGTCGGCTGACATGGCTGACAGTCTAAGTCTCTGGCCTGGACTTCATGCTTTGAGACTTGAGTCCCAGCAGTCCTGATACATAGCTATGGATTCTGAACTCTCAATTAACATCAATAAAGCATTACCTAATTTGCACTGTATGATACTGCCTCAGTTTCTCCCTGAGCATTACAAAATGTCCCATTGGGATATGTATTTCAGAGATTTGTCTTCAAGTATTCATTAATTGATTATTCCTTTATTAGCATTAATTTTCAAAAAAGAGAAACTAAATATGTTAATTTTTTGTTTTTTTAATTCCAATCTTCAGGGGAACTCCTGATTTAGAAAAACTCTATTGATGCAGATATGAAACTTATACTTAACTTTAAATTTTAAAGAAATAGATTGAGAGATCCTCAATTATAGGTGATAGGTCAGATCTCTAGAGATGACAGAGACCTCAGATACCAATTAGTTGAACCCCCTCATTTTGTAGATCCAAGCAAATGAAAAATATTCAAATGTTGTTACTTCAACTTTCATGACATTTACCTTCTAAATCTTTCTATCTACTCACAGAGTCAGTTTCTTAATTTACAATCTCATTTACTTTTCTATTTTTTCCAATGCCTTTATATTTGTTCTCCCTGATTCAAATGTCTTCCCAGTTACAACTATTGTATACCTACTTGCCAAAAGGGTTTTTCTTAAGCACTTGTCACTCCCCTACTCAGAAATGCTTGCCTTTTATAGTCCTCCCAAACCAAATAGCTACAGATGGAAAGTGGACAATTACCCAGCATGGAGCAAGCTGAGTTTCTCACTCTACCCATGATTGCTTGATATTGTTCTTCAAATCTTAGTAACATCAATAAGATAAGAAAAAAAAAGAATTTAAGACAAATAGGTAAAGGAAGAATAACTTGAAAAAATCCTAGGGGATCAGCAAAGATACTAATTGAAATAATTTTAAGCAGATACTAAACTTGGATCTTTTATTATATTATTATATTGGCACAGACCAACTATGAACACTGAATATTCCTAATTGAATCTATACAAGGATTTTTTTCTTTTTTTTTTTTGCTTTGGTGAATTAGTCTCCAGATATTTTACACATTTTGTAGTTATGTGGAGTGAAATTTCTCTTGCTGATATTGTATATTTGATTTGTATATTTTGTTATTATTGTACAGAAATGCTGTTGATTTTTTGAACATTTGTTTTTATCTTGCAACTTTGATGAAAAGTTTTTGTTTCAATTAGACCTGAGAGAAGGGACAGTCATGGAAGTGATGAGGTGTGAGAAAAGGGGTGGGAAGACTCCCTTGGCCAGTCACAGGCTTTGTGGAGGAATCTACGAACCCCAAGGAACGAGGTGAGAGGTTTATGGCAAAATGGGTTTATTATAGCAGAGAAGCAGCTTTCTTAGTGGGACAGTTCTGAAAGGGGAGAAGTAAAGGTGCGTTATTAGCAAACATTAGTTAACACTGAACATGACTCAGTGGGCCTTTTCCTAATAGGAATTTGCAAAGATGGGTTTACACTAAGCAGGGATTTAGTGGGTTTTTCCTGGTGTAGGAATAAGGAAAGACTAAGGGTTCAAAGTTTTTTATTTTGCTTTTTAAGGCTGGGGAGATTAAAGGCTAGTTTCTGTAAAGGGTGGTGATTTTGCAGTAGGCCAAGATTTCTGATTGAATTGCAAGTAAAGTTTGCCTATGAATACAGGGTGGGGCCCCTCCTGTCTTGACCGGAGGGTTTTTGAGATTTGGGTCTCTCCAGCCCTCCCCCCCATGATGGGGACACATAATCAAGGAAAAAATTTACATCAGAAGGGGGAGAAAAATTTGGAACACAAAGTCTTACAAAACTGAATCTTGAAAACTATTTTTACATGTATTTGGAAAATTATAATACTATTGAGGAAAAAAAAAGGTAACAATGTTTAAAGGATTATGAGAAGATGGTCACATACTGTAATAATGATAGTATTGTGAATCAGTACAATTATTTTAAAAACAATTTGAAATTATGCAAATAAAGGAATCATATTATTTGTTCCTTTTGACCTGAAGAATATACCACTAGACCTATACACAAAGAAACCTATTGACAAAAAGAAAGTCTCCATATATGCTAAAATATTTTTGTGTTAGCATAGAATTGGAAATAAACACATCCATCTTTGGCTAAGCAAATTGTTGCACATGAATTTAATTAAATATAGCTATTCTACAATAAATAATATGCATGATAAAAACAAATATCAAAAAATTTACATGAACTGATGAAAAGTGAAATAAACAGAATTTTAAAAAAAATGCACAATTATTTATAAATTAAAAAAAAAAACTTCCCTGTACAAAAAATCAAAAGTGGATATTGTAAAATTATGAAGGAAAAAACTGGCTCAAGACATCAGAAGACACAACTCATTCTACTCCTTGGTAGAAGCAGGGTATCAAAAAACATATTGACTTTGAGATTTTTTTTCTTTAGTGTTTTGATTAGTCATGCTAAGCTTTCCTACATTTTTTTTCTTTTTGTGTTTAAAATAATATTTGTTGTATGAAATAACTTTCTCATAAATTGTAAGGAAAATAATGAAATTAAATTATAGTAATGTTAAAGCAAAAATACTTCAACAAAAAAAATTTAACAATAAAATGAGGTACTGTTTTAAGATGAAACTTTTCCCGAGATGGTTTAGAATCATAGAGGTAAACTATGGAATAAGAACTTCATTGCCAACCCACTGACATTTTTACTAATTTAAGGTAACTGGAAAGATCTTGTGATTTTTAATTGGAGCAGATGATTGTCATATATGAGCCAAGTAATCTCTCCTTTTTTGGAACTCCTAAAGCATTCATTTTCAACAATATTCATTTTACATTGACTCCATGCTTGTAATCTTAGTTACGTATTAATACTTAAAAGCCTTATCTTCTAATTTAAATCTTTGAGAATAAGGACTTATTCTTGTGATAATAAATACTGTTCTGAAGCATCTGAGGAAAGCAAAGTATTTGTAATCAAATGACATGAGTTTGCATTCTCTGTCAGTGTAGCTTTTGTGAAATTACGTAAGTCACTGAGCTTCACTGGGACTATTTCCTTATTATATGAGAAAAGAATTGGACTCTTTGATACGTATGGCCCCTTTCAGCTTTAAATCTATCATTAAATAATTATGTTACTCAATCCCAATTGCCTAGCTCTTAAATGGTAAAGATTCTTTCTATTTTCAACATGACTTATGACTTATTGGAATGTTTAATTTTATAATTAACTCAGAGATTTATTGACTGTTCATTTTAATACAATATGAAAACCTAAAGAAGATTAAGAGTTGCAAGAGATATTGCCACCAGCTGACTCACAAATCATACCTGGAACTCCTTCCTTTTTATAGAAATTTGTGTCAAGGTCATGGTTGGTTAAAGATTTTTTTTTTTTTTTGTTGTTGTTGTTGTTGTTTTTTTTGGGGGTAGTGAATGTTTATCTTCAGTAAAGTGAATTAGAAAATGTCACAAGATAAGAAGTTTAAAGCTGGAAAAGACCTCAAATTTAATCTATTTTAATCTCCTCATTTTACAGATGAGAAAACTGAAGCCTACAGAATGTAAATGCTTTTCTGAAGTCATACCAATGGAGAATGTCAGAAGTGGACATTTGAACCCAAACCTTTTGACTCCAGAGACAGGGTTCTTTCCACAGTAGCACAATACCTCCCATTATTCAGCTTAAAGTTTTGATAATGTCCCATATTTAAATAATTGCTAATATGTGGCCAGCTATGCAAATATGTTGGGGATATGCATGAAAAATCTTATTTTAACTATAGGGGCATATTATTATGAATAAGTATAAAAATGTGTTGTTAAAATCCAGTACTCCAACATGGCAACTTAATAATATAAGTTATTTGATATTAGGTCATGAAAAAAATGCAATGTGTATTAGTTGAGCCATTGTTTTTGTTTTTTGACAAAGAAAAGCAAATTGACATTGTCCTCCCTTTTCCATACATTTTATTCAAATCTGAGAGTCTTTACCAAAGACCCATAAAACAATTTCTCAGCTGGTAATATTTTCATTTTCCAGCCTCCTGAAAAATTATTCTAGTCCCTTCATTGAGAACATTTATTCCAAAGCATATTCTATCAGATTAGATCGTGCTTATGAATAAGTAGGATTGGTTTATGTATGCCTTGTGTAGATAACTCATTAATTTCACTCCTGCATAAAAGGCCATACCCTAGTTGAGGAGATCCAAGACTCCTCACTTCTCAGAAGGCATAATGAGGAAATGCTACAGTCATCTTGCTAATTATTATTCAGAAACAATGTTTTAAAATATTACCCATTTCAAATTTGAGAGATGTCTCATTATTTCCATATCATGGATTTAAAAAGAGAAACAATGTAACTCTTTTGTACATCTATAACATGACATGTGCTATTCTTTGAACTATAAAAATGTAGTCTGATATTAAGCATTTCCTGAATGCCAGAGGGTTTCTATCCTGGCAAAATAAAGTAAATTACCTTGTAAATTACTCTCTCCATGCTGTCATGCACTTCAACAATGGAAAATAAAAGTCAAAGTTTGTTATCATCACAAGGTTATTGGGAATAGTTAGAGAATAGTGATTTGGCTTCTAGAAGTAATCCCTCTTAGAGATAACTAAGCAGAGATTTGATTGACTATTTGTGAAATGGCAGTGGAGAAATAGAAAAAATCATGAAATAATAAATGTGTGTCTTTGTTGGTTTCACTTTTCATTTTTTTTTAACTCCTCCTCCCCATGCTCCCTATAGTACTACTTTCTTTCAGGTGCTCTTGGTACCTGCTTTCAACAAAGAATTTTTTATCAATTCTTTTAATATCAATATTAATGGAAGTATCAGCTTCTTATCCACATCTCTTCAATATGCATTTTTAATTCCATGTTCAATCCTGTCCAATTGTTTCAGGCCAGGATCATCTTGGATAAGTGAGCAGTGAAGTAATTGAAGTCTAAGTATGCAAACGAAGAAGTAGTTTACTTGAAATAAAAAAAAAATGATAAAATTTTCCAGCAATATACAAAGACATATGTTGAATATAATAACTTTGCTTGATCTTTTTTATTTCCCTGTAAAGACAGGATTGATCATCATAGGTGAAGATGACCACACTGAAAGATAAGTCCTTGAATCAGTGTAGTGGTCAATCATATATCTATCAGTCTGATTATGAAAAATGATACTTCCTGAGAGAGAAGTAATGAACTAAATATGAGAAGTAAGATTAAATTGTTCTACATGGCCAATTTGGAAATTTGATTAACTTGATTATGTATATTTGTTACTAGTTTTTTTTTTCTTTTTTTCCAATGATAAGGAAAGGGGAGAAGGTGAACAAAATATAAATGCTAATTAGTTGAAAAAAATAATGCTAATAACTTTAAAATAACCTGTTATGTATGAAAAGGTGATGAGTACTAGATATTGTAGTCTTTATATTCTTATTAGGAAGCCTTCATTATCAGAGAGTCATTTACCCAGGATCTGGGCTTTTGTTTTAGGTCATCTTCCTGGAGTTAGTAATTTGTTGATTTATATTACCTTTGTCATTTCTGTTGTCTAATCAAATTAGGTAGCATAGCCAGGTAGAGAAACTACTGGGTTTATAGTCAGGAAGATAAAGGTTTCTCTCTTGCTTTTTATCCTTCTTGCTATATGACCCTAGACAACTCACTTGCCATGTATGTTCCTCATATATAAATCCATAGAACGTTTCTTCCTGTTTAATCATAGTTCAAATAATTCCCACATTGCAGAGGTCCCTAAGCTTACCAAATTAGAGATCCTTCAAAAGCATTTATTTGGCAAAGAAATTTTAAGCAGTAGGAAGCTGGTAGGAAAGATATTAATGCTTATTCCTTAGGCACTGCCCCAACAATTTTCAAGCACTGTTGAAGGCATTTGGAATAAGGATATGAGCTGTCAACACTGTTTAGTGTTATCCTTTAATGCCAGTGGCTTCATGTTCAGCAGCCACAGAATCTTTGAGGTCCTTTCCTCATAACTGGTTTCTAGCTGGGTTTTAACTCAGGTGTTCATTTCCACTATTAAAACAATGAAATATTTGTCTGTGACAACAACCATATGTCCAGTATTGTTGTAGCTGTCACTGTGAGGGTTTGTAGGACATGACAGGTGGTGTACCTGCATATCGGTTGCTCTGGCATGATAATTCATAATGACTCTCAGAGGGAGAGGGAGCAATTTACATATCAAAGGGCGAATGCATCCATTCTATGTCAGCAATATGAAATAAGTAAGAGAAAAACAACATAAAATTGCATTTATTTACCAAACCCATGATTTTTTGGAATAGGAAACTCCTGATGAGTAAATTGTTTCTGCTAATGCAAATTGGTACCTGTTAAAGATTATTGTCTTATTTTTGTATGTTCAAAATTCTTTCAGAAAAAGATAGCAATATCTGTAATCACTTTGTTTCTTTAAATTATTGTACTAACAATTATCCAGATTCTGTTAGAAGTTTTCTTCTTTAAAAATCAAAATAAAATTTTAACAACAAGGATTCATATAGGTCCTACTTGGGCTTCAAGGGTGTTCCTTAGACTTGTTTGAAGAACAATTTTGCCCTTAAATAAATGTATTTGGTGATTAAAAAAAAAAAGATTATTTCCTTAGAAAGTTAAATATTTCCTATAAAATGTTAAAACTAATTTTTAAGTGGAATGATATATATGGCTACCTATTTTATAAACACACATATATATATTTATAAACACATAAATACATATGCATTTGTATACATGTATTTACATATGTATTTGTATACATATATAATCCCCACATTTCTTATTTTTGGAATACTTCCAACAAAGAATGCTCTAGTAATCTTTTATGTCATATTTTCCTAAACATTTGAAGATGATGGAATTGAATCAATATAATAAGATTTATGCTTTAATGTATTTTTTTAAGCAGTGGAGATTCATTATCAATTACTCTTTCTCTATGTTAATAGTGTTTAATTCTATTAAATATTTATTAAACAATTAACTATATTCTGATTGGTGCTAGGGAAGGTATAAAAATAAAACTAGTGGCAATGTAACAAGTTGTTTGATGCTCTTCAATAATAAGGAATAAATACTGTCAACACATTATTCAATGTCAGTAGTTATATTCAATCCCCTGTGGTTATGTGTACCACTCAGAGGCTGGATCTAGGACAATATCAATTTCTTCTTGACTCAGAGATCTTGCTAACTTTCTCTCCTTGTTTTACTACTTTTGTGGTTAACATTGCTCATCTTTTTAAAAGATATAGAGTTTGGTATAGTTTTATCCATTCAAATTATAGGCCAACCTTCAAACTAATCCAAGAAAGTTTGTTTATCTGATCTCTGAAGCATTTCGATTTAGATAATTTTTGAAGCTGTAACTGAATATAGGATGATAATCTTTTTTTTTTTTTTTTTTTTTTTTTTTTTTTTTTGCTGAGGCAATTGGGGTTAAGTGACTTGCCCAGGGTCACACAGGATGTGTTAAGTGTCTGAAGTCACATTTGAACTCAGGACTTCTTGACTTCAGAGCTGGTGCTCTATCCACTGTGCCACCTAGCTGCCCTATAGGATGATAATCTTGATGATGATGTCAGAAAATAAGAAATATAAAATGATCCAGAGTGGGGATCCCTTTCCAGCTTATGTATTCTATGTATTCTATTTTTAACAAGCAAACTCTAGAGCCAGGGAGATGCATATTAATCAAACCAAAGTCCTAATCAAAAAAAAAAAAAGTGTGAATGAAAGAATGAGCAGATGGGGCAGCTAAGTTGCACAGTGGTTAGAGCACCAGCCTTGAAGTCAGGAGGATCTGAGTTCAAATGTGTTCTCAGACACTAAACATTTAAATATTCCCTAGCTGTGTGACCCTGGGCAAGTCATTTACCCCAATTGCCTCAGGAAAAAAAAAAAGAATGAGAAGGTCCCTTTTACTGAGTAGTCAGTGTTGTATATATCACTTTTCAAATTTAGTTTAATCATTTTTATAAATCACCCATGACTACCACTCCAAAGATTTTAGGGCAAGGCTCACTACACATTTAGGTAGGTTAACATTTAATTAAACACACATTTTTAAACATTTGTTCTAACTATAAAAAGATAAATGGCTTTGTATACTACCCTCAATGTACTTACAATATAATAGCAATGTAGTACATTGGGCAATTGAAAGAGAACTAGTTGTTATAGAATATTGAAACGAGTACTAAAAGCTAATTCTATGAGAATCTAATGAAAGAAAATACCTTCCTGTTTTACTCATAATGCTATTTATTTAGCTATTTAGAATTATTTGTCATATTTCTCTATATGATGTCATATCTCTCTATCAAACTATTATGTATGAAAATATAGTATCTAAACTTATTTTTTACTTTGATAATCATTTAATACAGTGTTCTATATATAATAGATGTTTGATCAATTTTTGAAACAAATTAAATTACATTGCTGAGTTGAGTGAGGTTTTTGATGTTAATGGCTCACATTCAGAGAAGTAAAAGGAATGTAAAAATTTAAGATATAATAGAGGAAATTTCATTTATTGAAACTCCAGAACACTTTATCAGGTGTCATCAAACAATCAGCATGCATCTATTTATTGTTGAAGTAGAATAGGGCTTATTGTTTGCCTTCTATCTTAGGAGGGATTGATTGATTTCTATCTATCATATTCTCTATCCAGTTATAGCTCTTCTTAAAACTGTTCAAAACAAAGTTCTTTCTTGAGGTTATTTATTATTTATCACACACAACTCAAATTATTCTATTCATGCATCTTCCCTTTATAATTAAGCCTAGAACTCTTGTATAACTTCCAAAATTATTGACTATTGTATTTGATTCCCATATTATTGATTTACTTTTCATGTCATCTCCAGTCATCATGACTGTCCTGCCACTGGTATAGTCTTTTCTGAAAGGGAGAATGAAACTGATAACTTTATAAAGACCCGGAGACCCTTATCATCAGTGTTCCAAAAGAGGACAAGTTTATAATTCTGAGCGACTTTAATGCTACAATAGGTTCAGGCTACCAGAAATGACAGGAAGTCTTTGGGAGGAATGAAGTTGAAAACAGCAACAGTAATGGTTACTTACTACTAAATACTCATGCAAATCATGACTTTCTTATCACCAACACTCTATTTCATTTACCTAATCACAATAAAATTCCATAGATGCAACTTTGCAGTAAACATTGACATTTAATAAACTTTGTGATTGTAAGCAGAAGAGACAGGCAGAATGTGAAAGGAATGAAGGCAATGTGTGGTGCAGAGTATTGGGCTGATCATAGATTTATCTTCTGCAAGCTGAATATTCATTTTCAACAAAAGCTATGGCCCCAAGACAAAAAGACAACCAGAGAAATTAATATCAGCAGATTAGAGCACTTATCTGAGAGGGTACAATTTGTTGCTGATTTGGAGGATAAATTGAACCAACACATGGTTGGCACCAGTGGAGCAGAAAAGGAGGAGAAAAGGCACTTTTCAGAGATTTGGTGTACAGCACTGTATTTGGGTCAGAACATTAGCAAACATTAAGAGTTGTTTGACGAAAATGATGGGGAAATTCAGAAGCTGCCAAACGAAAAAACAAGAAGAGTTCCACAGTGTGTACCAGGAGGATAGTTCATCCATCTTTAATAAGGTAGTATTCAATTACATCAATAGCAAAGTACAATTGAAACTGAGAGAGATGCAGGATTCTTGGCTCAGTGAGAAGGCAGATGAAATTCAGTTTTCTGCGGATAGTAACAATCCAAAGCAGTTTTATAATTCACTCAGGTCCCTTCTCAAATTAAACTGCCAATCACTCATACTCCATTGAAAAGAATGCAACTCCTTTGGAATGGCAACATTGAGTACCAAATGCATGTTTGCCCAAAAGACTATTTTATGGAGAATTCACACAGGGCAAATACTCACAAGGTGGTCAGACAAAGCCATACAAGAATATTCTTAAGGTCTCTCAAGAACTTTAGAATTGATTGTATGATATGGGAAACACTGGCACAGGACCTCCCAGCATGGTGTGTTCTATGAGCAAAGCAGAATTGAATTAACTCAGAATAAACCTGAGATAAAGTTAGAGAAGCCACTCTAAATGTTCATAGGGACTATCTGTGTCCACCCTGTGATAGAACATTCTGAACTCATATTGGTCTGATCAGCCACAGTCAGACACACTAACTTGACTCTAACATAGTGATGTCATTTTGGTCCTCTTTGAGAACAAAGGACATGTCTGAGTTAGGATTGGAATCCAGATCATGTTATTCTCATCTATTACAGATTGTTCTTTAATGGTGAATAAAGGTAAATATGCATTATATCTAAATCACATATCCATTTGGAGCCTGTCCCTCTATATGGTGTGAGAATTGGCTCACACCTTAATTTCTTTCAGTCTGCTTTCCAGTTTTCTTATTTAGTTTTTAATTGATTTAATTGATTAATTTGATTCATTAAATCCTTTTTATTTTAATTTTCTTTTTAATTTATGGAGCAAAAAAGTGTTTCCATAATATAGTACAATAAAAAAAGATGATTGCATATGAAACTGCAAATCTACCATGTATATTGATATATTCTATTACATCATATGTAGTATCTTCTTTTTGAAGTGGATTGAAGTGCCATGGACATTCATAGGACTGTTACTACTACTGATTAATATTATACTTGCTTTGTTTCAAACCTGGGCCTTTCCTCCCCCTTTAAGGAAACCTGATGGCTTTCTATTCCCAGGAATTCATTATATTCGTTCCAGATAATGCAGATACTTGATTGACTTGAGCCCTATCCTAGCTCAACCTCTGCAAGCTCAAGGGATCCTCCAGCTTCAATCTTTCTAGGAACAGGGATTGAAGCCATGTATCACTAGGACCTCCTGGATTATATATAGCATTTCTATGAGAAGATCCACATTCAGTGAGGGCATCCTTGTTAAGGGAGTTAGCATGGAATAGGTCCATATCTTTACCTTCACACAATTGACTAACATATGTAGAGAATACAATTTGGTCTCATGTGGATGTGTATGCATGTAGTGTTTATATATGCATGCATGTGTGTATATAAACATGCACACATGTGTTTGTGTATATATATGTACAGAAATATATACATATATATGTGTGTATCTATATATCTATCTTTCTCACTCTCTCTACATATAGATAACAGTATTCAAAGTTATATTTTTTTAAAGTCACCTGGAGCATTAAATAAGTGAATACTGAATCATTGCTCCTAGGGTTAATATGGAGTTAAGCTCACAGGAGCCTCTAGTCACAAATTTATTGAAGCACTTTCCAGAAATTTGCGAATTTCCTTTTCCTTTTTCTGGATGTGTTATAATGTTGATTCATGAACATTAAACTCACAGCCAACCGCACTATAACTCTAGCCTGAATGAAGCTTATCTTATACACACACACACACACACATTTTTTTTACCCTCTGTTGTTAGGTATGATACCTAAGGGCAACGAGTCTTATCTTTATGTTAAGAGTCTCACCTCTTTTTTTTTTTTTTTTTTTGCTTTTTGCTGAGGCAATTGGGGTTAAGTGACTTGCCCAGAGTCACACAGCTAGGGAATGTTAAGTGTCTGAGACCAGATTTGAACTCAGGTCTTCCTGACTTCAGGGCTCGTGCTCTAACCACTGTGAAACCTAGCTGCCCCGAGTCTCACCTCTTTTTTAAGAGCTTTGGTGCCCATTTCGTGTCTATTCAAAGGAGTGTCATGAGCCAGAGAATAGATTATGGCAGTTCTTTATTCAGGCTTTATGGCCTCCATCATCTCCTCATCTCCTTATTTCCCTTACAATTAATATTGCTTATATCTTCCCTCTTCTCCTAGCCTTGCCTCCTAGCCTTGCCCCGCTTAGTCCCTCCTCCTGGTCTTGCCTCTCCTCATCACCTGACCCCTCCTCCTTGCCTCCTTCCTTCCTTCCCCCACTCTGAAGTCATGCCCTTAGTCCATTCGCCCACATCCATCTTCAGCAATTAAGCTTGTATTGAAAGGAGGTAATAAAGGGTGTGGTTCTCCTTTCAGCAACAGAGCACTGCCTGGAAGCAAGCTGTTCTCTGACTAAATCTTGGGGTCTCATGTTTCTCAAGGGAATCACAAACTACATCCTTTGATCCTCAATTCAAGGGCACTCTTCTTTCACCAGGGTCCCGAAAATCTCAGACCCTGACACTCTGTAAAGCACATCACAGTCTTTTTGCACTTAGGAACACTAAACAGCACTTCACCACCACATCTGGGGGACATTTTAAACATAGAAATCACAAAAAATGCATAAAATGACCAAAAAATGGCATTAAATAGACCACAAAAATGAAACACTTGTTTATAGTATGAGAACTGGCACAGGAAGACAGAATATTACTTTATTTGACCTTGACTGACAACATGCCCATTTTTGCATCTCACTCGTATCTGAAATGACTGTGAAAGCATATTGAGTATTGATTTTTGGATCACAAATAAACTTTAGCAGCTAGGGCAATTTACAGTCAGGATTGATATATTTATATAGTTACACATATACATACAAATATACATATCTGTATATATTTATGTGTGTATATATAGTCATACATCTTCAATCATCATCTATATATTTATATATTTGTGCTTTGGATTCTTATTGATACTCATTGTACATTCATATATATATAGATATATATATTTATTATCCACATGTATGTATACACATATCTATATCTATATATTTATACATATACACATGTTGATGTGCACATATGTAGTGCTTTTGATTCTGTAGCACAAAAGATTGCCTAACGATTTTCTTTCAGTTTAGCTTTGCATTGCCAGAATTGTAGGAAATTGCCTGGAGCATAGTAAGAACTTGCTAAATGCTTAATAACATCATAAACAAATTAGAGGGCCAAGGAAGAATTTACTTTTCAGATCTATAGATGGAGACTAGTTCATGACTAAAGGAAATTGTTAGAAATGATCAGAAAAGATGAAATAGACAATTTTGATTCCATAAAGTTAAAAAATATGCAAACAAAATAATTTCTTTTAAAATTAGAAAGGGAGCAGATAACTGGGCAAAAATCTTTTTTTTTTTCTTTTTAAATAAGTTTCTCTAAGAGTTTGATTACTGAACTATGAAGAACTGATTAAAATAAGAAATTTTTCAAACAATAGTCAAAGGGTGTAAAAATATAAAAAATATACCACTTTATCTTTTCTTTCAAATCCTTGCTTCTTCATAACTTTTTTTTTATCACTATGAAAGGTAGCTTTCATTATCTTCCCAGATATGAACACTGGCAAACCCAGTATCATTCTTATCTCCCCCCTTTCATTCTACATATTCATTCAATTGACAAATATTATCATTTATATTTTCAAAACTTATTTTGTAATTCTCTCCTCTTTCTTCACTGAGATACCACCATAATTTAAATTTTCATCACCTTTCATCTATACTAGTCTCCTTCCGTTCCTCACATTGGAACTTTAGTTTTGGTTTCCTTGCATTGATACAGGCTATCCCCCAGGTTTAGGATGCCCTTTGTTCTCTTTTCCCCCTGTTAGTTTCTCTGACTTTCTTCAACACAGCTCAAATCCTACTTATTGCAGAATGGATATCTTCCAAATCTCCCCAACTGTTAGTGTTTTCTCTGAGAATAATTTTCATCTATTTTGTACTAATTAAAAGCTTTAAGATTTGCAAAGAACTTTATATATTATATTGTTTCATTTTATATTCATAGCAATCTTGTGAAGTAGTGGTTACCATAATACCACCTTACAAATAAAGGAAAAAGAGGTTGAGAGGTTAAGCAACTTGTCTATGCTCTAAGTGTTTGAGGCAGAATTTAAATTCAGGGCTTGACTGACCTCTGTATGTTCTCTAATAGACCACAGAGCTGCCTTTTTGTCACTTAATAATTATATTTTATATGTGTCTTATTTAAATGATGGGGTAGTATAGTGGTAGAGTAGATAGAGACCTGGACCTAGAATCAGAGGACATGAATTCAAATTTGACTTAAGACACTAGCTGGGTGACTCTGGGCAAGTGACTTAACCTTAATTTCCTCAGTTCCCTCATCTGTAAACTGGAGAAGGAAATGGCAAACCACTCTAATCTTTGCCAAGAAAATTCCAATTGAGGTCATAAAGAGTTGAATAGGACTCTACAAAAACAACAAATTAAAAGGAGTCTCTTCTATTAGAATATTAATTCCTAGAAAGCAGATATTTTTTATTTTTCTGTTTCTTTTGCACTGATCTCAGTGCAGTATCTAGTATGTAAGAATCACTTGATAAATGCTGCTGACAAACTGTCTTAATCATAATACTGGCATCCTTTTCCCCCACTATCTTCAAATGTCTATTACCATCAAAATCTGTGCTTTGGAAAGAATCTGATATTAATCTATTATATTGGATCTTATCTTTGCCTATATTGTAGCAATGCAATCCTTTTATATCTCCCTAATCAGGATACTGTGCCACATAGAACAAATACTATTCTACCTGTTTTCATTGCTCTTTAAACATCCCACAGTAATTCTTTCCCCATCTTTTCAGCAAAGGACCTCCCATACTAACTTTCTGGTATTTTAATATGTTAATTCTCTCAAGGAGAAACCACAATGGCCTAATTGCTATTCTTCCCACATCATTCCTTATCCCAACTCCATAGTTTTAGAGTCAGCCCACTCTATTATTTGCCATTGAGTTTGGGGGTAAAAAAATCAATCACAGAAACCCCATTCCTCCTGCTATGTTTGTTTTATATGAATAATATTAAATTGTGCAGTGTCTAATTCAGATTACCTGACTTGGAATGATAAATTTCTTATTTTTATCAGCTGCTGCAATCTTTGGAAAATGCATTTCTCTATATCCCTTTTCTTTACCATCATCCATGCTGGTTAGCTTTAAACAATACCAACTTTTGGGAACATCTGTATTTTCTCATAATTTCAATTAAAATTCAGTGATCTAGCGAGGTATTAGATGCCTCATCATTACATTCAGGATCAGTTCTTAGTTATATCAATGTTATTATCCATTTTGTATATTGGAATTTTAATCTTTAGTATTCTCTATATTAACCAACTTTTAAAAACTTTTTTTGGTCTCGTCTATTGCATGCTCAGAAAATTCAGATTTTTAATATTATCCTATACCTATACATGATTAGAAAAGTCAAGAGAATATGCCCTTGAAAAATATTCATTCCTCAAATTAAAATTGCATGATTTTTATATTATACTGTTTCATGAGCAAATATGATCAGAAAACAGCCCAAAAGTATATCTAGTCCACAGTTGGAGATGTAGTGCAAGAATGTCTTTTTAATCCTGATTCATACTAATCTAAAGTCAATGAAGTGAATTCATAGCATTAGTAAGAAGTAATGTAAAGAGCAAAGTCCAAACTCCCTGAAGTGTGACCTCTTGGTCCTTTGTGAAGTCTTCCCGGAAAACCTAGGAATCTTAATCAACTAATGACATAAGAAGAGACTCTTCTTATCCCAACTATATTTTCAAAAAAAAATATGATAGCTATTTATGTCTATAACATGGCAAGAAATTTCTATCATCATTAGTATTTCTCAAAAATTCTCCCTTCTATAGTGAGAAACATTTGATTATAATCAAAGCTTGTCACTAGATCTTAGAGTTCAAGAAAGCCCAGTATCTGATTACTTTAGTGATACAGCCTAATTATTAAAAAAGAAAATCATAGATTTTTTTCTGGCAAATGTGTTAATGACTAAATGAAACATTAAAATTGCTCCTTTTCTTTTTTTAATGATCTCTTGGGGATATAGATCTTTGAAGCTTCACTGGTAGGAATTTGGACATTGTTGTCCTCTTCTGTCCTTTGATCTTCTCTGTTTCCATATTAGCTTTCTATGGTCAGGGTACTTTTCTGATTCTTAACCATTTTTAAGCATATTTCATGACATTTAAAGTTGAACTGTTCTCCTGGGACATAAGGAACCCTGTTCCAAACTTCTTACATTTGGACTAGGCCACCGGCTTTCCTTACTCGGCATTCAAGTGCTTGTGATTTGCCACTACACTGTGATGGCCAGACCCAGTCATGCGCATTGTGCTGAGGACCTTGGGCTTGCAATTTTCCTTATACATGGGCTGGAATTCTCACAGCTAGTGTGCTGTGTCACTGGCCTACAGAGACAGAATAAAGAGGCCTTGGTTGTTGAAGGATGCTGTAGAATCTTTTTAGAGATATTATTTAAGGTTTTAGAGGGGAAACTAGGGAGTCAAGTAGCTTCCTGGCTTTTCCCCACCATCTTATCTCTACTTCCTCAGGAAATTATTTTTCAAACCACTAAAAAAAAAAAGAGAAAAACATCATGGCAACAATATCAACGAATGAGGCAGAGGAACCTGAAGAAAGCTGATAACACAATAGAGGAGCTCAAAAGTGGCTTTTTTTTTTTTTTTTTTTTTTTGCAATTTTGGTATTTAGAAGTAGTTAGCTGAAAGAACACTTTAGTTGAGTGATTCCTAATTGGTCAGAGACTCCATATATCAATCACTCCATTGATAATTATTTTATGCTTGAGTTTGAAAAAAGGACAAGTTTTTTTATGATAGCTTTTTTATTTTCAAAATATATGCAAAGAAAATTTTCAACATTTATCCTTGCAAAACCTTTTTTCCCCATTTTTTTCTTCCTCCCTTCCTCCATCCCTCTCCCCTAGACAGCAAGTAGTCCAATATATCTTAAACCTGCACAATTATTCTAAACATATTTCTACATTTATTGTGCTGCACAAAAAAAAAATCAGATCAAAAAAGAAAAAAATGAAAATGAAAAAAAAGGAAGCAAACAAAAACAACAAAAAGTGAAAATGCTATGTTGTAATCCACATTCAGTCCCCACAGTCCTCTTTCTGGATGCAAATGATTTTCTCCATCACAAGTCTACTGGAACTGGACTGAATCACCTCATTGTTGAAAAGAACCACATCCATCACAAATGATCATTACATAATCTTGTTGTTGCCCTGTACAATGATCTCCTGGTTCTGCTCACTTCACTTAGCATCAGTTCTGGTAATCTCTCCAGGCCTCTCTGAAATCATCCTCCTAATCATTTTTTATAGAATAATAATATTCCATAACATTCATATACCATAATTTATTCTGTCATTCCCCAACTGATGGGTATTCACTCAGTTTCCAGTTCCTTGCCACTTCAAAAAGGGCTGCTACAAACATTTTTGCAAATGTGGATCCTTTTCCCTTTTTTTATGATCTCAGACCCAGTAGAGAAATTGCTGGATCAAAAGATATTCATAGGGGCAGCTAGGTGGCACAGTGGATAGAGCACCAGCCCTGAAGTCAGGAGTTCAAATCTGGTGTCAGACACTTAACACTTAACACTTCCTAGCTGTGTGACCCTGGGCAAGTCATATATATATATATATATATATATATATATATATATATATATATATA
>JAJPUD010002848.1:0-47233 GCA_023553655.1 Myrmecobius fasciatus
ACTCTAAATTCATCCCTTCAACCACATCTCTCAAGAATTAAAATTCTAGGGACAGCTAGGGGACACATTGGATAGAGCACCAGCCTTGAAGTCAGGAGGTCCTGAGTTCAAATGTGACCTCAGACACTTAACAGTTCCTAGCTGTGTAACCCTAGGCAAGTCACTTAACCTCAATTGCCTCAGAAATAAATAATAAATAAAACTTTAAAAAGAATTAAAGCTCTGCCTCTAAAGGTTCTCTCTCTAGCTCTCCCTGCTTTACCTTCTGGGTTCCAAGATGAGGCTTCTCTAAACATTTCTGCAGGCCTTAATCCACTGGAGATCCTCTTAACCAGTCATTTTCTGTCCCTAACCTCTGCTTCTAAGGTTTGTTTTCTTCTAAGTTTTTATCAGTTCACCTTCAAATGATCAGCACAAAACAGCTATAATCACCGGCTTCAGGGATCTGACTCAGAACTCACTGGATAACTCACTTCAATCTGTTCCAGGCCCACCTCTTAAGCTCAGCACCCCTCTAAATTGAGATCCTGTAGGATGACTCAATTCTATACTCATTCCCAGAAGGAAGTCATTTCAGAATTGCAATGGATCACTGTCCCACACTCCAAAGGACTTTGAGCCACATTTGTTTGGGGGAAAGCATTGTTGGTGTGAATGGACCCCAACAAAATACTGCCCTGTGCCTGAGCCCCCATCCCAATAAGGTACAAACTGACCCTGTGCTAATCTCCGGTACTGTGCCCTGGTAACCAACTTGGATGTCACCAAACTTTGGCTTCAGTTCATCTCTGTAACACTTCCATCCCAGAGGCCACCGTATTTCATTCCCAGATTTTGGACACTACTTAATAAGCATCTCTGGATTTAGCCTCTAAAATTCAGTGTTGGTCTGCTAGACCCCTTCCTGTTTAGGGATCTCAAACCCACTTTTTAAAAGATTTCTTGAACAAAGAGTGGGGAAATGATGAGGTGCTGAGTAACTAGATGGTGTTGCCAGAGAAAGACTGAAGTATTGATGCAATTACTCCCTGAAGCAAACAGTGAAGGGCACTGATGGGGATCAGTGTAACCTTATAGTCTCACTCTCTGTGGAGGCTGTCCAGAAAGAAATCCTAGTTATGTCAAACCCGAGGTTTAAGTTTCCCCTATAAATCTGTCCATGACCCACAATGTCTTTGCTGAGTCCTTTTTGGGATTGTAGCCTACCATGGCACTCTCCTTCGTGGTGTCTTTTCCCCTCCCCTCCCCTCCCCCACGCCACATGGTGTTTCTCCTCTTAAACCCCCACCAGGCCTAAAACTCCTTTTCTTGCTAAACACTCTCCGGACTATTCTTGGTGTCTATTGTATCCCTCCATTTTGTCTGAAACCTCTTCCCCTAAATAAACCTTTTGCCACAGAATGGCCATTGTGAATTCTTCACGACTGAACCCCAACATTTGTTGCCTGAACTGAGATCAATCTCATCATTTGATACCAGAAATTACTCTCCTAAATCACATCAAACCCTTTCTTTCCCTCTCCCCTCATAGATAAATAGGGGTAACTTATTTTGAGCTTTCTCTTCTCTGCTTTGTGATTCAGAAGCCCTTGACATGACTCTCCATTCTTTCCTCATTTATTCCAACCCCAGATGATGGTGTCACTTATCCCTGCAAAGATCAACATATTTACTTATATTGTTAATCCCACAGGCTCATCTTGTGCAGCAGATTGGTCCTACAATCATTCCTCCTTTTTCTAATGTTCATTGTCTCTGTATCTTTGGATTCCTTCTCTCCTTACAAACATGTACGTCTTCCTATCCTTTAAAAAAATAAAATTCAGTAAGCATTAAGCCCACAAGTTGAACTTTACCTTTCCTTTTCTTATTCAAAATATTTGAAAAATGGGCCTACAAGTTGTATCTCCACTTACTTTTCTTTCACTCTCCACCAGGTTATCTGGGGCTTTTGTTCCCATCACTCAATAAGCATTTATCAAAAACCTATTATTAGTTGGGCAGTGTTGAGATGGGGATACAAAAAAGGCAAAAGAACTACTGTTCTCGTTTACAACCTAATGGGGAAGTCATCGTGCAAACAAAAATACGCAAAGCAAGCTTTGCACAAGATAAATAGGAATCATTAACAGAGAAGGCATTTAAAAAATAGAGGTTGACAGTTCCAATTGTCCACTGAAGAAAACCATATACACCCAGAGAGAGGGAAATGAAATATGGACCAAAGCGTAACATTTTCATGATCTCTATTGACATTTGTTTGCATTGTGTTGCCTTTCTCTGATTCTTTTTTTTTTTTTCTTGTAGATAGGATTTTTCTTGCATAACTTCTCAAGCATTTCAACATTATTAATATGTAGTGGACTTCCTGCCATCTAGGGGAGGGGAGGGGACTGGGGGTAAAATTTGTAATGGAAAGCTTTGTAAAGATCAATGTTGGGGAACTACCCATACATGTTATACAAATAAAAAGCTTTAATAAAAAAAAATAAAAAATAGAGGTTGATTAAGGCTTCCTGTTAAAAGATGGGATTTGGGATGGAACTTAAAGTGCCAGAGCTGATAGGAATGCCTTGTTCATGGAACAGCCAGTTTCATGGATTAAAAAGTGCTTGATAGGGCCTTCCATATATCTAGCTGGTCAACTGCTAAATCTATGTTCATGACCTCTTATAAATCCAATCTTTTCACTGGCATAGTCAACTACTCTAGATACTCATCCACTCATCCCTTCAGGCCTGAACTTTTACCAATAAGCCTCCAAATCCATCTTATCTCCAGTGATTCCTCTCTCCAATTGATCCTCCATTAGCCACCAAAAAGATCTTGAAGGTCTTTGTCTTTAAAGCATCCATGTCACTTCTTTGCTCAAAAAATTCCAGTGGCTCCTTGTCATTAGAACCAAATACAGACCTTCCGGTTTGTCATTTAAACCCTTTCACAACCAGGGATCAATTCACTTTTCAATATTTATTACCCACTAGGCCTCTTCACAAATGATTCTAGTTACTATTTGTCATGTAAATTTCATTGTATGCCTGAAAAGTCCCTCAAGCCCTTCCCTATCTCACTCCTAGAATCTCTTAGTTTTCTTCAAAGTTAAGCTCAAGTGCCACTTCCAACATGAGGGCTTTCTTGATCCCTCCCTGCTGTGGCAATTGTACTTTGTACAAATTTTTGTGTGTCTGGGTGCATATTCTCGGTCATTTTAGTGGTGTGTGGCTTTTTGTGACCTCATTTGGCGTGTTCTAGGCACTCCCATTTGGAGTGGATTGCCATTTCCTTCTCCAGCTCATTTTACAGAGGAGGAAACTGAAACAAATAGGGTTAAGTGAGTTGCCCAAGGTCAACTGTTAATAAGTATCTAAGGACAGACTAACTCAAGAAGGGTCTTCTTGATTCTACTGAGCCACCTATCTGTCCTATTTCTCCCTAAATGTAAATTTCAGACAGGGAGTGGAGTAAGAATGGGTTAATTCTTGTCTTGGTTTTTCCTGTACCTAGTAGTGTTTGGAACACAGTTGTCCCTTACAAATGCTTGACCATCACAAAAATCAAAGGTAAGTACCTCAATTATACTAAACCTTATCTAGGGTAAAGAAAGATACAGTAACGTGAAGGTGGCAGCTCTCAATAGTTCCCCCACCCTCACGGACCAAAGATGAAGAATTTTAAATTTATTAATTTGAGCAGGAGAGAAGCAGGAGAGATACTGGTATCTAAGTGATACTGGTTCTTTAGGCAGAAACATCCCTAGAGTAAACATTTTTAGGCAGAAACATTTCTAGAATAGAAATTTTTAACAAGGCTTAATGTGTTAACTTCCCATATGTCTCCAATTCTGATTTCCTACTTGACAATTAATCAACTTTTTTCTCTTAATTTGGTCAAATGGACTTTCTAAAGGAGAAATAACCAATGCTAGTAATTTTGCCCCAATATGCACTATAGTAAATTAGCACTGTTTTATAAAAATCATTTTCTAGTGACTTTGTTTAGCTCTGAATCAGTTCTTCAGAGCCAGTCTGATTACCTCTGAACACCTGTGACCCCACAGGGCTAAAAACTAGACTGTTCCCTTGAGACACCACCACCAAAATACAAACATCCCACTAATTCGTGTGTATACAAAAACAAGCATAATTATTTAAAAGACAGGCACAGTAATCATGGCCAAACATAACTATTTATTCATTTTTTTTCTCTTATAAACAGCATTCAGTTTCTTACTGGGAAAAAAATTCTAAAATTTAAATACTTCCTCATCTCATTACATACCACAATCTGTATATATTATTTACATCTCTCAAATAAAACATGTTATGAATCTTTTTGACATTCATTTTCCCCTCTCTTTTAGAATCAAAATGATGTACTGGTATAACCTAAGATAATAACCATTAATAACTACAAAATGAAGTAAGATTGGCACAGTTAGCTTATAAGTTCTCATAATGTATTTTATATTTTACATCTATTTTTTTCTTCAAGCTGCTTTAATATAAAGTGGATATGACTCTCTCCATGACAACAGGGATCATGTCCTTATATAAATTTTGCAATTATCTAACATACTGTAAACATAACATGTATGTTGAAATAAGAATGATCTTGCACTTGTATTCTTGCTTTCACCTAAAGAAATTTTCATTTTTTTCAGAAACTGCCATATGCATTTACTACATTCTTTTCTTGTCCCATATTTTGAGAGCTAGTGGTAACAGAGTAAACACACCCTCCAAGCACAGAATTTAAACAGAAGCATTCTCTGGGCAAATAGTGCCCCTTGAATCCTAGTTGGACATGTACAAAAATAACAAACTACAATTAGTGGATGTCTTAAAAAAAAAAAAAAAAAAACTCTGAAAAATACAATGACCTAAGAAGAACAATTTTGAGAGAAAGTGTTCTTAAAATGAAAATGCACTTCCTGAAATTTATTTTGAAACATTCAGAAGAACTGCATTTCAGCTAAAGGAGAAAATATGTGCAAACCAAGAATCATCTAGACAGAGTTCAATGTTAGTACTTTCTCTAGTAAGAGAAATAAGTATTGTCTTAAAGAATAACAACAAAACAAAACACCATTTTCATCACAAGCAATCTAATTATGTGATTGATACTTCAGTGATGCAGACTTTAAAGAGTTCTGAACAGAACCCAAATAAGTCATCTTTATAAAAATCACTAAGCTTGTTAATTTTCCAACACAACATCCCAAACCTTTGTATAAATAAGAATGGTTCAGAACCACCAAGAATGTTGGCTATCATGACCCAAATATCTAATGGGAGGAAAAGTGGGGGGAAGAAAGGTACAGAAAATTAATAGCAGCACATAGGCAACTTACCTGAAAAAGGAGGGGAGAGGGGAAGAGAAAATAGAAGAATACATTAAGGTTAGTCAATGCCTGTAATTTGTTTTAAGGAAATGAAATTTTCCAAGTTTTCCTTTGTGCCAGATGGAAAAAGGAACTTTTGTGGCACTACTGGACACTCCAACCTGTATTATATTTTTCTCCTTCCAAAGCTATTAAAAATTACTTCAACTACCAGGAATAAAAATATAAAATAATCAGTGTTCAGAATTTTGTTTCCTTTCTACAATGTAAACTTCCTCTTCAATCATGAGGTATGTTCACCTCTAAAATTTGTCATCCAAAACTTATGGACAAACTTAGTAGTAGCTAAAAGACAGTAATTTCCTGTCCTGTATTTTTAAGTTACCACACAAAACTCTGATACTTATGTTCAAAACAAAATACTGAGAATCCTATTATACAGAAATTGACAACTGTTTCAAAGGATCATTTTGTTCACAGATTCAGTTTAGTTTCAAAACAAACTGGATTTTATTTTTTGTGCCCAGATTTTCAAAGAATAACTATAATATATGGTCCATGTCTTTCAAAAAAGATTACCTAAAGATAAAAGCAATAAGTATAATAAAAAAAAGAATGCTGTGTGGATTTAAACTTCAAGCTCAACTAAAAATACAATGTTTATGCTATGGATTTCTCATATACTGTGATCTCCCGTCTTTTATTACCATTTTGTGTGAACAAGGACATGGATAGGACTGATGAGGGTCTTCTAGAGTATTTCTCCTGGATTCCTTTGCCTTAACCATTTGAATTTATCCACACTTCTGCCTAATCAAAACTGTCACATAGTAAGAAATAGGATCTATGAACTTTGTAGCACTGAATGTCAATGTCCTTGGGAACTTATTTTTATGATGCAGGACTAAAAAATAGAATAACTTTTAAAAAATATATTATCAGAATTTCTATTGCCAAACGAAGGTAAATCCATCTGGGAGGTCATACAATGATTCAAATAATCCTGCTGTTGTTAAAACCATCGTGGGAACTCAAGTTGCTTTCAAAGCCCATAACAGTCTTTTGAGCATCATCCATGTTCAAAAATGTTTGTATTAAAGGATGGATATCTTTTTGGGAAAGTAACCAAAAGTCACCCAGAGGTAGCAGGACGAAAAAGTAAAATAATTAAGCTGGATTACACTATTTTTTATTTCAAATGAAGGTACAGTTGTAATATAACTAATGTAAGGTAATGCATGTCTAGTAAACTGGTTCTGAAGGAAATTCCAAAAGAGTAATTCCAAAGACATTTTGAGTGATGGTAGTAGCATCCCAAAATGAGGAACCATTTGGATAAATAAAACTTAGTGTACATGACAGTTGAAATGTTTGGAGTTTAAAAAAAATTAGTCATACACTATGAAATTTTGCCTAAGTTCTCACCTTAATAGGCATTGGTGAGCAGAAAAAACATTAAGTACCTATCTTCTATTAGTACAGCTTTCTAACAAGTGGAGACAAGGGGAGGAAAGTGTAAAATAATTGGTTAAGAAAAGCTTAAAACTAATAACTAAAATGGAATCTCATGAATTTCAAAATATCCATACCATCTGTTTTCAATCAGAATAACTATGGTGCTATAGCACTTAGATTCTCTGGGTAAACCAAGCAATTGGTTACCCATCATGTAGTAAACTAAATGCATTCACTCATCTAAACTGTGGTTTCTACTCTTCAGGCTTCATATCTATGTTATGACTCAACAGCATGGCCTCTATGAAAATGAAAAGGAAAAAAAGCTTTAAAAATTCAAGTCAGCAACATCATGTATGGCTAACTAAAAGCTTATCCAATCATTAAAATTTTCTAGCATGTTAAAATTTAACCAAGGATATCTAGGCTAGGTTTTGGGTTTGTTTTGTTTTTAAAGAAATATCATTAGAAGTATTCTCTTAATTTTTCAAATGGAATTTAAGAGTAAATTCAGTAAAAATGTTTTTGAACTCAGGTCAAGAGATGAGTAAGGCCTGAAAAACAGAAACCTCTGATTAACTTCTGAAGCAAAAGCAAAATCTGATACTAACATGGATTTTATAACCTCTCACAGGAGAAAAAAAAATCACCATTAAACAATTTATCTTAAAATAATTGATTTTATATGTAATGGAAATTTCTACTTTCTAGGTATATATAGAACCAAGGAATATAAGCCAGATCCCTCCTTAATGAGAGCCTTTCTACTTAAAACACATAGAAACAGTAGCAGCATCCTCCAAATCCTAATGTCTTTGATGAAAGGAGTACCCAGAAGCAGGTACCTGAGGTTCTGGCACAGTGAGAACAAAATCAATGTATGCTTATAAAATTATCTAAGGGAATCATTATACTCCAACATATCAGTACTAGATGAAGTTTATCAGGTACAAGAATAATTTTCTCACCCATTCTCTCTCCACTTGGCTATTGCAACCCTGCTGGTAATGGGTTTCATAAGTTGAAATGTGATACAGAAGACCACTTGGGTGACCTTGTGCTTTATTTCCCTGTGCAGATGGGATCCTTTACAGATCCCTAAACCACTCGGCACCCAATTATTTCTAAATTAACTATTTCAATTAATATCTATTTGGATAACTAAAAGAAACTTTTTTTTTCCTTTAAAGGAGATGTGTGTATCCCAACTGTCTCTTATTGCTATGCCACATAAATATTACCAATAACTGATGGATGCATCACTGCCAAAGCATTACTGTTTATTGCTAACA
The DNA here is from genome assembly GCA_023553655.1 of Myrmecobius fasciatus. NCBI lineage: Eukaryota > Metazoa > Chordata > Mammalia > Dasyuromorphia > Myrmecobiidae > Myrmecobius > Myrmecobius fasciatus. Next base: position 8,089 of record JAJPUD010002848.1, read on the forward strand.
TGACAAATTTTGCTGGACACTGCAGAAGAATGATTGTGCAAAGGCAGTTCTGGGTAGCAGTGATACTAATGATATCCATCATATCAGTGCTCTGTTCATTAGGAAAACAACCAAAGTGCTATTAACATGAATTATTTTGCAAGAAGAGATCGGGGAGGACTGGACTTGTCCAGTTCCAGGAGGCAGACATTGGTATCAGAGAAGAGAGAATTGAAATCTGGGAGTTTTCATAAGAACACAATGTATAAAATATTCTCTTTACTAAGTTGTTATAAAAGGACAGAACTCATTGAAAACTGATGTTACTTTTAAAATTAGTCACTATTTTGGATACCTAATTACACCACATAATAGAAACTCCTTTGCCATTAGAAATTATCTGGTTAAAAAAAAAAAAAAAAAGCCAATCTTCAAAAAGGGCCAGCAGCAAGCAATTAAAAGAATGTCATTAAATGTGGTCATCATTCTTTAGTGACAAACATAACAGCTCCATCCAATAAATGGAAGTGTTGAAAAGTAACAAGTACTTCTAATAACTTTCTTTCAATTTCATTCTTAATGTCTATGATGAGAGTAAAGATGTATTTAATTCTCTACTAATGGGAGTTGGCTCTAAAGTACAAGAGAAGGGTTTCTCAGAGATTGGGTTTACAAGAAGATTCATCCTTGGTACTGGTTTCATGGGTCTTTAAGATAGGCCTCTCAAATATTATTTCAGCAGAAATATTTTTGATTCTCTTCACAGTGGAAGGAGATTTATGGCTCATTTGGCAACTGGTGAGAAACCTCCCAGATGGGGCTAGCTGCATCATCTCAGAATGTGGCAATAAATACTTTATGACCTATAATACAGGCATTTGTCTATATGGAGGAGCCATGCTGGAATGGTAACACATTCTAGCCTCTCCAGTTTCAGTATCACAGACATTAAGGGGTAGAAAGACTTGCTCATAATAAAACTTTCAACATTTGGTGAACAGAGTAACATACATCAACACCACCATCACTAACATAAATAACTGATGAATGTTATTTCTGGTTGTTTTTTTTTTTTTTTTTTTTTTTTTTTAAGATCTACATTCACATCTTCAAGAATTCTGTTTCTTCATGTATTAAAAGCTGGAGATCACCAATTTAGGCAAACTATGGCTTTTTAAAAATTAGGTAAATCTAACAGAAATGTCATCACCAAGCATTGTGGGTGAGCAGTCCATTGTGTTCAGCAATGCTCAGTCTACTACATTTGCATTTTGCACCTCAGAAGTGAGCCTTCTGCCAAGGCACTTAAAAAGTTAAGTCTTTTATGTTATGAATGGGTCACAATTTACACCACGTAGAACCCATCCACCAGTAGGGTCAAGCACACAACATCAACTAAAAACCTACAAGGAGGCAAACCCCATCTCTGACCCTTCCTCAAATTCCAAACAAAAAGAAAAACATCCATACCGCTGTATGTCACTAAGAGAAAAGATTGTGCTCCACTAAAAGCATACAGAATGGATTTTGGTTGTCTCTAAAGTAACAGAAAAGGTTTTCATTTATTTAGGAGGAAAAAAAATTAAAGGAAAATAAACTCAAATAAATCCCCAAACCACCCAACCAAATAACAACGCCAAATATATTCCTAAGAGCCTGATTTAAGCAAGATATGATTGAAACAGCCCTCTATCCCTCATCTGTCCTTTGAGGTCAGTTTTTCAATCAGTTCTTGGAGTGGAGCAAGTTCTCTTCTGTCAATTAAGTTGAACTCCTATATGTTAGAAAACAGAGAAAAGAAAAGGTTAACATATTTTACATGTATTTTTCATTTAACAGAAATTTTTCATATATATATATATGAAGTGGATGTTTGGGGGGAAGAGATGCATGTCTGAAATTCAGGAATTTCATATGCACAGACATAATTAAATAAATGGGCTGATTAGGTCACCAAGTGAGAGAAGACAGAAGGAAGAAACTAGGACCCAACACAGAATCTTGAGCAACACTCATGGTTGGAGGATATGATATGGATAATAAACCAGCAATGGAGACTAAAAGAGTAGTTGGACAGGTAGGAGAACCAAGGAATAATATTATTATCACAAAAATCTATAGAAGGCTATGCAGAAAGAGAATGGTCAACAGTATTACCTGCTATGCAGAAGTCAGGAAGGATAAGGATCAAGAAAGGGCCATGAGATTCGATAATTAAGAAATCATGATAGCTTTGAAGAAAGTAGTTTTAGTTGAATGATGAAGAAAACAGATTATTTGAATGATACCCACCTGATTCCTAAAGGATATACATGAAAGTTTTTCTAGAACGGAGTGCTATAACAGACACACTAACAGTCATAAAACTGCAAAATCAACTGGTTTTGCCTGCCTCAGAAGCACAATTCAGGAGAGCAGCCTCATGTTAGGAGATGCTGAAAAGTTCTCAGAGGAAAGCGCTCCCACTTTTCCAAGAAGATTTTCATACTACCTTGGTACATATAAGATGGGACCTGCTAGAACTATTTTGGACTAACATTTGGGTGCTAAGAGTTTATTTAAGCCAAGAAATAATATATGCCAAGATAAATTTGACAGTTGGTTGGAATCTTTAAAGTAACTTAGAATAGAAGGACTTGAAATAGTGATGGTCATGTAAACATAATACTGGGAAGGAGGGAGCATGGGGGACAGTGCCATCACATGGCATCTAAAGGTGCTCTATATGTCAAGTCTAAGAGTTTGACATATTCAACTCACCTGCACAAAAAAAATGAAGTGCTTGAAGGATGTATTAAGATGAGCTTCTTCCTGCAGCTGGATCACTGGGTCAAAGTGCTGGTGGTAAATATGTGCATACACCCTGAACAAACGCTTCAAGATAGTTTTTGCCACTGACATGAAGTTCTTTGGGAAGGGGACACCTGGAAAATGAAAGGATAGAAAATAGACAATAGTAAACAGTAAAGAAGAACCCAATTTGTAACAGAGGAAGGTAAAGTGTAAAAATCACATAGGGAGCAGCTAAGAAACAATTTATTTTTTTTTAAATCTTTATTGATATCACTTGTATTTTTTAATATTATTTTTATTTCCAAATATATCCTTTCACTCATCTCTACCTATTTATACAATTTTTTTTCAGAGCAGATAAAAATAAATATACTTGAACGAAATTAATGAGCACATTTACCAAGTTGGCCAGTCCATGTAGCATTCTACAACAACAACCCATCCAGTTCACAGGAAGGGAGAGATGGCAGTGCATCATCTTACTTTATCTTCCAAGACCAACTTGGTCATTACAATCACTCTACATGGTGCTCATTTGGGATTTTCAGACTATTAGTCACTGTATATATGAGTTCACACAATTCCCAGATTACTCTTCATATTCATTTTCTTACAACAAATTAATCTTCTCTTATATCCATTCACCACAACTGTTTAGCACTTCCCCAATCAGTGCTTCCAGTTCCTGACTGCTATAAAAAAAATGCTGACATTTCAATGGAACATTTTTTTTTAATCATTTCCTTAGGGTATCTTTTTTGCTAGTGGGATCCTTAAGTCAAAGGGTGGCTATTTTGTAATTACTTATCATGATTTCAAACTGTTTTCCAGAATGGCTGGACCAATTTACAAACCAACCAACAGAGTTCCTCCAACTACATCCATCTTTTGTAATCTTGTCCAATTTGCTGAATGTGAGATGAAACCCCAGATTGTATTCATCTACCTTTCTTCATGTTAAGTGATTTTCATGCCATGACAATGGAAGCATGGTGCTCAGGGTTGCTGAATGCGCCAACAATCTAGATTTAGGAGAGGTAGCAGTCCGCTCAGATTTGCACCCAATAATAGCTTTTCTATAGACTTAGCAGCAACTGCAGGAGGACTTTCATTTTGAATTAATAATTTTCTATTATTCTTTTAAGAACTACTTTCTCATATCCTTTGAACCATTCATTAACCCAATGGAAAATTATCTTTGTTCTTACATAATTGTGTCACCATTTCCTTTATATGTGCAATTACCTTGGACGCCAGAAATGTTAAGTGCTAATTTTTTTCTACCAATTAAGTATTTCATTTCTTATCCTCACTTATTTTTATGAACACAAAAAAAGGTTAATTTCAAGTGACTAAAGTTACATGACTGTCACTGTACTTTTTTGGTTAAGAATTCTCCTCATTGCCACAACTGTAAAAGTTACCTCCTCTGCCTCTCCTCTCACTTATTATATGATATAACCTTTAATATTCAGATAATGTGACCATTTTGAGCATACCACTGTGGTATGTGATACATGATGCAAAATGCTGGCCTAACCCCACTTGCTGCCAATTGACTTCCATTTCCCAAGCAATTCTTAGAAAAAGGAGAGTGGTTGGTTCTTCAAGTAATTCATAGTCTTTTTTTTTTTTAATTAATTTTTTTATTTGCAAAACATATGTATGGGTAATTCTTCAACATTAACCCTTACAAAGCTTTCTGTTACAAATTTTTCCCCCCTAATCCCCACCCCCTCCCTAGATGGCAGCATATCCACTACATGTTAATTATGTTAAAATACTTGACAAATCAAATATATGAATGCATATTTCCACACTTATCATTGTTGTGCAAGAAAAATCGTATCTACAAGAAAGAAAAATCAGATAAAGGAAACACAATGCAAGCCAACATCAATCGAGAGCATGAAATAATTCATATTCTTAAACATTGATTTATTGTCATTTATTTTTGACTCTTCTATATCTAGTCAGCTTCAGTCTCTCTCCCTCCAGCTCTCTCTCAAATATGAAATTGTAGGGGCAATTCAGTAGTATAATGGAAAGAATGCTGAATTTGGAGTCAGGAAAACCTCACTTCCTGCCTCAGTTACTTGTTGGCTGTATGACCCAAGGCAGGTCACTTGACCTTTCTGTGCCTCAGTATAAAGCAGTAAGCTTTATAATATATCTTGATGTCTCTCTTCATTCACCATGATGCCACTTTCCATTCATTACTAATCCATTATTCTCTTGAGATTTTGCAATTTTACTCCTCTAATTCTGTTATAATTTTGTTTACCTCTAACACATTCATGAAAAATTTTAATCTAGAATGCTATGTACTATTTAAGAAAATGAAATAACATTAATGGGGAGAGTAAGAAGTTACTTTTTTCCTGGAATCTAATAAGGAAAAATGTGCAAAAATTTTGTAACTAAAAATTTAGTGAGAAGCATCAGGGTATATCTTGATAGCACTAGAGTCAAAGAATATTTGGGTTCCAGGTTGGCCTCTGACCTAGCTGTTATCTAACTTCTTGTTGCTCTAAACAATATAAAACTTAATCACAAATTTCATAATCTTCATCAAAAAACTGAAATTTTGATAGTGGGAATTTCATACACTGATGAAATGACAGATCCAAACCCAAACAACTACCAACCAACTTTTTGTTAAAAACCTAAGAGTTTGACTATACTTTCAAAGGCCTCATGATGCCTACTTCCAGAGAAGAGAAAGATGAACTCTGAATGCAGATTGCAGTCCTTTCTTTTCCTTTTAATTTTTTCGGACATGTCTGCTGTGGAAATTTGTTTTGCATGTATATTTGTGATGAACTTTGTTTTCCTATCTTCTCAATGGGTGGCAGAGGAAAAAATACTGTGGAACTAAAAATTACAATTTTTTAAAAAGCCAAAAGCTGTTTTAAAATGAAAATTGTATTATAACTAGTTTCTAGAATATTCATTAAATATTTATGAATGATCTAAAAAAATTAAAAAACCCTAGTAGTTTTACACACTTTATCTTTCAGATTAGGAAGTAGATAATATTTCCTCTGGAGTTATTCTACTCATCTCAATGCAAGCAAACCATCCCCCATTAGGCAGTAGAAAAACAAGAGTGAGAAGAGAGACAGTGCTCTCATAAACATAACAAATTCCATATGACAACCCTGTATCCAGACTCTACAAGTGAATTTACCTATTTTGGATGGAAACAATGTCTCATCGTCCAACTGGTCCTGTACCCAAGTCATCAGGTAATCAATATATTTTGGTGCAGAGCACTTAATAGGTTTCTTTATATTGGTTCCATCTGCCCAATGATATTCATATCTGAATTAGAAAAGACATAAAATGTTAACATGTATATTTCCTTTAAAAAAAAAAGAACCAATTTTTCTTCCCAAATAATCTAAAAATACTAATCTGGATTGATATCATCTTCATATTACACTTAACTTTGCATTTTATTTTATTTTTTATTATTATTAAAGCTTTTTATTTGCATAACATATGTATGGGTAGTTCCTCAACATTGATCTTTACAAAGCTTTCCGTTACAAATTTTCCCCCCAGTCCCCTCCCCTTCCCTAGATGGCAGGAAGTCCACTACATGTTAATTATATAAAATACTTGACAAGTCAAATATATGTATACATATTTCCATACTTATCTTGCTGTGCAAGAACAATCATATCTACATGAACAAAAAATTTCTGAGAAAGGAAATCCAATGCAAGCAAACATCGATAGAGATCATGGAAATGATATGTTGTGGTCCACATTTCATATCCCTCTCTCTGGATGTATATGGCTTTCTTCATTAAACAATTGGAACTGATTTGAGACATTTCATTGTTGCAGAGAGCCATGTCCATCAGAATTGATCATCATGTAATACTGTTGTTGCTGTGTATGATGATCTCCTGGTTCTGCTCGTTTCGCTCAGCATCAGTTCATCCAAGTCTCTCCAGGCCTCTCTGAAATCATTCTGCTGGTCGTTTCTTACAGAGCAATAATATTCCATAACATTCATATACCACAATTTATTCAGCCACTCTCCAATTGGTGGGCATCCATTCAGTTTCCAGTTTCTAGCCACTACAAAAAGGGCTGTCACAAACATTCTTGCACATGTGGGTCCCTTTCCCTCCTCTAAGATCTCTTTGGGATATAAGCCCAATAGAAACACTGCTGGGTCAAAGGGTATACACAGTTTGATAACTTTTTGAGCATAGCTCCAAATTGCTCTCCAGAATGGTTGGATCCATTCACAGTTCCACCAAGAATGTATTAGTGTCCCAGCTTTCCCACATCCCCTCCAACATTCATCATTATCTTTTCCTGTCATTTTAGCCAATCTGACAGGTGTGTAGTGGTACCTCAGAGTGGACTTAATTTGCATTTCTCTGATCAATAGTGATTTGGAGCACCTTTTCATATGACTAGAAATAGTTTTAATTCCATCCTCTGAAAATTGTCTGTTCATATCCCTTGACCATTTATCTATTTTTTTTTATTAATACTTTTTATTTGCAAAACATATGTATGGGTAATTCCTAAATATTAACCCTTACAAAGCTTTCTGTTACAAATTCCCCCCCCACCTACTCCCCACCCCTCCCCTAAATGGCAGGATACCCACTACATGATAATTATGTTAGAATATTTAAGAAATCGAATATATGTATAGTTATTGCCACATAACATTTTTTGTGTAGGAGAAATCGTATATACAAGAAATAATAATCCGATATAGGAAATATAATGCAAGCAAACCTCAATAGAGAACATGAAAATGTTATGTTGTGGTCCACATTTCACATCCCTCTCTCTGGGTGTATATGGCTTTCTTCACTGAACAACTGGAATTGGTTTGAAGCATTTCATTGTTGAAGAGAGTCATGTCCCTTAGAACTGATCCTCGTATAGTATTGTTGTTGCCATGTATAATGATTTCCTGGTTCTGCTCATTTCGCTCAGCATCAGTTCATGCAAGTCTCTCCAGGCCTCTCTGAAATCATTCTGCTGGTTGTTTCTCACAGAGCAATAATATTCCATAACATTCATGTACCATAATTTATTCAGCTACTCTCCAATTGATGGGCATCCATTCAGTTTCCAGTTTCTAGCAACTATAAAAAGAGCTGCCACAAACATTCTTGCACATGTGGGGCCCTTTCCTTCTGTTATGATTTCTGTGGGATATAAGCCCAATAGAAACACTGCTGCGTCAAAGGGTATGCATAGTTTGATAACTTTTTGAGCATAGCTCCAAATTGCTCTCCAGAATGGTTGGATCTGTTCACAGCTCCACCAACAATGCATCAGTGTCCCAGTCTTCCCACATCCCCTCCAACATTCATCGTTATCTTTTCCTGTCATTTTAGCCAATCTGACATGTGTGTAGTGGTACCTCAGAGTTGTCTTAATTTGCATTTCTCTGATCAATAGTGATTTGGAGCACCTTTTCATATGATTATAAATAGTTTTAATTTCATCATTTGAAAATTGTCTGTTCATATCCTTTGACCATTTATCAATTGGAGAATGGCTTGAATTCTTATAAATATGAAAACCATTTATCAGAACCATTAAATATAAAGATGATTTCCCAATTTGATGCTTCCCTCCTAATATTGTCTGCATTAGTTTTGTTTGTACAGAAACTTTTTAACTTAATATAATCAAAATTATCTATCTGGTGTCCAATTAAGTGTTCCAGATCTTCTTTGGACATAAATTTATTCCATCTCCACAGGTCTGAGAGGTAAACTATCCTATGTCCCTCTTAATTTGCTTACAATATCACTCTTTATATCTAGATCATGAACCCATTTAGATCTTATCTTGTATGTGGTGTTAGGTGTGGGTCAAGCCCTAATTTCTTCCACACTAGTTTCCAATTTTCCCAACAGTTTTTGCCGAATAGTGAGTACTTATCCCAAAAGCTGGGGTCTTTGGGTTTATCAAACACTAAATTAGCATTACATTTTATGACAAACTGCTATTATTGGGCAGTAGCCATCATGTCAATCTTCCACTTCGAGGCCACCCCCTACTTGTTATTTCCACTTTCATTCATAACCTCCAGGTCAAACATTTATAAAAATGTCAGAGTGGAATGAACTGTTTACTTTTCTGTTTCATGCTTTCAGCAGTTTGTTTTGCAGAGTTGAAAAGAATTCCTCCCCATCTAAGTTAGGTCTTATCAATTGGTTTTAAGGTATTTGTTGGAGGCATTTGTTGCTGGGTTCAGGGCTTTTAGAGGGGAGTAGTAAAGTATAAGTGAGGAAAATGTTTCAACAAACTTTTCTGAAAACCTTCAATTTAAAGTTATACAAGCCATTCCTCCCTCCACTCACCCCGAAAAGCATTACTGGCAATACAGAAACCTGCAAAGAACTAACTCAAGCATATTTGAGAATTTGGATGTTTAACTAAGGAACAAATGAAAACTCCAATTCTATAATGATAAGATGTTATTTTTCCAAAAACAATGTTTCTACTGACTACTTCTAATTTAATATGAATTGGTTAGGAAATTAATCCAGATATACTTCTTACTCTCCCAAATAAGATCCTTGTTATCTTCAAATATACTATTCCATTTTCATAAATTTGAGGTGAATAACACAAGAAATGTTGATAAATTACAATATGAAGAGCTTTCAAGTTTATTTTGAGTTCTTCCCTTTTGTTTTGGATCCAAAGTGTAAAATTTGCCATCTGAGGCAAATCTGAGGAGGAAGAACTGAGACATGTATTACCTGTTTAAAATGCCATAACTAGTGACTTTATAGGAGTAGGAGGTGCAATAGAGAAAAGGCAAAGTTAACCAGAAGACTACGGAGCTTCCTCATCTGCAAAATAAGATTACCTCTTAAGTATCTTCCTAACCTCAAATCACCTATCCTTAACTCCAGGTGGTGAAAGAGTGCTTTGATCCTCTGAGGACAGAAAGAGCACCTAGTTTGCTCCATCCACTTTAGAACCAGTGCCTTCTCCTTTTCATATGAAATAAACTGTTTGGATCTGGGTACCTGTATTTTTCTATGTCCCTTTTTAAAGGAAGGGATCAAAGATGACAACAACAAAAGGAATAGTTTTTGCACATGTTACTCCATTATTGGGTTGTTGTTTTTTTTAAATAACATTATATCAATAAAGTGGCACAACAGTGTACAGATGGGTGGACCTGGAGTCAAAAGATCCAAGTTCTACTTGGGTGCCCTTCTGGTCAAAACCAACACAGTTTCAGAGCTTTGGCTTCAGGGTCAGGTTGACACAGTTGCAGGCTGTGTGTTTCCTGATCCAGGCTCCCTTGTCCCTGCTCCCATGACATAGCTTCAGGCTCTAGGCTTCTCTGGCTCAGTGAAAGTCCTTATAAAGAACACTTCCTGAAGTACAGCTCCATTCCTTAGTGTCCACAGGCTTCTGGCTATCTCTTTATGTGGACCTGGATTGGCAAAATCCACTTACTGTAGTTTTTCCTTGGATTTCTTTCTGCTTCCCCTCATCTTGAAGAGTATCCACATTATTCTACTATTAATAAATTATTGGTACCTACTCATCTCAGAGATGCTTCAAAAATGCATGCCTTCTTTTATCTAATGATATGTTAGATAATATTAATTTAAGGAACCAATCTAAGAAAGTCCTAAAACTATCACCATCAACTCAATCCCTCTCAAGTATTGATACTAAATAACTGAGATACATCAACTAGTTTTGATCATTTATGCTAGTAGTATAGTGGATTTAACAGTAAATAATGCCTAACAAATTATACAGTTAGGTTAAAACCAAGGCTTTTCTAACATTTAAGGCTAATCTAACAAAAGAAAAAGCAGCCCGGTTTTGAAAATACATTAGAAGGGACACCAATGAAAGGAGGAAAGGGAGAGTAACAAGATAAACATAACCTACATAATTTATGTTCATGTGCACATACAGCTTCAAGACACAGAAATATGGCTTCACAATTAAATATTTGGGAGCCTATTCTCCTTAAGTAACAGGTACTTTTTAATTTTCAAAATGCATGTCCAAAAATACCTCCCCTAATATGATATTTAGATGGCAAGAAGAGAAATATGTTTTCAGAGATAAATTGAAGAAAACTAATAACACCCACATATGGTAGTACTGATAGGACTAATATTAGAGAGTTGATCTACCAATATCTCATACCAAATGGTCTTATTCTCAAGATAAAGAGTCAATTGCTAACTATCCTCTGTAAGCAATCTGCTATTAAAAGAAGCCATCACTTTTCAAAAGGCCCCACCTAAAAGGAATACTGCCCAAGCCAAAAACCTCCTAAAACAACAAAGATTAAAATTTAAAATTATTAAAACATATAGGATTATAAGAAATCATTGCATAATCCCAAATTTCTGCACTTAAGACAAAACTCTCTAAGAAAGTACTCTGCTTTCTCAAAATCAAAGAGCATGAAACCAAAGAAGAGTTGAGGCAAAGGAAATAGCTAAGAAGGCAAAACTATTTCAAGAAGCTGACAAGAATGACTTTACTGCTCCAGTAGTCATAGAAGGCAATGATTTTTTAGGTGTGCTAAAACTGGGGTTTCGGTATCCTTCCAGGCATCTCTACTAAAAAAATGTTTGAACTGAAAGGTAAAATATTCTAATTCTGCAAAGTAAAAACAAATGATAAATATAAATAAATTACATCTTATCTTCATTAAAGAGTTCTATGGAACTCTGACGCAAAACAGCTGGTGAAAAGTGAGTGACAATTCCGGTATCTTTATGCTGTCAAGAGACTGGGCAAGTCTGAAAGCCAGCAAAAATATTTTTATGTAATTCATTAAGGACCAAAGATGCAAAACTAGAAGACACCTTAGGAGTCATGCCTCATTTTGCAGATGATGAAACTGACAATTTGCCAAAAATAACATAGATTTGAACTAAAGCCCTATAACTTCACACTATGACTCCTTGCCTTCATTTTCCCTTATCACCACGTACAACACACCAACTTTATAACTTCCCTTCTATGCCTGGTATACTACAAAAGAGCCACAGAAGAAACATACTATCATGTAACCTACGGATGATGGTTAGAAAGGAATAATGAAAAAAGGAAGAAGCAGGGAAATTTCACTCCTAAAGAATATTTTGTTGATTTCTTTTAGTACAGTGAACTTAATTTTCTTGGAGAGAAAAGGCATTCACCAGGAAGTACAAATTGGAAAAGTTGGTACTTTTTCCTGATGATTTATTAGTTTATGCTTCAAGTACTTCTCCCAAAGCAATCCCACTATTGCTTAAGGAAGATTAGAATGAATTCAAAGTATCTGGACTAATAACTTCATATATTTATAGGAAGTGGAGTATCACCATTTATTAAGCACTACACAAAGCACTTCAAGAGGCCCATAGAACACAAAGATAAAAACAAAACAGTTCTTGCACCCTGGAGGAGTAGGACATTCCAATGAGAAGATATAAAAATAACCTTAAATGGATTCTATTTTGCTCTAAAATTTTCCTAATTGTCCCAACTATTCCTGTAAATCTCACAAAGAAAATTTTATGAATCTTGTAATATACCTCAAGTTACAAAGCATTCCATGTTAGTTTAAAAAATGTCTTGATTTCATGGAATTTTTCTCTGGTTCACATTTATGCAGCCTTCCTTAGTCCTAAGGTTGGTAATTAAACATGAAAAAGTACTATGAAGGGACTGTCCAAAAGTGAGGCTGCAGCATGTCACTTCCTACCCAAAGATCTAAGTTTGAGGTTACCACCTCAGCAACTGGTACCAAATTCCCATGAATACTGCATTCAATTATTCTTTTATATTCTACTGAACTGATGCTTGGAGAATTGTACAAAACAAAATGAAAATCCAACAGTAACAGTGACAAGGACCCAAAATCCTTCTGGATATTATAGAGTGGGCTAATTTAGCACTTTCTGGCTTGAAGCTTAGACTTCTCCAGCTTTTCCCATGCTTTACAGCTGTCAAAAAAGAGCAAGGGTAGCATTCAGTTTTGCCAGCAGGTTGAACTGCAAAACTGACCAGTCAGTTACCTTACAAACAAATTAATAATTGACAAATTAATGAATGATTGAACACATTGCAAAAGTACTCACTTAATTTACTATGCACATTGATTAGCTTATCTAGAAGACATATTTTTGCAATAAAAATTATGGTTTTCATTAAGTTCAACATCCAAGGTAATGCATTTCCTTTTATATTATACAAAAACTTTCCTTTGCATTTGAGATTACAAAGGAGAAGTAAAGAAAAGTAACTAGTGGATAGTCAACTGCTGAAAAGTCTTTTCTATTCTACTCCCAAAATATATTCTGTGGTAAGTTTCCTTATATGGGCAGCAGAGGAGGGGGTGGAAGGGAGCACTATAGATAAGGAAGGCAAAATTATAATATTTTGGTTTATAGACAAACATCTCAGAAACAAAAATAATTAACCAGGAAGTTTCTTTAGTCACTACAATAAAATGAGGAGTTGGTTTCTTCAAGTTTAGTGGAATGTTACTGATTATGTTTATTAATTTAGCTGTAACAAGAAATAATAAATATAGGAGCATAACAATAAAGCAATGAACTATTCCATAAAAAAGACACCAAAACTTGATTGAGACAGAGGCAGATAGATGATGCAATGGATAGAGCACTGGCCCTGGAGTCAAAAGGACCTGAGTTCAAATCTAGCCTCAGACACTTAACACTTCCTAGCTGTTCGGCCTTGGCCAAATCATTTAACTTTACCTGTCTTGTTACGGGGGGAAAAAAAAACAAAAAACTTGAGAAGGCTTGGAAAAGAACATAAAACAAATCCACTATTGTCTCTTAAATTTCTTTGATTATTTAATGCAAATAGCATTATGAAAGGCTTTCTAATTTCTTTAGTCACTATATTTGACTATTTGAGAGGCAGTGTGGTACAATGGGTAGCTGAAGGGTCAGGAAAATCTGGGTTCAATATGACCTCTTCCATGTACTAACCACTCAAACATGAATACAAGTCCCTTCTTCTATTCTCTTAGACTTCTCTCTGAGATAAGTAACAACTGATCTGCAACTCTGCAGTGGGGGAATCTGACCAACTCTAATCAACCCTACTGTTTTATGAATGAGGAAACTGAACCTTAGGGGATGAAGAGATTTATGCCCAAGATCACCTTACAATAATGTAGATACTGTGAGGACTGTCCTTAGAATTTATGAAACCTTCTGGTTCCATGCTGAGGTTTCCCAAGATGGGAAAACTGACTTCATGGACAGTCGCTTTGCCTTTTGGGAAATATCTAAAAATCACTTCAAATCAAATCTGGGGAATAAAGTATTAACATATATGCTGCCTGGGAAATGCTACAAATGCCTGTTATCCATTCACAGCTGGGCCTTCACCGCACCCAGAGAAGCAGTCCTCTCATTCCTCCCTTTACTGATTCTCTCATTCCCTGAAGAATCTATTCCAAACTTCTCCTTTCTCCTTAAGCTTCCTGTACGTACCTAATTCTCCCAAGCTAAAGATTTTGCTTCTTACTTTACTTAGAAAATTGAAGGCATTTGACACAAGCTTCTTTTGCCATTCTCTTCATCTCAGGACCAATCAACACCATCTTCAAATCTCCAATCTCGCATCTCTGACAAAGAGATAGCCTTCCTCCTTGCCAAGTCATATGAATTAAAGGCCCTGAGGCAAGAAAGTCTGAGGCAATTCAGAGAACATAGGAAGCCAGCAACTGTGAGAGAGCACAGGGTCACTAAAACCAAGATGAACTCAGAAGTCCCTTTGTCCAATGCCATCATTTCACAGATGAGAATGTGGGGGAGCCCAGAGGTGCCACCTGGCAGAGCTAAGCCTCAGAGCTAAGCCAACACTCTTTTCATCACCCCATATGAGGAAACAAAATTGGAAAGGCAGGTTCAGGCCAGAAACATGACATGGAAGCCCTCAAATGCAGACTAAGGAGTTTAAGATTAAAGCATAAAGCACTGCAAACTCACAGCAGGATTTGGAACATGAGAATAACATGACCAGGAATATTCACGCATATTTAAGTATTTCTTTTCTTACTGGATGTTTAAGTTGTTTCCCTCTCTCCTAAGTGTAATGAAATAAAAAGAAAATGTACACCAAGTAATGGTCACAAATGTCTTACTTTGGGCCAGCTGACATCACTGGGCAGCTCTCCTCAGTACAGAAGTCTGTGATGGTTCCATAAAGCATATTGATCTGGTTGAAGAAATCCACAGCTGCAAAGTATTTTAAGAGTTAGTTCATGGAAATGGAATGAACAGAATGAAAAGTTAAATCTTAATTACATTCAACCCAATACCTTTTCTATTCCTTAAGTGTCAAATAGTTTTTTCCCCCCTCAACTTTATGAAATAAATGAAGATGGAAATATAACCCAGGTGATGCAACTATCATAGTCTGAAATAAAACTACCTTGTGTCTTATCTCAATTCTGAAATATCTGCTATTGTCAAGTCTACAAAGTCAGTTAATGATTTCACATTGTTTATAGCCCTGCAAGGTAAAGTTAGAAAAGTTTTTTATTATTTTTATGTTTTAATGTGGTTGCTGTCACAAATAAAAGTTTTCCTCAATAAAATAGCAACCCTTTTAATAAATCAAAGTAATTTTTCCAATGTGTAATCCTTTTCAAAGGCACAATCCACTGTGAATATCTTTATTTTAAGCTCAATGACAGAATAAACTAAAATCATTTTTAAAGATGGGTTTGCTACTTTTATCAATTGAAAAGACACTGGAAGGATATAAAAAGTCTTTCAAAAACGATATTTCCCCAGTGAGGAATAATAAAGAAGGCTTCTATCTATTGTCCACGTCAAACACAGAAACAAAAGTGATGCTGGAAGGTTAAGGCGCACTGTGACCTATGTCAAGGAAACTGCTGTTCAGATGTGATCCTATTTGGAGTTTTCTTGGCAGAGACAATGGAGTGATTTGCCATTTCCCTATCCAGTTCATTTTTTTATGGATAAGGAACTAAGGTAAACAGAGGTAAGTGACTTGACCATGGTCATGCAGTTAGTGTCTCGGGCTACATTTGAACTTAGATCTTCCTGACCTGACAATCAATGCTCTATTTACTGTGCCACATGGGAGGCAGCGTCCAATGAACAAGATCATAGGTCCATCATAGAATCATGTTGGAAAAAACTACAGTGAGATAGTCCAACTCATACACAAGAGGCACCCCTTGAACATCCCCAACTAACCCCTTGGATATCAATGTTTCCCCATTTGCCTTCAGTCCCTCAATGGTATTCAGCAATCCTATTCCAGGCCTACTCATTAATTCTTACCTTGCTGCTCCCCAAGGCCAACACTGAAATTCTTGAGTTTGAAAGAATCCTGACTGACTGAGCATTAGGAGAAATCTCTCTACTACCTACTTCTATATGACTTTGGCAAATGATTTCAGCCCTCTGGATCTTAGCTTTGTCATCTTTAAATACCGGTGTCTGACTAGATGATCTGTAGTGCTTCCTTCTTCCAGATCCTCATTCTGATTCCAGCTCTTGCTTTTCCAGCAGACTATCTACTGAGTTTCACTGAAAAGACAGAGCCCAGTTAGCATGACTTCTCTCAATCATACTCCCCTAGATCTCAGAACTCTTGAGTAACTTGACCTATCCTCTGCTCCATTCTTGTCTCCTTACTCAAGGAGGCATCTACAATCTTTGCCAATCCACTGGCACCAGACTGTCTGGCTACACATGTGCTCAGGTCTCCTCTGACTTCTCCTTTTTACCAACAAACTTCTATTTTTTCCTTCCACTTCACTCCTTTGCAGTCTGGATTCCAACCCCACCATGCTATTCTCTCAAAGGGCAGCAATGACCTGGGGCTACCTCGTTATCAAATCCATCTTCAATGCTTTTTGCTCAATTTTCCTCAGTCTTAATTTCTCTCCAGTTGTTACATACTTATAACTACACTATTCTTTTAAATGTGTCCCTTCCAGGGATTATGAGACATTACATGCTAATGGCTTTTCTTCTGACCCCTAATTGATCTCTTTTCCTTTACCCAACCCTTAGTGTTGGTGCTTCCCAAGGCTGTGTCCTCAGCCCTATTCCCATCTATCCTGATTGTTTCATTTGTCCTCATAGCTTTACCCTCTCTCCAGACCTGACATTTTAGGGGAGCTTCACATCAACATTTAAAACTGAATTTCTTGCTGCATTTAAAAACCAACTGTAGTATCTTTTTATTTAAATTTACTCTCCCATATGACCTGTTTTTATTTATTTAAACCACCATTGCTTAGTAACCCATATTCAATACCTTGACATTCACTCTTCTACCCACTTTTCTTCTCATCCTCTACACACAACTTTTAAATTCTATCCAATAAAACTTACTTTTCCAGCCCATCCTTTCCTGTCCTTCCTATTCCCACTTTATGTATTTTCTCAATGACCTCCTAACCAGTCTCCAGCCTCTAATTATTCCTTTAAAGTATACTATATATCGAGATTTATCTTAACTAGTGCATAGAGCAAAACATTTACTTCTTTGCTTAAATTCTTCAAGTTTAAATGCCTAAGCGTAGCATTCACAGATTCTAAAATCTAGAATTCCAAATCTGGCTTCACCTTAATTTTCCAGATTTATTTTATACTATCCCTCTCCACAAACACTTCCATTAACCTCTTCTGCATAGACACCCTATCTTGGAGGCTTTAATTTTCCACTTGGAATGAAGAAAAAACTTATCCCTTTAGTCACATTTGTAAGTATTGTTGAATTGGAGCAGCCTCTATGTCCGTATTCTCCTTTTTCAAAAGTGATGTGATTGTTAACAGAAGGAAAAATCCAGAACCATGGGAAAATGTGAATCCTTACCAGCCTCAAAAGCTTCTCACAATTAATCAAAAATAGGAACCTATTATAGAGCTGCAGACTATCAAAAAGTTGACCAAATGAAGAGTCTCCTTCTAAATCACACTCTTATGGATCTAATGGAAACATTTCTGCACAAACTAGACCACTGAAACCAATGTGTGGAATTGCTTCTGCCTACATTTTTTAGGGTCTCCCTATACTTTTGGGTTGTAAATAGGAAATTCCATTTTGCCCCTCAAGTGGCAAGCTTGGCAATATCTGTAAGTCAGACCAAAAAATTTCTAATATTTGGTGTCTTGTAAAGGTGAATTTTGTATCATGTATGTAGCTCATTAATTTATTTAAAAAAAAAAAGAAAAAAAAAGTATGTGTGTATGTGCTGTACTAGCTTACTGTTCACCAATTCTTTCTTATTTAACCCCAGTCTCCTCCCTAGCACCTTGATCAGTGATCTGCATATAATTGGGCCACAATACATGTGCCAAATCTTAATAGGAATTCTACTCTAACCTTTCTTCCTCAAGTGGAGAAAGGAGAAAATTCTTTAAAGGAAGAAGAAACTCTCACGCCTTACAGGAGACTATACAAAAAACATTTTAAAGGAACTTCTCATCTAAGATAAGAGGTCATAAACATACACATTTATGTTACAAGGGAGAGAAGAAAGGTCAGGCACAGAAGATGGCTATGTGAATTATGAGGGTGAGGCATCCTCCTACCAAGGCACATCAAGGAGACCTGTACCTTGCTTGCTCTGACTAATCAAGGTTTCTATGCTGTGGGACTACTTGCCTAGCATTAAGCAAATCAATGAACTTCTTCAGAGTTAGTTAGAGATTTTATAATTCTAATCAAAAGAATTTAATTACAAATTTCAATCTATCTGTCCATCTCCTAACAATCTTTGTAATTCCCAAAAGCTCAGAGGACAAAAATACTGTCAACAGACTCAATAGTCTCATTAAAATCATAATCAGCAATAATCAAAATATTATTATATTGTAGTGCTTCTCCTAATTTACATATTAGCTAATTCAGGTTATTCATTTAATTGGATTTGATTTTACTGTGACAAGGCTTACATCAATTTCTATGAGATAAAAAAGAAAATCAATTCATTCATGAATACTTAAGGAACCTTTTATACTTAATCCTCTTACTTTTTTCTCAATAGTATTTTATTTTTCTAATTACATATAAAAATAGTTTTTAGCACTTATTTTCATAAGATTCTGTTATAATTTTTTCCCTCCCATCTTCACCTCTCTCTTCTCCATGACAGCAAGAAATTTGATATAGGTTATACATGTACAATCATTTTAACATATTTCCCTTAGTCATGCTGTCAACCCTCTTACTTCTTTATCCTGTCCTCACATCAATTCACCACCATACATCAAAAACATCATTACTCTATACTTGAAAAGTCATTTTTTCCCAAGGAACTAAAAGTACCCATGAATGTACATAATTCATCTTTTTAACAAGGCTATCTAATTTCAAATCTGAGTACTCTTTCAAAAGATAAAGGCTGCTATTTTGCAGCAGATAAGAAACTTGAGGCATCTGTTGGTTCCTAAGAACTTTATAAAGACAGAATCATATTAAAGCCAAGTGTAAAGCCACATGACCAAAGCAATGAGAATGTCCACTTACTGTTCACTGCGACCCACTCATTTAAGTCCTCCCCCTCAGGAAGCATGACAGCTGTCCGCAGGTTGCCACTCCCGAGGGTGGCTTCTGCATGTTTCAAGAGCTCATACTGATGAGAACCTTCTGGAATGTTCTTCTTTGGCTTAAAAGTTTTGGAGGAGCGACTACCACTACAAATAGGAAAACAAAAAAGATTACTTTCAGTATTTTGGGCAGAGCATTAACTTATTTGATCTGTTTTGTCTGGCATAACAGATATTTCCTTATAGGTACCTGAGCAAACGTGAAGGGCATAAGTAGCATCAGTCTACCACTTTGGTGACTTGGTATCTGTCTACTTATACCTCGATCCCCCTCATGGAAGCTCCTTGAAGGCCAAATTAATTTCATTTTTATGTGTATTTCAAGGGCCTAACAAGCACCAAAGCTGGCAAAAGTAGGTACTTAACAAATACTTGACTGTACAGCTATTAGTTTTAATAATGAGTTGCCCAGATTACAGATTTCCCTAGCAAAGAGTGGCCAAACATTTGGTTTTTACTACTGCAGAATACCCTAGAACCAAAGCTAATAATGATAAACATAAAAATTCTATATTGAAAATGCATTCATGCTTTGCAAGAGTCAATGTTGAAAAATTACCTATGCATATATATATTTTTTTTTAATTAAAGCTTTTTATTTGCAAAACATATGTATGGGTAGTTCTTCAACATTGACCCTTACAAAGCTTTCCGTTATTAATTCCCCCCCCCAGTCCCCTCCCCTCGACTATGCATATGTTTTGCAAATAAAAAAGCTTTAACAAAAAAAAGGAAAGAAAATGCATTCATAATGACAAACCTACTCCAGACTTCCTTTTGTAACTTTCCACTAGGAAGAATTTTTATTGAAAACAATAAATAAATCTAACTGCTCTGGGTATACTGAAAACAAATTATAAAGTGCTATAATCAAATAATAATACAAAATAAAACAAAGTTGGTCAACTTCATTCATTTTCTTCGCTAGTCTTAAAAACACTGGCTTCTCTATCCCACTTCCTTTTGTAAAGAGTTAGAAATATATAGACAAGATACAGAAAATCATGCATACAACAAGATTATACAATGATTAATTTCCAACAATGATTTGATTCAGGCCAATTCTAATGAACTTGTGAAGAAAAGAGCCATCTACACCCAGAGAGAGGCCTGTGGGAACTTTGTGTGTGTGGATCACAACATAGCATTTTCACTTTTTGTTGTTTGCTTGCATTTATTTTCCTTTTTGATCTGACTTTTCTTGTAAGATTATTATATAAATACACATACATATATTGGATTTAACATATATATTTAACATGTTTAATATATATTGGGATTACCTGACATCTAGGAGAGGGGCTGGGAGGAAGGAGGGTAAAATTTGGAACACATGATTTTGTAAGGGGAAATGTTGAAAAATTATCCATGAGTATGTTTTGAAAATAAAAAGTTTTAATTTTTAAAAAAATCATGCATGATAGCTAAGATGATAAATGTAATCTAACAGTTATACCCATTCTGAAAACATAAAGGAATCTGGGCCATCACTCGGTTTCCAGGGAATAGAGGGTTTCAGTAGGTTTGATGTGCTATAATTTCCAAGAGCTACTGACTGCCCATAAATTAATGTATTTAAAAATGTATCAGAATGAAAGCAGCCTTAGAAATCGTCTCACTGTCTTTTAAAACAAAGCCTATTATAACTGAATATGGGAATTGGGAAATTATGCTTTATTATCAGTTAATGTTTGATTTTTATACTTCTTTTATCTATCTATATGCCCAGAGTTATATAAATATTTCTTGGGTGAAAAGGAGTCACAAGTGGAAAAAGTTTGTGAAGCCCTATTTTAAAAGATGATTGGTTTCTTTCATGTGAGCAGAGTCTTTGTCAAATTAGATTATATATCAAATGCAAACTGGATATAAATGCAACTCACTAACAAAACCATTCAAAGAAATAAGCCAGCAATGCATTTATTAAGAGCCTACTATGTACTAAGTTCTGTGCTAAATGCCAGGGGCACAAAAAAAGGCCAAAAGAAGTCCCTGCTTTTAAGGTACTCAAAATCTAACAGAGGAGAGACAATATGCCAAAAACAAAAAAACAAAGTGTACAAACAAATTACATAAAAGATAAACAGGAAATCTTCTTAGAGGGAAGATGCATGCATTAAGAAGGACTAGAAAAGGCTTCTTGCAGAAGGCGAGAATTTGGGAAATAAGGGAAACCAGGAGAGGCTGATGAGGAGGGGAAAGTCCCAGGAAGGATGAACAGTCAATGAAAATGTATGGAAACTGGAGATGGCATGCCATGTTCAAGGAACAGCAAGAAAATCAGTTATTACAGGATCGAAGAGTACATGAAGGGAACAAAGGCATAAGAAGACTGGAAAAAGAGAAAACATTTTAAAATTCCAAAGTGTGGGTGGGTGGGGGTGGGTGGGTGTCCTTCCTACTCAGACCAAAGTTTTTTTAGGAAGATCACTTTGTTAGCGAAGTAAACAAGAGATTTGAAGTTGAGAGACCAACCACAATAGTCCAAGTGTGGGGGATTGCATCCGAAAGGTTAATGTCAGAAGAGAAAAAGGGGTATATGTGTCAGATGTTACAAAGAGAACTGACAGAAGTTGGCAGCTGAATGTATGTTGGGTGTGAAAGAGAAAAATTGAGAATAACACCTCAGTTCAATCTGGGGATTTTGGAGGATGGTGGTATATACTAGAGTGACAGAGAAATTTGGAAGGCATGTTGAGTTTAACATGTCTTTAAGATGTCTGTCAGATATCTAATTCAGCATGTTTTGGCAAATGGAGATGTAAGAAGAGAGATCTGAGCTGGATAGAGAAGTGAGAATCACCTGCTTAGAAATGAACAATGACCAGCAGTAAGAGATTTAAAAAAAAAAAAAAAAGCCATTTAAAATAACTATAGACAATATAAAATACTTGGGAGTCTACCTGCTAAACGAAACCCAAGAACCATATAAATACAAATACAAAACACTTTTGACTTTATAAAGTCAGATCTAAACAATTGGAAAATTACTAACTGCTCAAGGGTAGGCCAAGCCAATATAATAAAATTATCTCTTTATTATCTATTATAATTATTAATTATGTAAATTATCTCTTCAATGACATTCCAAATAAACTATCAAAAAATTAATTTATAAAATTAGAAAAAAAAATAATAACAAAAACTCCCCTTGAGCAAAAGCTCAAGGATATCAAGGAAATCAATGGGGAAAAAAATGCAAAAGAAGGTGGTTTAGCTGTACCACATCTCAAACTGTATTACAAAGCAGTCATAGTCATCATCAAAACAATCTGGGACTGGTTAAGAAATAGAGTGGTGGATCAGTGGAATAGATTAGGTACAAAATACATTATAGCAAATGGCCATAGTAATCTAATATATGATATACTTAAAGACCCAAACTTTTGGAACAAAAACTCATTGATAAAAACTTATTAATTGCAGAAACTAGGCATAATATACCAAGATCAAAATGGTACACAATTTATATATAAAGAGTTATATCATAAGCAAATGAAGAGAGCATGTAATATTTTTTAGCTGTCAGGTTTTTTCCTAGTTTTTTTGCTTTCCTTATAATTTTGGTTACATTGGTTTGTTTGTACAAAAACTTTAATTTTATATAATCAAAAATATTTTTGATTTTATAATGCTTTGTATATCTTTTTTGTTCCTAAATTCCTCCCTTTACCCATAAAATTTTTGCAGCAGATCTCTGATAAAGACCTTACTTCTCAAATATATAATAACTAAATCAAATTTATAAAAATCCAAGTCATTCCCAAAGTGATAAACTATCAAAAGATATGAACAGGCAATTTTTTTTAAATTTTATTTTTTTAATTTTATTTGCATAACATATGTGTGGGTAATTCTTCAACAATAACCCTTACATAGCTTTCCGTTACAAATTTTTCCCCCAACTCCCCACCCCTCCCCTAGATGGCAGGATATCCACTACATGTTAATTATGTTAAAATATTGGTAAATCGAATATATGTATACATATTTCCAAACTTGTCATTGTTGTGCAAGAAAAATCTTGTCTACACAAACGATATATCAGATAAAGGAAACACAATGTAAGCAAACATCAATCAAGGAGTATGAGAATGTTATGTTGTGGTCCACATTTCACATCCCTCTCTCTGGATGTATATGGCTTTCTTCAGTGAACAATTGGAGGTGGTTTGAAACATTTCATTGTTGAAGAGAGCCATGTCCATCAGAATTGATCGTCATATAGTACTGTTGTTGCCGTGTATAATGATCTCCTGGTTCTGCTCATTTCACTCAGCATCAGTTCATGTAAGTCTCTCCAGGCCTCTCTGAAATCATCTTGCTGGTCATTTCTTACAGAACAATAATATTCCATAATATTCATATACCATAATTTATTCAGCCATTCTCCAATTGATGGGCATCTTTTCAATTTCCAGTTTCTTGCCACTACAAAAAGGGCTGCCACAAACATTCTTGCACATGTGGGGCCCTTTCCCTCCTTTAAAATCTCTTTGGGATGTAGGCCCAGTAGAAACACTGCTGGGTCAAAGGGTATGCACTGTTTGATAACTTTTTGAGCATAGCTCCAAATTGTTCTCCAGAATGGCTGTATCCGTTCACAGCTCCACCAACAATGCATCAGTGTCCCAGCCCTCCCACAACCCCTCCAACATTCATCATTAACTTTTCCTGTCATTTTACCCAATCTGACAGGTGTGAAGTGGTATCTCAGGGTTGTCTTGATTTGCATTTCTCTGATCAATAGTGATTTGGAGCACCTTTTCATATGACTATAAATAGTTTTAATTTCATCCTCTGAAAATTGTCTTGAACAGGCAATTTTTAAAAGAAATCAAAGCTACCTAATATAGTCATATGAAAAATGCTCTCAATCATTATTGATGAGATAAATGAAAATTAAAACAATTCTGAAAATATCACCTTATACCTATCATCAGATGGACTAATATGACAAAAAAAAAAAAGAAAATGTTGAATATTGGAGGGGATTGGGAAAATTGGGACATTAATGCATTTTTGGTGGAATTATAAACTGATCCAAGCATCTGGAGAATAATTTGAAAACGTGCCCAAAGGGTTATAAATGGGCTTTTATCCAGCAATACTACTACTAGATGCATATCCCAAAGACATTAAAAAAACACGGGGGGGGGGAGAAGGGGAGAGACCTATTTGTGCAGAAGTATTTACAGCAGCTAAGAATTAGGAAGTGAGAGGATGCCCATCAACTGGGGAATGGCTAAACAAACTATGGTATATGATTACAATGGAATATTATCATATAAGAAATGACAAGCAAGATTTCAGAAAAAATCCAGATTTATATGAACTGATGCACAGTGAAGTGAACAGAACAAAGAGAACATTGTACATAATAACAGCATTAACATTCAATGAAGAACTCTGAATGTCTTAGCTAATCTAAACAATAAAATGATCCAAAATAATCTCAAAGGTCTAATGATGAAGCATACTATTTGTCTCCAGAGAAAGAACTGATACTGATGTAATAAAGAATGAAGCATATTTTTTACTTTCTTTCATTTTTATCTTTTATTCAAGTCTTCATGTACACAATAACTAATATGGAAATGTTTTCAGAATTGCATATGTATGACCCATATTTGATTTCTTTCTTGCTGTTGGGGTAAGGGGGGAAAAGGATAGAATCTGGAACTCAAAAATTAAAATAAAAATGATTAAAAATTTTAAAAAAGAAAAGATCATTGAAATCAATGGGATTCTGATGTGATGTAATGAAATTGCATGGAAGAAGGAAATAAGCATTTATTAAGCACCTACTATGTGCCAGTACTGTGCTAAGTGTTTTACAAACATTAACTCCTTTGATCCTCACCAATAATCCCAGGAAGAAAGTGCTATTATTGTTCCCATTTTACAGCTGAACAAATTGAAGCAAACAGAAATTAAGTGACAAAGTAATGACAGTTATTATTCTTGGCGATGCTAAGTCAATTTGACTCTATAACCTGTATTTATTTAGAGATTTGTGTTATGCAAAAAATGAAGGAATTAATTTTACATTATGTAAAATTTAAATGTTTTTGAAATAATGACAGAAATTAAATAGAAAAAATATTTGTATGAACTATCTTTGATAAAAGTCTGATTTTCAACCCTACATAGGGCATTAACACAAATATCCAGTTAAACTCAACAAATATCTAATCAATGCCTCAAAGCTCAGCCAAGAAAGGAGATCTGGGAAGGTCTGCATAAGGTTACAAGGTAAAAAAAAAAAAGTTTAACACTGTTTTAGTAGCTTAACAATAGCAGGCAATTCATGATGCAGACTATTCCCTAAAAAAAAAAAAAAAGAAATATACAATGACTGACATACAGAGTGGCGAATTCTCTGGGAACAATAATTTCTCTACCTGTGTGCCTCACTGCTGGGTTTCTGCAAGTTTGTGTTCACTCTTCCTCCCCAAAGACACTGTATTCATTAGTGAGTGTGTTTCAAACTTATTAGCTGAAAGCTACATTTTTATTACTTTTCCTTTTGTTTTCTCATGTAATAAATGTTTCACTTATGAAAGTTAATGATATCACTAAGAATGATTTATGCAAATGAATCACAACTGGGACTCAGGAGCTATGTTTTTTGTTTGTTTGTTTTGCTAAGGTAATTGGGGTTAAGTGGCTTGCCCAGGGTCACACAGCTAGGAAGTGTTAAGTTTCTGAGGTCAAATTTGAACTCAGGTCCTCCTGACTTCAGGGCTGGTGTTCTATCTACTGCACTACCTAGCTGCTGCAAAGGAGCTATGGTTTTAAATGTAGATGTCTACTTCTCCCACATCAAGACTACCTATAGGACCCTGGGAGTGAGTTGTAGCAGCATGGCCAACTTCTCTGGGGAGCCACACCAACCTGATAGACAGTATAGCTGTGGGCAGAATGATTGGACCAGTCCTATATCAGGAAGAGAAAGAGTTTTAAGAGCATTAGGGCTTGGCACCATGCCAACTCCTCTGCTGCACATAGATGACAAAACAGTTCAAACATCACTTTTTATGACAGCAAAAAACTAACAACAAAAAAAACAAAATGTGTGCCTAAACCACTGACAAATGGTTATACAAGTTATGGTCCACAGATAAAGTGGAATACTACTATGCAGGAAGAAACAATAAATGAGCAATTCCGAGAAATATGTAAAGAATTATATGTATCCATCCAAAGCAAATAAAGAGAACATGCAGATCGCATTAACATAAATAGAAATAAACATGAAAAAGCATTCAAATGAAGATTTCTTGTAATGACCAAATTTGGTCCCTAAGAACAGATGAAGAAACACCAAGAAGTTGAGTGCTACAGGTACAGGATATTGTATATGCTGTCAGATGTGGTCGCTTGGTAGACTTACCTGCTTTTCTTTGTTACAAGTAAGAACTTAAAAGGAGAGAACTATAATTTTAGAAAAAGGCATCTAAAACTTAAAACATGTAAACAGTATTCAGGCATATTCAACATTCAAAAATTTTGAACTAACTATATCTAGGCATCATCTCATAACAGATCTAAATAAATAAA
The DNA here is from genome assembly GCA_023553655.1 of Myrmecobius fasciatus. Classification (NCBI taxonomy): domain Eukaryota; kingdom Metazoa; phylum Chordata; class Mammalia; order Dasyuromorphia; family Myrmecobiidae; genus Myrmecobius; species Myrmecobius fasciatus. The sequence goes on from JAJPUD010002848.1 coordinate 35,037, forward strand.
TAAATAAATAAATAAATAAATAAATCTTACAGCTCTATGACTTGAGAGATTATCTGACCTCCTCAGTCTCCAAAGTCACTAATGGCCATCTCTATCAAAAAACTCAGAAACCATTTTTAGTTCTCACCTTCTTTGATTTCTGAAACTTCTGGTGCTGCTGACCTTCAGTTCCATCTTAACTCTTTTTTCCCTTGGTTTTCACAAAGCACTGCCAAAGTTCTCTTGACTTCTTTGATCACTATTCTTCTTCCCTCACCAATTTAGCTCCAGTTACTTTCTCTTTCATTCTTTCATTTGCACAAAGGATGAATCCCCTAACCCTCTACATATCCTGTCTCTCCTCTATTCCTTGGTCTTATCCATGTTGATAATCAGATCTGTGCATCTGAGATTTTAAGCCATCACTGAGACCTTCCACAAGCTGGCTCCAAACTAGCTTTCTGTTTTAGCCTCTTAGACTCTACTGTCAACTTTGTCTCCTTTCCTGTAACTCATGCTGTACTCACACAGCATGTACTCATACACACCCTAGTCCTAGATATACTTCTCCTCCTCTTTTTTTTCCCTCCCCTCCCCCACTTCAATGTCCCACTCAATATTCCCTCAAATTGCTTGGATTATTCTGTTTGGACCTCTCTTTTGTATTTAACATATTCCAAGTTATATCACTGCTATTTAGAAACATGCCATCTCTTCTATTACATTAAAAACTGATGGAAAGCAAGAATTACATCTTATTTCATATTTTTAAATTCTTATTATGAGGGAAGCTAGGTAGTACAGTGGATAGAGCACCAGCCCTTTAGTCAGAAGGACCTGAGTTCAAATCTAATCTCAGCCACTTAACACTTCCTAGCTAATGTGACCCAGGGCAAGTCACTTAACCCCAATTGCCTCAGCAAAAAAGCAAAAAAAAAAAAAAATCTTATTATGAACTTAAACATCAAGTATGATTGTTTTACTATACAAAGACTAGAAGAGTGAAACTGGACTAGTGAATACTTTTAAAATATACATTAAATTTAATACAGTAGTATGAAGATTGCCCTATGTTTTTAAAATGTCTCAAGGATGTTTTCTTCTTTTTTTGTTATCACTATTTAATCCTATAGCGCCAAAGCTGTTCACATGATAATATGCCAAATAAAAAACCTGGAATTATTTTCTAGTTTCTGTTTTCACCCTTTTATCCCAACATTTCCATTTTCAGGATTTCTACTCCCCATCAAGGATTCTCCCTAAGGGAAGCATCAAATTGGGAAATCATCTTTACATTTAAGGGTTCTGATAAAGGTCTCATCATCTCTAAGATATATAGAGAATTGTCTCACATTTATAAAAATTCAAGCCATTCTCCAATTGATAAATGGTCAAAGGATATGAACAGACAATTTTCAGATGATGAAATTAAAACTATTTATATTTATATGAAAAGGTGCTCCAAATCACTATTGATCAGAGAAATGCAAATTAAGACAACTCTGAGGTACCACTACACACCTGTCAGATTGGCTAAAATGACAGGAAAAGATAACGATGAATGTTGGAGGGGATGTGGGAAGACTGGGACACTGATGCATTGTTGGTGGAGCTGTGAACGGATCCAACCATTCTGGAGAGCAATTTGGAGCTATGCTCAAAAAGTTATCAAACTGTGCATACCTTTTGACCCAGCAGTGTTTCTATTGGGCTTATATCCCAAAGAAATCATAAAAGAAGGAAAGGGCCCCACATGTGCAAGAATGTTTGTGGCAGCTCTTTTTGTGGTGGCTAGAAACTGGAAACTGAGTAGATGCCCATCAATTGGAGAGTGGCTGAATAAATTATGGTATATGAATGTTATGGAATATTATTGCTCTGTAAGAAACGACCAGCAGGATGATTTCAGAGAGGCCTGGAGAGACTTGCATGAACTGATGCTGAGTGAGATGAGCAGAACCAGGAGATTGTTGTACACGGCAACAACAATACTATATGAGGATCAGTTCTAATGGATATGACTCTCTTCAACAATGAAATGCTTCAAACCAATTACAATTGTTCAGTGAAGAAGGCCATATACACCTAGAGAGAGGGATGTGAAATGTGGACCACAACATAACATTTTCATGTTCTCTATTGAGGTTTGCTTGCATTTTATTTCCTTTATCAGATTATTCTTTCTTGTAGATACGATTTCTCCTGAACAAAAAAATGATGTGTGGCAATAACTATACATATATTCGATTTAAGTATTCTAACATAATTATCATGTAGTGGATATCCTGCTATCTAGGGGAGGGGTGGGGAGTAGGGGGGAAAAATTTGTAACAGAAAGCTTTGTAAGGGTTAATGTTTAGGAATTACCCATACATATGTTTTGCAAATAAAAAGTATTAAAAAAAAAAAAAAAAAAGGATTCTCCCTAAAGTTTACTGTATGGTCACACTCTTTTTCTAGGATAGAATCCATAAGAGAAAGAACAGTCTAAATAATTTCAATCACACTATGGTGTCTGTAGACTTTTAAATTCTTCTTTATTACTGCTTTTCTTGAATAAGAACTTTTACACAGCTATGTATAATCTTTTGTCTCAGATACAAATGTAGCACTCTTAGATGTTGTATACATATCTTTGTACCCCTCTGTATTATCTCCTGTGTATACCATCTCTCCATTGTCTATCTCTTTTCTCAGATTACAGGCTACTGAAGAACAGGAACTAGCTATTTTTAATCATTCTACATCTAACAACGCCTCCCCAATCCTCCCTCAGTTCCTTACTCCTAACCAAAGACACTGAGAGGCCAGCAGCCTTGGAACAATAATAGAGTTCTCAACTTGGAAAACCATAAAGAGAAATGAACTTCCTAAACTGCTATGGTTTCAGAAATGAACTTACATAAGCACAAAGTCCATTTAACACAAAATACATAATTTGGTGATGGATGTGTCTTGATGTGTGACTTTAGGTCATATATCTCCACTGTGCCTCCACTCTGTCATGAATATTGGGAGACAGATGGTTTCTAGGTCTCTGCAACATCTGGGGGCTTCCCAGGGCTTTTCTGTGGGCTTTCCTCTTTTGCCTCAGATATAGTACTGCTATCAACAAGTGCCTTTGGCCTGGCTGGTCACACAAGAAGCTACTAGCCTGTTTGCCTGCACTGACTTGGTTCACAGTCCTATTTTCTACTGCTTGTGGACTTCTAGCTGATTTTGTACAATTCTGGAGCAGAAGAAATGGTTTCACTGGATTTCTCCATCATTTGTCATTTGTTGCTATTTCTTCATTTTTACCCCCATTCAAGTGGCCATCTTAGTCCGAAGACTCTTTTTAGACTTCATAGTATTCATCTTGTTTTCCCATGTAACAAAAGTTATTTGTAGAATTGTTCTGTCATCTGATTAGATTCAACAGGGACCTGAGTCTACTTATCTTAGCACAATGTTTTATGAAAAGTAGATGCTTGATAAATGTTTGTAAAATTGAACTGAAGTGGGAGAAAAAGTGACAGATTTCTGTGCACTATTATTGTGGACATCTAGATAAAGAAACTCACATGGAAAAAAGGGAACAGAACCATTCTTCCTATCTTTTATCAATTATATTCATAAATGTTTTTGGTCTGACAATTCTAGTTAGTACAGAGCATTCTCATCTTTGTTTTGAGATATCCTTACTAAGTCAATGGGGGGAAAGAGGGATAATAAGCATTTATATCCTATGTTTCAGGTACTATATTGAGTCTTTACAAAGATCATCTCTTTGATCTTCGCAACAATGCTACAAGGTAGATGCTATTATTATCTCCATTTTACAGATCAAGAAACTGAGGGAAACAGTAAGAGTAACTTTCCCAGCCAGGGTCACACAACTAATATCTGAGGCTGAATTCTGGTCTTCTTGATTCTGATTAAACTTACTTAAAGGAAGCTGGATATTCAGGATTTTTACTTTCATACTTTTAGTGATTTATTTCATTGGTGTACTCTTTTTACCAATTCAAATCTCAACTCCTTCTAGTATCTGAGGCCAGTCTTCTGGCCATAAGCCTTTCCAAATTTTATTAGGATGGTCTTCAGCTGTCAAACACAAATTTATCTTCAAGTTAATTTTCAAAGCTTTTCCAACTTGACAGCACCTACCAGAGCTTATACTCAGTGGGAATAAGCTTTAAGAACCATGATAAGACAGTGGTTTAATAGAGGCACTTGGGACTAAAAAAATAAATCATATACATTATCAAAGGAAATGGTAGCTAAAGTGCCAGCCTATACTGTATATGATAAGTATTTTATGGAAATAATACAAAGGAATGGGAGAAAATAGAAAAAAAAAACATGATTTGTTCATTTGAAAAATATTATACAGGCTCAGAGCACAAACAATAAAAGAAAAATAATTTTTAAAATAATATCAAATAATTAAAAAAAAAGAAATGAAGTCAATTACCTGAAAAGAATTTTATTTTCTAAGTCATGAGTAAGATGCCTTTCCAAATTTAATGAATAGTTAAGAAAAGAGAATGAACATAAAAGGAATTCAAGAAAGAAGGCTTAGCAAATAAACCTGAAGTTAAGGAAGGCACAAAATGCACATAGAATTGTAACTTAGCAATTGTTTCTCAAATACTAACTAGCCTGTAAATTAACCTTCAGAAATCATGCAAAGAATAATTTTAAAGAAATAACTAACCCAGCTTTGTATTACTTCAGGGGGAGATGCCCTTTCTAATAACTGCCTGCAGCTTGCCTCTATGGTCATTTAAATAAAACCCATTTGCCCTTGTACCACAAAATCAGTATAGGACATAAAGGGCATTCATTTCATTACACTACTTTGAGTTGCAACTCCCCCTAGATCCCTCCTCAGTCTCTTCTTCCTCAGCCCATCTTCAGTCTTTCTTCAAAACAAAAAGCCACCTGAAGAAAACCACAGGCATAATGATATGGGGTGAGGGAAACCCCAGGGAATATTTCCATGGGAAGCAGGAGTATTATATATGCCTAAAAATAATCACCTATTAAGAAAGGAGCCACACAGCCCTTTTTGTAGTGACTAGAAACTGGAAATTGAATAGATGCCCTTCAATTGGAGAATGGCTGAATAAATTATGGTATATGAATATTATGGAATATTATTGTTCTATAAGAAATGACCAGCAGGACGATTTCAGAGAGGCCTGGAGAGACTTGCATGAACTGATGCTGAGTGAAATGAGCAGAACCAGGAGATCATTATATACGGCAACAACAATACTATATGACGATCAATTCTGATGGACATGGCTCCCTTCAACAATGAAATGTTTCAAACCACTTCCAATTGTTCACTGAAGAAAGCCATATACACTCAGAGAGAGGGATGTGAAATGTGGACCACAACATAACATTCTCATACTCTTGATTGATGTTTGCTTACATTGTGTTTCCTTTATCTGATATGTCTTTCGTGTAGATAAGATTTTTCTTGCACAACAATAAGTTTGGAAATATGTATACATATATTCGATTTGTCAAGTATTTTAACATAATTAACATGTAGTGGATATCCTGCCATCTAGGGGAAGGGTGGGGAGTTGGGGGGAAAAATTTGTAACAGAAAGCTATGTAAGGGTTAATGTTGAAGAATTACCCACACATATGTTATGCAAATAAAATAAAATTTAAAAAAAAGAAAGAAAGAAACAAAGAAAGGAGCCACAACTCAGAAAAAGTTCTAAGGGAAGCCATTTAACTAAACCAATATCCAACCTCCTGGGAATCCCCACTTTGGGGAGGGGACAGTAGGCTGGAGTCTGGTGGTTTACAAAAAGTGCTCAGCTCCAGAGAAAAACTTTAAACTCTGGATACTTGGAACTTTTAATTTAATAATTTTTTAACTAGAGGAAAGAAGGTACATATCCTAAGTGGGTGAATGCTATGCAAAAGTCAAAATGCCTGTCACAGAAACGTTCTAGATATACATCTCTTTTTACTATTCCATAAGAGCCATCTAACATTTCTTTTACCTTCATTAGGAAAGAATCAAAATTAAATCTCTCCAAAGCTAGCCAAAACATAAATGCTTTTTAAAAAAATGACAGCTGTGTTATTTATGAGCTTTTTTTGTCTTCTTGTATTCTATCAAAACTTCACTTTAAAACATCATTTGTCAACTTCTTAAAGAAGCCTTTAAAGAAGTCCTAAACAACAGTTAAATAACTCATATGGTGCCCCCAAAGAGTAATGTTTTCCTTCAGGCAGATATTGTATCTCTTCATATGGTCTAACACTCTGCTCCATCAGTCTTTAGGGGATAGAACCCCCATGACATAAACAAGAGATTCTGGGAAGAACTGGGAGACAAGTTTCCAAAGAAGCCATACCTTCCACAAAAGAAGGGGGGGAGAGGGGAGAGTGAACGCAAACATATGTAGGGGGAAGACATCACCCCCCACACATATATGCAAGTCCAAAGACTAATTCACATTAAAAAAAAAAAAACTAACATCATAAATCATTTATTAGAGAAAGAGACCTGGGTTTCAGTCTACTTTATGCTCTAAATTTCTCAGACTGTTTTCCAATCTATAAAATAAGAGAACTAAACAATGTCCCAACCAATCTTACCAGTCCTAACATTTTTTGATTTTATGATTAATGTATGCTTCCACCATATCTGTCTACCTAATTATGTATATAGCCAAATAAATCAGTCTTGATATGCATATCCAAATGGTTTATTTTAGGATGTAAGTTCAAGATGAATTGTTGGTTTATGATATATCACAGGCATGTAATTATTTGGGAAATACACAATATTACTTGGAGATTTTTTTCATATCTAAAGAAAAAAAGGATTTATTTCAGTTATTCTCCAATTGATTATTCCCATTTGAAAATAACCCATTTCTTTTCAATATTTGCCTCTACACAGCATGTGGAAGACAATGACTAACCTATACTTTCTTATAACACAACTCAATATCTTATGTCCTTTGTTAATTTAATGAGATTGATATTTTTTCTCTTCAGAGTATAAAAATAAGTTAAGACATAAAATGACTCCAAGGAGACTTAGGACAAACCTCTCCCATTCTTTGTAATGTCATCAATCACAACTCACTAATTGCACTCTCATGAGCAACAGATCCTTCAAATTTAAAAGCATTAAATAAATTTAGGCTCATTTCCTACAGTCCATATCATATAAACACGCTCTCTCTCTCTCTCTCTCTCTCTCTCTCTCTCTCTCTCTCTCTCTCTCTTTCTCTCTCTGTCTCTCTCTCTCTCTGTCTTTCTCTCTCTCTGTCTCTCTCTCTGTCTGTCTCTCTCTCTCTCTCCAGTTATTCTATACTCCAATTCACTTAATGTACAAGTTTTTTCTTCATTTCATAATCACAAGGAACCTTCCCTGCCCCCCAAAAAACAAAACACACAAGGTTGTTGCCATCAATTTTGAATGGGTTTTCATATCTCTAAATGCTTACAGCAATTAAAAAAAAAAAGGCAGATCAATGAGTTGGGCATGTAACTAAAAAAAAAAAATTGAAATAAAGCAAATAAAAAATTCCCAATTAAACACCAAATTGGAAATTCTGAAAATTAAAAATGATCAGTAAAACTGAAAGAAAACTAATTATATAAAACAAAGGGCAGTTTTTATGAAAAAGCCAATAAAATGGATAAACTATTAGTTAACTTCATTTTTCAAAAAAGAACGAAGAAAATCAAATTACCAGCATCAAAAATCCAAAAAATCTTCCAAAAATCAAAAAATCTTCCTAATATTTATCATCATATTTTATTCAATAATAATAATAATAACTATAGTTATTCAATACTATAGTAGAAATGTTAACTATAGCAATAAGAGAAAAAAATTGAAGGTATTAGAACAGGCAATAAGGAAATGAAACTATCACTCTTTATATATCATAGTGGTATAGTAAGAAAATCCTGGAAAATCAACTAAAAATTAGTTGAAATAATTAACAACAACAAAGTTGCAGGATATAAAATAAACCCACATAAATCATCAGCATTTCTATATGTTACCAATCTTTAAAAATAACTGTTGACCAAATAAAACACTTGCCAAGACCAACACAGGAACTATATTTTTCACAGAAATAAAGTCAGATTTAAACAACTGCAAAAATATTAATTCTCACAGATAAGTTGAGTCAATATAATAAACATGACAATCCTACCTAAATTAATTTATTCAGTGTCATGCCAATTAAACTACCAAAAAAAATCACAACAAAATTCATCCAGAAGAACAAAAGGTCAAGAATATCAAGAGAATTAATGAAAATTAATGTGAAGGAAAATCTCACCTACCAGATCTGAAACAGTATTATAAAGCAATAATCATCAAATTATCTGAAACTAAGAAACAAAGTGGTGTATCAGTGTACTGGATTAGATACTCAAGACTCAATAAGTATAAGACTCAGTAGTAAGTGATCCAACTTGGAACAAGAAAACACTATATGACAAAAACTGCTGGGGAAACTGGAAAACAATATGGCAAAAACTAGATATTGACCAACATCTTACACTACATAGCAACGTAAGATCAAAATGGGTACATGATTTAAACATAAAGGGTGATATCATGAACAAATTAGAAGAGTGAGGAATAGTATCATGTCAGATCTATAGAGAAGGGAAGAATTTATGACCAAACAGGAGAAAGAGAGCATGAGTAAATATATAAGGACAATTTAATTTTATTAAATTTAAAAGGTTATTGCACAAACAATTAATGCAACTAAGATCAGAAGGAAAGCAGAAAGCTGGGAACCCATTTGTGTATTACCTATTTCTGATAAAGGCCTCATTCCTCAAATATATAGAGAACTGATTTATACATAAGAAATCAAAACTATGTTATGAAAAGTCATGAAAAACTGCTCTAAATCATTACTGATAGAGAGAAAAAGAAAATGATAAATGTTAGAGGAAATTCAGGAAAACTGGGACACCAATGCACTGTTAATGAGGTTGTGAACTGATCCAATCATTCTGGAAACCAATTTACCCAGAAAGCTATAAAACTGTGAATACTCTCTGATCCAGCAAATGATACTCCTAGGTCCATGTCCCAAAGAGATTTTTTAAAAAGGAAAAGACACCTATTTGTGTAAAATTATCCAAGTCATCTGTTTTTGTGGTAGAAAAGAACTGGAAATTGAGAGGACATCCATGGGGAATGGCTTAATAAGCTGTGTGTATGATTGTAATAGAATACTCCTGTGCTATAAGAAATAATGATCAGGAAGATTTCAAGAAAACCTGAAAAAACTTACATGTACTAATGCAAAGTGAACTAACCAGAACCAGGAAAACATTGTACGCACTAATAGCAACACCGAGCAATGATCAACTATGAAAGACTTAGCCACACAATGATCTAAGACAAAATACCAAAGGACTCATGATGAAAAATGCCTCCCACCTTCAGAGAAAGAACTGATATAATCTAAATGCAGCTTGAAGTATATTTTTCACTTAAATTTTTTCTTGGTTTGTGTGATTTTTTTTTGGTCTGTGTTTTTATTCATAACACAACTAACATGAAAATATGTTTTGTATAACTGCTCAGATATAATCGATATCCAAATGCTTACCATTTCAGAGGGAGAGAGAAGGGAAGAAAACAAAAAAAGAATCTGAAATTCAAAGATTTAAAAAAACAAGTCTTAAAAATTATTTTTACATGTAACTGGGGGGAAATGTAATTTAAAAAAAAAAGAAAATGGAACAAAAAAAAAACAGAAAAAAAAAGAAAATGGAAAAGGGTTTCATTATGAAAACAATGAAGAAAAACTCTGAGGGGAATCCTGACTTAAAATAGGGAGATTAGGAGTTTAAAAAAAAAAAAAAGTCATACAGTGAATAAGGGGAAGAAGCTCACTAAATATTTGGAATCAGGAGAAAAGATAGAGGTTCTTCCTTAAGAGAAATGATCTATACACTTTGAAAAGGGAGTATCTATTCATCATAGCCAAGTCAAGAAATATTATAGTTACTCTGCTTTTGGCAGAATTCCAGAGAGAGATCTACACAATATGCAAATGCACTAATATGTTAACCTTATTTATTTTTAAAAGACACTTTACTGATATCTTGGTTTCACATCAACATTTCTCAATGTGTTGATTCCCTTCTCTCTCTCAGCAAAAAAAGGGGAAAAAAAGTTCAGGAAAAACTAACCAATGGATCAAAAAGAGATAACAATATATGGAGGTTCTCTGTCTTCTGATCCTGCAAGAAAGGAATTCTGAGGAATTCATAGCTGCTTACTGATGATAAGTCCTCCAATAAGAGCCAGGAACATGTGATAAATTCCTACTAAGATGCTATCAGAGAGGTCTGCTTTCTTCCTAGGTGAAGAATATAGTCAGGTTGTGACTGGTAACCTCCAAAAGACTTGTTAAACTGGATAAATATTATATATGATGATTCACATGGTCACAAATGACAAAGTCAGAAAGAATCTAGAAAGCCCTGATAAAAACTCTGCATGAAGGACTGGGCAGAAAACCAACACTATTTTATATGACCTAGATTTCCCAATATATTTTCTGCTTATCCTGAAGGTAAACACATCAAAAATGATCAGGTGAAAAAGATGGTGTCTGGTAACAGCACTTGAAAATCAGGGCCACACAGCCCTTTTTGTAGTGGCTAGAAACTGGAAACTGAATGGATGCCCATTAATTGGAGAATGGCTGAATAAATTATGGTATATGAATGTTATGAAAAATTATTTTCTGTAAAAAACGGCCAGCAGGACGATTTCAGAGAGGCCTGGAGAGACTTGCATGAGCTGATGCTAAGTGAAATCAGCAGAACCAGGAGATCATTATACACCGTAACAACAATACTATATTTTGATCAATTCTGATGGACATGGCTCTCTTCAACAATGAAATGTTTCAAACCAGTTCCAACTGTTCAGTAAAGAAAGCCATATACACCCAGAGAGAGGGATATGAGATGTGGACCACAACATATTTTTATGCTCTCTATCGATGTTTGCTTGCATTGGGTTTCCTTTCTCAGATTTTTTTTTTCTTGTAGATACGATTTTTCTTGCACAGCAAGTGTGGAAATATATATACATATATTTGACTTGTCAAATATTTTAATATAATTAACATGTAGTGGATTTCCTACCATCCAGGGGAGGTGAGGGGACTAGAGGGGAAAAAATTGTAACAGAAAGCTTTGTAAGGGTCATTGTTGAAGAACTACCCATACATATGTTTTTGCAAATAAAAAGTTTTAATTAAAAAAAAAGAGAAAGAAAAGAAAAGAAAATCAGGGCCACAACTCTGGAATAGGATGACATGTGTTTACCAAGTGTTGACAAGAATGTATTGCTTGATATATATCCAAAAAAAATCTATTATGAAGAGACGGAGAAAAAGAGACAGGAGGAAGGAAAGAAGGGAAAGAGTGAAGAAGGGAGAGAGAGAAGGAAGGAAAGAAGAAAAGAGGAAGAAAGGGAAGGAGAGAAAATACATTAAACATCAACTGAGGAACGGCTAGGAAAGTTGTATAACATGAATACTGTGTTATAAACATAGAAACAATGAACATGTGAATACTGAGAAGCAAGTCAGTTTATAAGATGCCTATTAACAATGCAAATGGAAAGAACAACAATAACAAAAAAGAAGCTCTGAAAATTGTAAGGGTCACACCTGACCCGAAATACAAAATGTAAGATGGTGCTTCCCCTGCTTCTTTGCAGAAGCAGAATACAGATATGCAGAATTCTCCATATATTGTCGGCCCTTTTTGATGTTCATTATTTTTTCTTGAACTATTTTTCTCCTATCAATAAGGGATAGTTGAGGGGAAACAACACTTGACAAAACCTGATAATATAATTTCAACTCTATCATTTTCTTCATCTTGCACCCCAAAATAAACTCATTACCATGGAAATGACTTCAGGTTTGTTATTCCTACCATATCAGTACCCTCAGTTGCTTCTACCTCTCTGATTTAAAAGGCTGTGGGGGAACAAAAAAATTTCCTCACACTTCCCTTTAAAAGAGTTCTAAATGCCAGTGATCTATCTACTACCAGTTCCATTCCACCATCATCTTCATCATGTCCCCTCTGGAATTCTCTTCCCTTTCTTTCAATTTCCTTTAAGTATTGTTTTCCCAAACTTAAAATGCTCATGGGTAGGACGAGCGAATATAATA
>JAJPUD010002848.1:47633-63426 GCA_023553655.1 Myrmecobius fasciatus
GCAACAACAGTACTATATGACGATCAATTCTGATGGACATGGCTCTCTTCAACAATGAAATGTTTCAAACCACCTCCAATTGTTCACTGAAGAAAGCCATATACACCCAGAGAGAGGGATGTGAAATGTGGACCACAACATAACATTCTCATACTCCTTGATTGATGTTTGCTTACATTGTGTTTCCTTTATCTGATATATCGTTTGTGTAGATAAGATTTTTCTTGCACAACAACGATAAGTTTGGAAATATGTATACATATATTCGATTTGCCAATATTTTAACATAATTAACATGTAGTGGATATCCTGCCATCTAGGGGAGGGGTAGGGAGTTGGGGGGAAAAATTTGTAACGGAAAGCTATATAAGGGTTATTGTTGAAGAATTACCCTCACATATGTTATGCAAATAAAATTTAAAAAAAAAAAAAAAGTGTTGTTTTCCCTCTGTAGATTGTAAGCTTTCTGAGGGCAGAAACTCTTTCCTTATTTATCTCTGTAATTTAGCATAATCTCTAGTACATTATAGGTACTTAATGTGTTAATTGCACTGGATTATAACAGTGATTTGTGGGTTCTTAGAGAATGACAGGCTACAAAAGATTACAAAATTGTTGTACTGTTTTTCAGTACTAATTTTCAAAAAAGGAAGAGAATCTGAAAGCTATAGACCAATGAGATGATACAACAATCCTGGAAGGTTAGCACTATTATTATCCTCATTTTACAGATAAAGAAGTGCCTTTCCCAGGGCCACCGAGTTATTAACTATCTGAGGTCACATCTGAACTCGGATCCAACTCACAGTTCTAACCACTTTGCTACCCTGCTACCTCGCTGCTATTCAAACAGTTATAAAGACTGTATATAGTGCTAGAATATAGCAATATATAGCTGCTATAAAGGTCTATTTCATTTTTCTTTTTTGAAAAGGTTACTAAACTAGTTAATTAGGGAAATGATATGGTGATAATTAACCAAATTCCTGCAAAGTATTCACCAAACTCTTTCATTCTGTTCTTAAAGATGGAGAAACAAGGTAAGGAAAAGTGTTCTAACGATCAGGGCTATCAAATTGTGCATGCCCTTTGACCCAGCAGTGCCCTTACTGGGTCTGTATCCCAAAGAAATCATAAAGGAGGGAAAAGAACCCACATGTGCAAAAATGTTTGTAGCAGCTCTTTATGCGGTAGCGAAGAATTGGAAAATGAGTAGATGCCCATCAATTGGGGAATGGCTGAACAAGTTGTGGTATATGAAAGTAACAGAATATTATTGTTCTATAAAAAATGATGAACAAGCTGATTGCAGAAAGGCCTGGAAAGATTTACATGAACTCATGCTGAGGGAAACAAGCAAATCCAGGAATACATTGTACATATTAACAGCAAGAATGTGTGATGATCAACTATGAAAGGCTTGGTTCTTCTCAGTATTTCAGTGATCCAAAGCAATCCCAATAGATTTTGGACAGAAAAAGCCATCTGCAATCATAGAAAGAACTAAGGAAACAATATAAATATACTATAAACCAACATTTTGCTATGTTTACTTCTTTCCCCCCCCCCATGGTTTTTCCCATTTGCTCTGATTTTTCTCTCCCAACATAATTTAAAAAGCAATGTGTATTAAAAATAAATAGAAACAATAAGGGCTATCCAAAAGTGAGCTGCCTTGGTTGGTAGTAAGATCTTTCCTATCAAAACTAGCATGTTGGATTCTTGTTTAGATATGAATTCAAGTAAATGTCATCTGAGATCCCTAAGTCAGATTTTGTGATACTATTAGCCTGTACTTGACTCTCTTGTTATATGCAGTCAAATGAAATAGTTAGAATTTACTCTTTTTACCATTGACCACACAGTGGAAAATTCAATAATTTATACACTATAGGAGCAGCTAGGTGGCGCAGTGTATAGAGTACCAGCCCTGAAGTCAGGAGAACCCGAGTCATACATCAATAAAATGCATTGTTTTTTAAAATGAAGTTAGTTTTAAAGTTACAAAACATGTTAAATAATATAAAACTTTGGTCTATATGAAAAAGCCACAGAATCTGTAGTTTAAAATATCTATAATGAACACACTCACCAGACACTGTCTTGCTCCCATTTTCTATGGCATTGAGGCAAACAGCTAAGATCCCTTAGTCATTCATCTTGTCTAGAAACTTGATTTTTCTTAGTTATGTATGTATACATATACATGCCTAAGTACATATAATCTTGTAGTTATTCCTTGTACACTGTGGGTTGTTAAGAGGTATGATACCCCTGCAATCTGGAAAATCTTTGGCTCTCTCTTTGTACCAGAGAAGGAATCTAAATTATTATAGTATTAAAAGATAAAATGTGTTGATACTACACATATATTTTATGAATTTCTTTTCTTTCTTCTCTGTGTGGTTCTGTTTCATGTCATCTGTAACTTCTGCAAAACTCCCCAAAAATTTAATTAATTCCCCTCAAAATATTTTTTATGCTGACCTGCAATGTATAAAAGCATGATGAGGAAAGTCACAGTGCAGAAGGGATAACTATGCACTTTCTGTGTCTGTGCCAGGTATGATGGGTAATAAGTTTGAATAAAAAGATATCCTCAAGGAGAAAGATGGAATATGTGCATATAAAACAAAGATCAACCTTTAATAATATGAGGCATATATGCACACATATAGAAAAAGCAGGAAAAGCTTAAGACCTCAATTAAGTCAATCCAACAATCCAAGAATAAACAAAAATGTCCTTTTATGAAGTAGCTAAAAAAGGGAAAAGGAGAAGAGAGATGAAGAAATTCATAGTTCTTTCTTACTTCAAGATATGTTATTACATGCTTATTTAATAGTAGTGAATGGAGACAAAAGAGTGCCTAAGAACAAAAACAGGCAGAAAAGGGAGAATTCCCATGAGTTCACCTAAAGTCTGAATTTCAATCCAAAAATCCCTCCCTTTTTTCCTCTGGTTCAGTAATACCAAGATGAGCACCTGAAGGTCAAAAGTACTATGTCAGTCTATGTACCATATGTATTTTCTAAATAATTTATCAGTGGTTTAGTCCTCCTCCAAGAGAAGGAAAACAACTCCTCTAATTACAACCATTAAGAGAAAGGCCAGCATCTGTATATGTTCAGAGAACTGAACAAGGGCACCTATTTGTTCTCACACAATGGCTACCAAGTTGAGGTCTACTTACATTTTAACCAAAAAAAAAAAAAAAAGTTAATACTATTAGCGAAACTCAGTCACAATAAGTACGAGACAAGCAAGACCCAACAAGGCTGTTATGCTTGACTTTAACCTTAGTACTAAGGAGAGTTCCCCTCCAGAGTATCACAAGTAACTTTTCATGGTCTATAGGTAAACCCATCAAACCTCCACTCTTCAGTCTGACTCATTACTTCATTAAATCTATCACACTGTATTCAAAGGTGATATGTTCTGACATCACCTCAAACTGCCACAAATATAGAAACTAATTAATTTGCTCCAATCTCCCTCTCTGGCTTTTTTCTTTTCTTTTCTTTTCTTTGGGGGGGGGGGGGGAGAGAATAACTAGTGAGCAGTGCTGAAGCTGAATTCATTCATTCAATCAACAAATACAATACCTAACATGCACAGCACAGTTGGCATCTAAGAGAGTTATTTAATTTAGGTGAAAGATAATCTTTTCCCTCATAAAGCTCACAGTCTGGTAGAGGGAAAATACATATATAGATAAGTAGTACATTAACAAAATGTGATGAGAATCAGAAATGGGGTCCCAATGAGTAGGGCTGCCTATATTCACACGGAAGCTACATACTAGTGAATGTCTAATGGACAGAAAACTGCTGTTCTTAAATAGGATAATAACCCAGAACTGTCATGGGAAATGTGTATAGGTAGAAAAGGTTAACAGAGACATATAAAATCCCTTAAGGATGGATCTTTAATAGTAGGTCTAAGCTTATTAAGCCCCTAAGGTTCTCCTTTGGCCATATTGTCCAAAGAGTCAAATATCTATGAGTTCCTTATTAACTCTGAACCAAATTTATAACCAACAACAGTAAAAGATATAGAGCCAATCTCGACTGGTGGGCTGGAAATCATTCACATTTTCTAGCCCCTTTCCAACAGAGACAATAATTCTAGTGCTGCAAAGCAGGGATTATATAAAATCAGTGTTATTTTTATTAAGAAAATAATCCTGGCTTCCAAGAATTTTTGATATCTTCATATAAGTGTTTAAAACCATTTAAATGTTGATACTAAGCCAATTATACCATTTGACTCATTTCAATTTCAATTTAAACATACCCTTCCTATAAACAGACTATGTCAAAAAAAATTCAAGATTTCAACAATAAAGTATAAGCAGTCTCTAGAATTACAAAGACAAAAATGAGGCAGTCTCTGCTCCCAAGGAGCTTCTTCTAGAGAGATAATAAAGTGCTCACAGATAAATCAGGGCAATTGGAAGAAAGCAGGGGTCATTGAGGAGCAAAGGACAACTTCAAGCAGAGTACCCTAGTATTTGAAAATGGTCTCATTCATCTGTTTGGGTGAGAAGATAAAGCCAAAAGGGAGAAACCTCCCAAAAGTTGTCTGTAGGAAAATCAAATGTCTTTGATGACAAGTCACTAACTAATTAGGCTTCTGCATATAAAGTCACTAACACAAAAAAGCTGATCAAATCTAATAACAAATACTACAGGAAAATGACATCCCTAACTTGCTGTCCCTCAAATGACATATCCCCTGTGTGTATTACCGTTACACACAGGTAAAATGAGACCATGGACACAGAAATGCATAAAATCAAGACAAGTGCCCAGTGCACTGTGTTGGATACTTAGAGAAACAGGAATAGGATTCCTGCCCTCAAGAAACTTATTTTTGTTATTATATGAAAACCAATACAAGATCGTAGGAAAAGACTAGAAATCTTATTCTTTGTTTGCCAAAGCTTGGAAAGCCTAGGATATCTGGTGTGAGAAGACCCTTTTCCTGTACAATTTAGCATTTTAGTGAGAGTCTACTTATTTTCAGTCATTTTATAACCTATCTAGGCCTTTCAGAGGATGAGAATTTTCATTGACTTCGTCCTCCAAAGAATATAAATAATTTGAAAATTATCCTATGCCTGCTTAATCCTATATGAAAGTTAGTCAAATTCACAGTCATATTTCTTACCTGCTTCAATTGTGAAAATAAGGGGTTATATTAGATGACTTCTTTGGTCTGTCTTAGCTGCAGATCTACAGTTTGATATTACATGATTTAATGGCAATTGGGGTAGTTTAAGGTGATTAGCCTTGGGGAGGAGGAAAAGAAAGGCAAGAGCACAGCAGTTTTATGACTTCAATAGTTTAGAGAGAAGTCAGCTTAGCCTAAAATATGTTTAAAAAAAAAATGTTTGTGGCAGCCCTTTTTTGTAGTGGCTATAAACTGAAAACTGAATGGATGCCCATCAATTGGAGAGTGGCTGAATAAATTATGGTATATGAATGTTATGGAATAGTATTGTTCTGTAAGAAACGACCAGTAGGACGATTTCAGAGAGGCCTGGAGTGACTTGCATGAACTGATGCTGAGTGAAATGAGCAGAATCAGGAGATCATTATACACGGCAACAACAAGACTATATGATGATCAATTCTGATGGACATGGCTCTCTTCAACAATGAAATGTTTCAAACCAGTTCCAATTGTTCAGTAAAGAAAGACATATATACCCAGAGAGAGGGATATGAAATGTGGACCACAACATATCATTCTCATGCTCTCTATCAATGTTTGCTTGCATTGGGTTTCTTTTTTCAGTTATTTTTTGTTCATGTAGATATGATTATTTTTGCACAGCAAGATAAGTATGGAAATATATATAGATCTATTCGACTTGTCAAGTATTTTAATATAATTAACATGTAGTGGACTTCCTGCCATCTAGGGGAGAGGAGGGGGTTGGGGGGAAAAATTTATAATGGAAAGCTTTGTAAGGGTCAATGTTGAAGAACTACCCATACATATGTTATGCAAATAAAAAGCTTTAAAAAAAGAAAAAAGAATAAAGGACAGCCACCAAAAAAAAAAAAAAATCAGCTAACTATAGCTACCTACACTTTTTATTGAGGTTGGCAATTTCAAATCAGAGGTAATCACCATCATCTAATTCTTTTTGGTTCTTTGGACAATAGAGTTGCAATTAAAATGCGTTACCTTAAGAAGATGGCATTTAAATTCAATATAGGCAGAGTAGGTAATGCTTTCTATATATTTCTGCTAAAGGGTTTAATCTTGATGCTCTTTGAGACTAACCTGAATCAATTTCCAATGAGAAAAGATCAAACAGTGATATTCCAGTGAAAACACATTTCATTTAAGAGAGACAGTTTGGTACAGGTCAGAAAGATCCTAGAGTCAGGAAGACAGATTCAAAGCCTGCCTCGGATGTCTGTTACCAAGTCACTTAACCTCTCTGAAATACAAGCAGCACCCTAAGATTATGTTAAATAAAGGAAATAAATGCCTATTAGGGACAGCCATGGAAAGGAAATTTCCATACTCATAAAATAAAAAAATTCTTCAATACTGATTTGATTTGTGTGTGTGTGTGTGTATGTGTGTGTGTGTGTGTGTGTGTGATTTTACTGAGAAAAGCATTACATTCTAATGCAAGCTGGATAGCAAAACAGAAAATGGTAAACGGTATTGCTGAATCAGTATCATTGGAATAAAAAAGTTACTTCATCACAAAAATGGCAGATTACCCAATGATTTTCTTTGTTTTTCTGTTCTTCCAGACCCTCATGTGCAAACAATAACAAATGGTATGACATGGTTTAAAACAAAACTTTTGTATCTGCAGCCTAGTCTACTATGATAAAAGATAAATGACAGTGCTCTATTTGAAGGAAGGGAAGTAAGATCATTTCCTCCAAGGGACAGGATTTGCAACACCCAAAGAAGTAAGAGAGGTATGTATAAGAGTAAGAAATACTTGTTCTACAGATTTATAGTTATATTACTTTACCTCTAAAAAGCTAAGAAGGAGAGAGGCAAAACCCATTAGGAAGTGGCGGCCATTTGTAGTGGCAAGAAACTGGAAATTGAAAGGATGCCCATCAATTGGAGAGTGGCTGAATAAATTATGGTATATGAATGTTATGGAATATTATTGTTCTGTAAGAAATGACCAACAGGAGGATTTCAGAGAGGCCTGGAGAGACTTGCATGAACTGATGCTGAGTGAAATCAGCAGAACCAGGAGAACATTATACACAGCAACAAGACTATACAATGATCAATTTTGATGGACATGGTTCTCTTCAACAATGATGTGATTCAAACCAGTTCCTATTGTTCAGCGATGAAGATAGTCATATACATCCAGAGAGAGGCCTGTGGGAACTGAGTGTGAACCACAACGCAGCATTTTAACGCTTTCTGTGAATATTTCCATGCATTTTGTTTTCCTTCTTAGGTTGTTTTTTCTTCTTCTCTTTCTAGATCTGATGTTTCTTGTGCAGTAAGATAACTGTATAGATATGTATACATGTATTGTATTTGTCATATAATTTATCCTATTTAGCATGTATTAGATTACTTGTCATCTGGGGTGGGGGGTGGGGAGGAGGAGGGGAAAAGCTTGGGAAAAAAAAAGTTTTTGCAAAGGTCAATGTAGAAAAATCACTCATATGTTTTGTAAATAAAAAGCTTTATTAAAAAAAAAAAGGAAGTGGTGGCCAGAGAAGAGTCATTTGGTTTGGAAAGTTGTAAGGATGGTGAGGGGAGCCAAATGACTGAAAGAACCTGAGGGGGAGGAAAAGGTACTGTGTGCATTCAGTGAAAAAGCAGCTGTGGAGAAGATAGCCAGTAAGTTTAGTAAACCATGGCAGGAGCCAGCTGAGACAAAGCAGCTGAAATGAAGATGGCCAGGAAAATATATCATAGGGAGTACTAAGAGCATTATTATTTCCATTTTACAGATAAGATAACTAAATCCCTAAGAGGTTCAATGACTTACTTAGTCACAAAAATGTCCAAGATAGGATTTGAACCCAGGTCAATATAACACTAAATCCAACCTTTAATTCAATATGCCATACAGGTTCATTAGTGCTAACTAGATGGTTCCATTTGGATTAAAATCTTTACATCTCTGGTTTCTTAATTTGGCATCACTCCTGCTAAAGTGAAAGGAAACAGACTATTTCTCTAAATTAACATATATTACACCTTAAAAAAGTTTAAGAATATTTTTAATTTGCATTTCTCTGATCAAGAGTGATTTGGAGCAACTTTTCATATGACTACAGATGGTTTAAATGACAGGAAAAGATAACGATGAATTTTGGAGGGGATGTGGGAAAACTGGGACACTAATACATTGTTGGTGGAACTGTGAACGGATCCAACCATTCTGGAGAGCAATTTGGAGCTATGCTCAAAAAGTTGTCAAACTGTGCATACCCTTTGACCCAGCAGTGTTTCTACTGGGCCTATATCCCAAAGAGATATTAGAGGAGGGAAAGGGACCCACCTGTGCAAGAATGTTTGTGGCAGCCCTTTTTGTAGTGGCTAGAAACTGGAAACTGAAGGTATGCCCATCAATTGGAGAGTGGCTGAATAAATTATGGTACATGAATGTTATGGAATATTATTGCTCTGTAAGAAACGACCAGCAGGACGATTTCAGAGAGGTCTGGAGGGACTTGCATGAACTGATGCTGAGTGAAACGAGCAGAACCAGGAGATCATCATACACAGCAACAACAATATTACATGATGATCAATTCTGATGGACATGGCTCTCTGCAACAAAGAATTGTCTCAAACCAGTTCCAATTGTTCACTGAAGAAAACCATATACACCCAGAGAGAGGGATATGAAATATGGACCACAACGTAACATTTTCATGATCTCTATTGTCATTTGCTTACATTATGTTGCCTTTCTCTGATTCTTTTTTTTTCTTGTAGATAGGATTTTTCTTGCATAACTTCTCAAGCATTTCAACATTATTAACATGTAGTGGACTTCCTGCCATCTAGGGGAGAGGAGGGGACTGGGGGTAAAATTTGTAATGGAAAGCTTTGTAAAGATCAATGCTGAGGAACTACCCATACATATGTTATACAAATAAAAAGCTTTAATAAAAAAATAAATAATTAAATTATTAAAAAAAAAGAATATCTTTAAAAAATGACAGGTGTTAGGAGGGATGAGGACAAACCTTCCCACTGTTTGGCACAGTCATCTACTACTTATTTCCTCTATCCCAACCCTTGAAACTATGACAAAAGCCACATTTTACCAACCAATTTGCTTCATGTTATCTAATAACTATTTCCTTGTTTTCTGGGTAGAAAAAAAAAGTATTTTATTTTTTCAAAAGGAAATGAAGAATAAAATATAGGGTCCAACATTAACATGCAAGACATTAAGTCAACTGTCTTAAAAAAAAAAACTGAACATAAGGATTGAAGTAATTGGGTCATAATCACAAAGTTTGCATCATTTACACCTGACATTCAATGAATAGTGCTCAGCCAATTCTAAGGCAAATTCTAAATTAGCATCACTCTCTGGAGGCTTCAGATTTTTAAATTTTGCTCTTTTCTAAATCTTTTCAGCAACCTGCTACCCCTAGAATTGTCCTATATTATACCAGACCTATAAAGCATAGAGCACTGATCTAGAAGAGAGGAAAAGAGAAGAGAGAACACAGGCTCCACTAAATAGTTTTATATTTTGTTTAAAATATTTTGAGGGGCAACTATATGATACAGAGGATAGAGCACCAGCCCTGAAGTCAGGAGGACCTGAGTTCAAATCTGGTCTCAGACACTTAACACTTCCTAGCTGTGTGACCCTGGGCAAGTCACTTAACCCCAATTTCCTCAGCAAAAAACAACAACAATAACATCATCAGGAGATAAGCAGAGCAAAATTGTGGAAAGCTTACACAGGTACAATTATTAACCCCTCCCATCCCCCTAAAAAAGGAAAGAAGAAAAACTTATCAAGGTATTTTTTTATTTATACTTAAACAGATGCTCTCTCAGCATTTTCACAGAGAGCAAGTTAATTCTGAAAAAGGCAAAAAAAGTCTTTTTTGTGAAAAAGGAAAAAATTCCATCAACTGGTAAACAAAGTAATATATACTACTTCTTTCAGAGGCAAACATTTCAATTCATGAGAATAATAAAATAGGACTTTGGTTTGGTCAAAACTATTAAAATATGTGTGAAAAGAAACAGTTTTCAGGCGAAATTTGAGCCATTAGTGTCAGAAAATGCAACCTTTCTTGTAAAAGATTAAGGAAGATGTCTCATTTGTATGTAAACAGTTTGATGATTTAAAGGAGGTAAAGAAAGAACTTTTTTATTTATTAAAAACTAATAAAATACAAGTTTTAAAAACAACATTTTTCAAGGACACAATGTAACAGGACCATTTTAAGGGTTGGAGCTGTGCATAACTAATTTAAGCTAATTCAATAATGTTGAATTTACAATTTTTTTCATGATGATTCTAAGTTGAAAGAGGACCTGCAGACAAAGAATGAGCTTCCCGGAGTGCAGCTGTTCTAGGAGAAGCCAATGATAACAAAATCTGGAAGCTAGAGTTGTGAGTCACTCTAGACTTCTGTCTAACAGGTGTAAGGCACTGAACTACAGCCAAGTGGGACATCTGGAAGGCATCAAGTTTTACATGAAATAATGAAGGAGAATTTCTCCCCAACATCTATGAAGTATAAAACCCAGAGTATTTAGTGCTTGAATAAGGGGTTGCTAAATTACCAAAGACTCTGTAGATATAAAACTTTACAACCATATTTATAAACTTGTGTTGATCAGTGGATGACTTCCACACAATTACATATGATACCAAAAAGGAAGTGGCCTATAAATAATTATTGGTAAAACCAAGCAGTTACCAATGACTTCCAGAAGTTAAAATGGCAGTCATGGGGGATGGGGGAAAATGGGAGGAAGAGGACGCCGTGGAGAAGACTGACAAGTTTTATATGACAAGTTTTATATATATATATATTCTGCTTCTCGTGGTGTCTTTTGAGATGCCATACTTTGGGTGTAAAGATATTCCTTTACTAATTTCTTCTGCCTCAGTTTCCTTAGTAACTTATTTGGAGGATTTGAAAGCAGAAAAGAGCAGGGAGTGGGAGTGTGGTAGTCAAGAGAAAAGCTGAATCTAGTACAATATAGCTATTTCTGGGTCAGGGCTTGAGCCAAAAAAAAAAAAAAAAAAAAAAAAAAGCTAACTCTCCAGAAGGCTATCTCCTCTACAAGGGTCACAACCAAAATTTATTTTTTTAAACATTCCACATACACTCATTATTTCAATTTACCCACAATGAATACTTTAACATAAAGAGTAGAACACAGAACTAGGTCAATAAACCAAAGTTAGAGCTCCACAAGAGGAAATATTTAGGATAATAGGATAATTGGTTTTCTATGTAAGAGACCAACCTAGTTCAACCCCTCATAAAGCCCAAGGTCACCCATCAAGCCAGCAAGTGAGTGAGATTTGAACCTAAGTCTTCTGACTCCAGTGATGCTTTTTCTACTAAAATAGAAAAATACTGCCTCAAAAAAATAATGACTCTTACAACAACAAAATTATGTGATGATCAATTCTGATGGATGTGGCTCTTCTCAAAAATGAGGTGATTCAGGCCAATTTCAACTGACTTGTGATGGAGAAAGCCATCTGCATCCAGAAAGAAAACTATGGGGAGTGAATGTGGATCATATGTAGTATTTTCACCATTTTTGCTGTTGCTTCCTTGTTTTTTCTCCTTTTTGATCAGATTTTTTTGTGCAGCATGATAAATGTAGAAATATGTATAGAAGAAATGCACACATTTAATCTATACTGGATTAGTTGCTGTCTAAGGGAGAGGAGGGGAAAGGAGGGAGAAAAATTTGGAACACAAAGTTTTGCAAGGGTGAATGCTGAAAACTTCTTTGCATATATTTTGAAAATAAAAAGCTATCTTTAACAAAAAATGCACAGAAAAAAATAAGTCTCCAACACTGAAAATCTTTTTTTTTTTTTTTTTTTGGCTTTTTGCTGAGGCAATTGAGATTAAATGAGTTGCCCAAGGTCATACAACTAGGGAACGTTAAGTGTCTGAGACCACATTCGAACTCAGGTCCTTCTGACTTCAGGGCTGGTGTTCTATCCACTTCGCCACCTAGCTGCCTCTGAAAATCTTTAAAGAGAGACTGAAGACTACTTTAAAACGCTATAGAAGACAATCCTGAGATATAGATTTAATAAATCACATCTGATGTTATAGGATTCCTGCAGATCCCTTTGCGGAAAGCCTGTGTTCAGTATAAAAAGTAATTGAAGTTGACAGTGATTTTCCTAAAGCATAGGTCCAACCATATCATTCATCATCCCACTCCAAACCCTCTTAATTCAATATTGGAGTTAAAAATAAATAAATAAATAAATGACTTTCAAAAGTCTCTTGTCCCAAGAAGCTTACCTTTTATCAAAGGAGACAATATCTAAGTAAATAAATATGCACGACAATATCCAAGTAAATAAATATGCACAAAATAAATGTAAAGTCTAATTCAGATGTTACCCAATCTATGAAATCTTTTCTTATCCCTCCAAGATAAAAATGCTTTTCCATGAATCTCCTGCAGTACTTCGGCCCTCTCTTGTATATTTACCCTATTTTTTAACAAGAAAGAGGGACAGACAGACATCTCCCTTGAATTTAAGTTACAGAGGAATTAAGGAGACAAAAACTAAGGCGATAACTACTGTCTCTCTTGCCAGATAAGAAACAAATATTATTTCTATGGCTTTCAAAGCAGAGAAGGAATGCTGGCAGTCATAACCACAATGTCCAAGCCCCCAGCAGTATATAGGTGGTCAGCTGATCAGTGAATTGATGGGGAACATTTCTCCCTCTCATGTTGGGGCCTGCTTTTCTGACAATTTATCTCTCCAGATTTCCGTAATAAATTGTGGAGAGTATCTACATAAAGTAGCTGAAGGTGGGTCTGAGAGGAAGGTAACAGACAATTTTCGCTGGGGAATATTTTTCAACTACCTCTCAAAGAGGATGTGGAAGAGATTTCACTTAATATCCCTAAGACACACTAAATGGGATAATACTAACCAGACAAGTGAAAGCAACTACTGATATTTTCATTGTTTGAAGTGACTGGCTAGTAACCATACATGCATGCATACACTATTTGCATGTCTTCATATTTATTGATTCTGTTAAATAAAATTATACATTGAATAATTTTAATACTTAATAGTTAAACAGAATAATTACTATTGGAAAGGAAGTGTTCATTTCATTAAATAAAATTTAATGAATTGGGTAGAAGTGCAATTAATCACCTAAGACATAAATTATCCAAACATATCAACCTAGTTTGTTCTAAAGGTGGAGATTCATAAATTAAATACACAGCAACAAGTCAAGCTGCAGGCTGAGGTTGAGTGACAACCTACAAATAAGTGTGGTCAGACTCTAGACCCCTACAAGCTGTTACATATCAGAGTCAAATTCCCAGCTGTCACTTGTGAAAGAGGGGGAAGGTCTGGCTTCCTATTAAACTTGTCACTTGTAGATCCATCTGTCTATCAAGGACAAACTAGGTTCAAACTCAAAGATTTTTACCTATTAAAACTATCAATATGATCAACTCAACTCTAACAACCAATCAATAATTACTTGTTAAGCACCTATGAAACACCCAAGCAAATGTCTTACTTGATGATCTTATTGGCTGCCGTGGATTTAATAATCATCTCCAGGAAAATGATTCCCAGATCTCTACAAACAGCTCTGATCTCTCCTGCTAGTCCCCAGTTTCCAACTGCTACTGTGTTGAAGGGGACATCCCATACACATCTCAAGCTCACATGTCTAAAGAGAGAACTTCCTTTCTCAATCTTTCCAGAAGAAAACCTTGGTCTCATTTTTGACTCATTCTCATTCATCTCATATATTAAATCCATTGTCAAATCTTCTCTTTGTACCTTCTCTCCACTTGTACAAATGGCAAACTCATTAGGGTTCTTACCATTTCTTGGCTAGTTTATTGCAATAGCTTCCTAAATGGTCTCCCTGCTCCAAGTCTCTCCCCACTCCAATCCATCCTCCACAGGGTTGCCAAAACAAATAAAAGCAATCATATCATTTCCCTATTCAAAAACTTCAATAGCTCCCTATTGCTTCTAGGTTCAAAGATAGACCTTATTTAGTTTTTTAAAGTTCTTTCACAACCTGACTCTATTCTTTCCCATCCTACTGTACTCCTCTTCCCTCACTCTGTGGTCTATCCAAACTGTCTTTTGTCTATCACTGCCACAGAGTACTCCATTTTCTCTCTCATGCCTTTGTCCTTCTTTCTGGAAGATACTCTCCCATCTTTCTCTTTTAGAATTCCTGGTTCTCTTCAAAATTCAGCACAAATGACACCTTCTGCTTCTGTTCTTTATCTATTTCTCCTTTTTCATTCCCCAGCTGATAAGAGACTTCATTCACAATATAACCTTGCATGTGCCTTGGATATAGCTACATACAGGCTTCTTGTTTCTGCCATTAAAATAAGCTCTCTGAAAGCAGGTAGTATTCTACTCCTGTTTTGTATCCCCAACACATGGCACGGTTTCTGGCACATAGCAAGCACTCAATAAATGCTTACATCATAACAGGGAATTTGCAAGGAAGACCTCCTAAATAGTGCAACGGTTTTGTAATAATTGTTACCACTGCTGAGATGGGAAAGAGGGGGGGAAAGTTGCAAATTCCAGAAAAATCACCACTTTTTAGTCCGAGCCTTTATTCATAATTACCAACATCCCAGGCAATCTCTGTTTAGGAGAGAATGTCAAAAAGTCACCCTGAAGGTCCATGACAACGCTAAGGCTGCCCAAAACATCTTGGATGAAGACAATTTATAAGTTTATCATCACTCTACTTCTCCAGGACGCCTGATCTCCAAGGTCTCTCTTACCTGTGAGTGACTTTGATGTTTGTCCTTTCATTCTATCTCACAGTAGGTCAGCCAAATACATTTCCTACCATATCTTTACAAATTTACAGCCAGACAACAATACTATATGACGATCAATTCTGATGGACATGACTCCCTTCAACAATGAAATGTTTCAAACCATTTCCAATTGTTCAGTGAAGAAAGCCATATACACCCAGAGAGAAGGATGTGAAATGTGGACCACAACATAACATTTTCATACTCTCGATTGATGTTTGCTTACATTGTGTTTCCTTTATCTGATATTTCTTTCTTGTAGATACTATTTTTCTTGCACAACAATGATAAGTGTGGAAATATGTATACATATATTCAATTTGTCAAGTATTTTATCATAATTAACATGTAGTGGATACCCTGCCATCTAGGGGAGGGGTGGGGAGTAGAGGAGAAAAATTTGTAACAGAAAGCTTTGTAAGGGTTAATGTTGAAGAATTACCCATACATATGTTTTGCAAATTAAAAAAAAAAAAAATTACAGCCACAGCTGTCACTTGCCCAAAGTCACAGGGTCAGTTCAGAAACTGCAGAAAAAGAAAATGCTGCCCTCCTGCCGCCCCTCTTTGTATCATTATGCTTGTTCCACTAACCCATACTGCCCAATAATAGCACATTACCTTTCATCAGCCTCTTCAAACTTTTTCAGTTTCAATCTTGGCTACTCCAACCTTCATCCTCCAAGCCTCTCCCCCTCCCAAATCACACACACACACACACACACACACACACACACACACAC
>JAJPUD010002848.1:69514-107688 GCA_023553655.1 Myrmecobius fasciatus
TGTATACATATATTCGATTTGCCAATATTTTAACATAATTAACATGTAGTGGATATCCTGCCATCTAGGGGAGGGGTGGGGAAGTTGGGGGGGAAAATTTGTAACGGAAAGCTATGTAAGGGTTATTGTGAAGAATTACCCACACATATGTTATGCAAATAAAATAAAATTTTAAAAAAATAAAATAAAATAAAGCTTTTATTTGTAAAATATATGTATGGGTAGTTCTTCAACATTTACCCTTACAAAGTTTTCTGTTACAAAGTTTTCCCCAACTTCCCACCCCTCCCCTAGATGGCAGGATATCCACTACATGTTAATTATATTAAAATACTTAACAAATCGAATATATGAATGCATATTTCCACACTTATCTTGCTGTGCAAGAAAAATTGTATCTACAAGAAAAAAAAATCAGAGAAAGGAAACACAATGCAAACAAACATCAATAGAGAGCATGAAAATGTTATGTTGTGGTCCACATTTCACATCCCTCTCTCTGGGTGTATATGACTTTCTTTACTGAACAATTGGAACTAGTTTAAAACATTTCATTGTTGAAGAGAGCCATGTCCATCAGACTTGATCATTATATAGTCTTGTTGCTGTGTATAATGAACTCCCGGTTCGAATCAGGAAGCATTTATTAAGCACCTACTATGTGCCAGGCTCTCTTCGAGGAACAAGAAAAAATGAAACAACTTCAATACTCAAGGAGTGCTATTGGGCAGGTAGAATACAACATGACCATATAGAATTGCATATAAAACATACACAAATACAATAATGAATGGGATAAAGGGAAAGGACTAGCAATTTGGAACAGGGATCAGGAAAGGCTTCCTGATTTTAACTAAAATAAGTGATTTTTAAGATACAGTGGTGAGGACAATCCATCATGGGAAACACTCAATGTAAAAGTAAGGTGGTCCAGGGAGATGATGGCCTAGGATCAACAAAACAATCTGGCAGGTCACAGAGTAAAGAAAGGGAGAAATGTGCAATAAGACTGGAAAGGTAGGCTGGGGCCAAGTTGTAAAGGGCTTGAAAAGACTAAAAAGAGAATTTATATTGATCATAAAAGTAATAAAAAAGGAGCCACTGAAATTTAATACTCAGAGAATGGCACGTTTAAAATCTTTCTGTGGTGAATGAACTAATTTTTCATGTTAAAATAGTGAAGCGCATCTTGCTTAATACTAAGTAAATGGCTGAAAACCTTAATGAACACTTATTTCTTCCTCAGTTCTTAGGAAAGAAGTAGAAACATGTAAGAAATGATAGTTAGAAATCTCCTGACAACAAAATATGGAAAGCTTTCTTCTTCCAATGCTCTCCCCAACTCCCAGTACTCCAAATTGAGACTAAGACTTCTCTATCAATTATCAAGGAGAATGGAATGAACACAGACAAGAGGCAATTAGCTGTGTGATCTACGGGCACTTATCACCGAGAGTGGAATAGTCAAGGATCATGAAGAAAATTTTTAACTAACTACAGGATTTCAAAGTTGTCAACACATTTAAGGGGTCTCTAAGTTGTCTTAATATTAGATTATAAAGCATTAGGAAGCTAAGAACAAACAAAAGCGATTATTTGAGATCTGCTTTTGTTCTTTCTGCATACATTGCTATAAATATGAAGAGCAAAGTAAAACTGTAGCTTGACTGACCATGATTCCGGCATAAGGGTCAAAGACTAATACCATGTTAGAAACCTACTATATCCTATAATGCTATTATTGTGTGCAGTTGGGAGTATTTCTAGGGCCTTGATTTAATCGATGGCTTTTTAAGGACTAAAGTGGAATAGAAGGATAATAGAAGTCAAGAGAAGAAAATTCTATTCCCAGTTCAGGTACTGTGTGACCTTGGGCAGGTCTTGACTTTTCCCCAGGCCTTTCTTTCTTTATCAATAGAACAAGTACTCTGCATTGCCCATCAATTGGGGAATAACTAAATAAACCATAGTATGTGAATATAATGAAATAGTATTATGAGTAATGAGAAAAGATGATTTCAGAAAATCCTGGAAAGCAAAAAGTGATGAAGAGTAAAAGAAGCAAATCCCAGAGAATTTATACAATGACAACATTGTAAAGAAAAACCACTCTGAAAGAATGAAAACCAAAGCAAAGATCAACCACATCCCCAAAAGACTGAGCAAGTATGTTACTCTTGGAGACAAACATTTTTGGATATGGCTACTCTGGAAGTTTTATTTGACTATGCTTATTTGTTCCAAGGTGTTTTCTTTCTATTTTTATTGGGGAAAGAAGGATGGCAATGGTGATGCTAAAAAAAGAAAAGAAAAACTACAAGAGGAACACTGAAATATTTTTAGAGACAAATCAGAAGAAAATAGAAACTAGAAGAGAAGTTAAGTCATGGGTGGAAATCATGTGTTCTTCCACAGAAATGCTTCTCATGCAAACCTCTTTTTGTCTTCTTGGTATACGGAATTTGGGGAGTGCTGGTAAAATTAAGAATAGGAAATTTTTCTCCCAAGTTTCTCCTAGCTTCATAATTCTATGAATAAGTGAGCCACATTAAAAATGAAATTGTACTGGCTTCCTGCTTTCCTTCAGGTCCCAGCTAAAAACCCACCTTCTCTAAGAAGTCTTTCCCAATCCCCCTCAAATCACCAATTTACCATGAGTAAAGCTTTTTTATAGAATTGTTCAAACTCTGTCTTCCCTTTTAAACACCCCAGATAAGGGCCTATCTTTGTACACCTTATATTTAATCAGTTTGCTGTCTTGACTATCTGCATTTGGAAAAAAGCAGTAAGATTATCTTCACTGTTATCTTCTGCCAAAAGACTATTTACTCCTTCAGCCCACTAAGCTTTTTACTGGGTAGAATCCAGTAATAATTTATAATGACCATAGTCACATCAACCCGCCTAGCTTTAGAGCCTTCCAGTTTCTAATGCAATCAGCGCTCCAAATCAGCAACTCTAAGTCACTATTGATTACATCTGGAACAGGATAACTTTTTAAATAGATGGTTAAGATCCAGGCACTGTTCTGGGATATAGCACAATTTCTACTTAGGAAACGTAAACAGGATATATAAGTAGAGAAGGGTTTTTAAGCTCAAGAATCAAGTACACTAAATGTGTCTTCACATAATTAGAAGCACAGCCATGCTCAGAAGATTATATGTAGATTTAATACTAAAAAGGACCTCAGTCATTGGGTTCAACATCCCTCATTTGACAGATGAAACTGAGGGAAACCCAGAAAAGCTAATGAAGTTGTGCTCACCAGAAATTCTTATTGCTTTTATGTCTGTTTCACAATAGGTAGTAGCAAAGGTTCATATTTACTTAAAATTTTACCTGGATATCCCCCAAAATTATATACTAGACATGAATGCCGTCGGTTAAAAGAGAAGTGAAACTATCTTAGGTTTACATGATGCCAATTTACTGAAAACTGGGAAAAGGATAAGAATGAAACTAGAAACTACTGTTCTTAGCTACTTTCTTCACAAGCCCTTCTCTCAGCACTTAAAAATAGGTTTCAACTTCTCACTTTTTATTAACATTTCACAACCACAGACTAAACATGGGCAAATTATAATTCATTCATCAAAGCAATGGATGTGAAATTTGGACCAGGAAAAATTTTCTAATGATCCTTGCTCCAATCTCAGAACATTTTTTTTGTTCTTTTTTAAGAGTGGATAGGACAATGTATACACATATTCGATTTGTCAAGTATTTTAACATCTATGGGAGGGGGTGGGGCAAAGGAGGGAAAAATTTGTAACAGAAAACTTTGCAAGGGTCAATGATGAAAAAATTACCCATGCATATGTTTTTGCAAATAAAAAGCTTTAATAAAAAAATTAAATTAAATTAAAACTAAAAAGAGTGGATAAGGCAGGGGCAGCTAGATGGCAAAATGGATAGAGTACCAGCCTTGAAGTCAGGAGGACCAGAGTTTAAATGTGGCCTCAGACACTTAACACTTCCTAGCTCTGTGACCCTGAGCAAGTCACTTAACCCCAATTGCCTCAACCAAAAAAAAAAAAAAGTGGATAGGACAAAATTGGCTTGCTATAGTTCACAGAATCAGAGTTGGACATGACTGAATGACAATAACAGCCCACTCTAAGGAAAAAAAATTCTCTTCTCTTCTTCCCTCATATATATATATATATATATATATATATATATATATATTTTGCAGAGGCAACTGGGGTTAAGTAACTTGCCCAGGGTCACACAGATAGGAAGTGGTAAGTGTCTGAGGCCACATTTGAACTCAGGTCCTCCTGACTTAAGGGCTTGTGCTCTATATACCCCTCAAAACACTTTTAACCAAATTCTAGTACAGGAAAAAAAAAAAAGTAGACATCCAATTTGCATGTTTCCTTTCTTTAAGATCTCTTTGTGATATAGGCCCAATAGAAACACTGCTGGGTCAAAGGGTATGCACAGTTTGATAACTTTTTGAGCATAGTTAGGAACTATGTTTTGTTTTTGTTTTTTATGAGGTTCCACAGGTTTCCAGACTAACATCTCTTCTTTTACACATAGCCTTTCCCACTCCCTCCTCTCCATACTAGTGATTAGCTCCAGTTTATCGTGTCTCTGTTTTGTTTGTAGGTCATAGTTTGCATGCTGTTTCCCCCACCGGATGGTGAGGTCCCAGAGGGCAGAGAGAGAGTTTTGCTTTTCTTTGTATCCTAGGCCTGAAGAGTGAGTGTGTGTATGTGTGCATATGGCTACATATGTAGTCATCTATCTCTATACACACATACATGTGATCTATGCATATACAAGTGTTTCATAGCTCTATGCTGACACATACATACTTATACCTATACCACACACCTAGACCCACGTATATCTCTATATATGCAAATGTGTATATAAACATGCACAGCCATACATACACATATAAACACATATGCAGCAGATGCCGTGACTCATGTTTATACACACGTTAAGTGCATACAGACACACACGTGTATAGAAGGCGAAGATGTCCGAGCTCTGGGGTGACCCCTCCCCCACACCCGCTTTCCCAGGCCGGGAAGGAGTGGCTAGGGGCGGGGCCGCAGTTACGGGTGGGGGGGGGAGCAGGAATGGGGAGGGGAAGGAACTGGAGCGGGGGTCGAGAGAAGTCGCCAGAGCCAAGTCTTGAGGGCTCAGCAGCCGGGCAATCTGAGGGGTCTAGGGACAAAGGGGAAGAGCGGCGCGGGCGGGGCGGGGGCGCGGCAGCTGCTACTCACAACAAGAAGCTCATGTCGGACGCGGCGGGGGCGCGGCGGCACCGGCAGCAGGGCGGGGTGGGGGCGGCAGCACCGGGCCGGGGCTCGGGCTCGGCTCGTTCCCGGGCGGGGAGCAGAGAGAGCGCGGCCCGAGTCCCTCAGGGGAGGGGGCGGAGGAGAAGGAGGAGGAGGGGCCGTTGGCTCCAATCGCCTCTGCCGCCGCCTCCTTCTGTCCTTCCCGGCTTCCTTCCCAGCCGCCGCTGGCCGGTCCCGCCTCCTGAGAAGCTCTCGCGAGATCTCACGCGAGGCCCTGTGTCCCTATAGCATCGCCCTCCCAACCTTTCCGAGGCCCCGCCCTTTCTCTTCTCGGAAGGCGGAACCAGAGGAAGGTCTGGAATTGAGGCTCGAAATCTGATTAGGGGGCGTGGTTAGAGAAGGAAGGACCGGCCCCGTGATCTCATTGGATGGGGGGGAGAAGGTGAGAAGCCTGGGGCACAGACTAAGCAGAAGCACGAAAGTGGGAGTTGGGTGCTGGGCGGAGTGCGCAGCCGGTCCCTTGAGACCCTGTGGTTAAATGTTCCAGGTGCGTTATTATATCTGGAAAGTTCTGCAAATGCGGCAAATCAAACTTGATTGGATTGTTTTGTCGATTGTCTAAGCTTAAAGTGATGGAGGACATGTTAATGATGCAGATCATACTTCAGAGTGGTTTGTAGGATCATTTTATTTTTCAGAGAGCATACTGCTGTCACTGGGTATGAAGAATAATAGTATTTACATAGCTAATAAAGCTTTGCAAATATTATTTGATTTGATTCTCACAACAGCTCTTCGAGGAAGATGCTGTTGTCCCCATTTTACAGATGAGGAAATAGACAGGAAACAGTTAAGTGACTTGCCCACAATCACACCACTAGTGAATGAGGCAAAATCTGAACTCAGATCTCTGGGGCTCCCTTCCACCTAGGTTCTGAGGAATCATCAGGCACTTGTCCCTTTTTTTTTTTTCCTTCAAATTAGAAACTCCACCGGAAACAAAACAAATAGAAGGAGTGAAATCTTACCCAAAGCCTTTCATCCTTCACAAGACAGAACCAAAGGAATTAAGGAACCACAAAGAAAAGAAAGGTGTTTGTTCCTGCAGGCATGACCTGCCAGCTTTGGCTCTGTCTTTCTGCCTTCTGTCTCTCCTTGTTTTTAAAATATGTTTCTATGCAGCATCTATGCCCCTGCAGCAGCAGGTGGCCCCTCAGCCCCAGCATTTAATAGTTAGCATTCCTATAAGGTTTGCAAAGCACTTTATACAACCACTTATTATTATAACAACTGTTTATGAAGGCCTGACTAGGTTCTAGCCATTGATGATACAAAGGCATTGAGTCTTCTATTTTCTTTGCTTTATTTATTTATTTATTTATTTTTGGTATATCCAACAAGTACATTCTTTCTTACTTGCCTGAACTCCATCCTTGGTTAGCTGTCTATCATCCCTGGGAACTATAGTCCCCAAAATCCAAATTGCATTCTTAGCTAACTGGTTATTTACCAAACCAGTGTTTTTTCTTCTTTAAATTCTTTGCCTTGGGCAGCTAGGTGGCGCAGTGGATACAGCACCAGCCCTGAAGTCAGGAGGACCTGAGTTCAAATTTGATCTCAGACACTTCCTAGCTGTGTGACCCTGGGCAAGTCACTTAACCCCAATTGCCTCAGCAAAAAGCAATAAATAAATAAATAAATTATTTGCCTTTAGATGGCATCAGTGAGGAAAACAACCTATATCCCTTTCATGCCCAAAATGTTGTCATCATCAGTGGTACATTCGGGGCTCTTTCTAGCAACTCTTCACAAGTCCTAATTTCTTCAAATTAACTAAACAATTTCCCTTGTCTTTTAAAGCACGAGACATTTTTCTCTTCTTTATTCCTCATTCCATACCCTTCTACAGAGAATAAAATAAAAGTAAAACAAATAATTCTTTTCTTGGAAAATATTCCCCATCTGGCTTCTAAACCATATGTTATCTTAAAAATCTGTAGGTCTCATTTCTCTGGCTCAATGCTCTCCCCTTAGTGCAAGACTCCAGAGAATCCTGTAAAATAAAGTTTAGGTATGGCATCTTACTAGAATTTCTTAAATGTGGGTAAAGAAAAAGTCCTCTCATATATGCAACTTGGTGTATATTCGGGCATGGGACAACCTTCTATTTTCTCCACAGTAGAATAAGACACAAAGAACTCATCGGAATTCTTGAACAAATTCAGTAACATAAATTCAAATAATAACATATTAGATTATTTAGGCTCTCTCCCTGGAAGGGATAAATAATGTATGGAACTGCTAAATAAAAATGCCTTTTTTTAAACCTGTATCCTCTGAACAATTCATATCCAAATCACAGAGGATTGGCAAGGTTCAGATCTCCTCATGGCATGACTTTGGACCTTCAGTTATAGATAGGGTGATGCTCTGAGAAGGACACTGTTAAGGAAATCTTCTGAGAGGCCAGTACCTTATTTTTAAACTCAGGGAGTTTAGATCTTTTGGGAAATCTAGAACTGTGGAACTCCTAAACTTACAATTACCCATGAGATAATTTCTGGGGCCAGAAATATTCAGTCTCATAATTTCTGTCCCTGTCCTATGTTCAGAAAGGGAAACAAAGATAGAAGACATTTGGGATCTAGAGGTCCAGAAATTCTCCTCTTAGTCTCAGCTGGATCAAAGAGACAATTGCTATTGTGTTTGCCCTGGCAGATTTCCATTTTCTGCTTCTTTATTCCCGCTCAATGCTATATTCCAGTCTGGAAGTCCAAGAGAGAAAAAACATGGGAAAAAGATAAAGAAATAGGATTTACTCCAGTATGAATCCATATGAACCTTGGTCTGCAAATCAAGAGCTAATCCCAGTTACTGGGAGACAGAAAAATTCCGTGTCATCTCTATAATAGACTAGGACACAGATCAACTTCTATGAAGGGTACCTGACTCACAAAAGTGCACACCTTGTAATTGTGTCGAATTCATTGGGGGACTCATTAAAGAGGGACTCCCCTAATGTTCCCCTGATCATCCCTGTGATAGGGAAATAAAGGGCAAAAATGAGTAGAAATAGCATTCCTGGCATGAGGGATACCTCGTACAAAGGTACAGAAATGGAGGATGAATAATCTGGGACCACCTTCCTTTTAACATTAGTTGCAGCAATTTAGTGCCCATTCCCCTGTGCTATGTCCTTGGGACTGAATTCATATAAGCATGGGAGGAGCCATAGACAATGGCACAAGAAAAGACATGGAACAAGATTTTGCAAGGGTGAATGTTGAAAGCTATCTTTGCATGTATTTTGAAAAATAAAAAGCTTATTATTAAAAAAAAAGACATGGAGAGCAGAAATTGAGACAAAAAGGATGGAAGATGGTCTAATTTTGCTAAAGTATGTAGTGAGGAGAATTGTACATGTTTAATTTATGTAGGATTACTTGTGTAGGGGAGGAGGAAGGTGAGGAGAAAGGGAGAAAAATTTGGAACACAAGGTTTTACAAGGGATGAATGTTGAAAATTATCTTTATATTTTTTTTGAAAAAGAAAATAATATTATTATAAAGTATATAGTGAGGGGAAGGGGAGACATGTTAGAAGGTAATGTTAAAAGGAGGGTGGTCCCAGATTATACAGCTTCATCCTCTATTTCTGTACCTTTGCCCTAGGTATTCCTCATGCCAGGAATGCTATTTCTACTCACTTTTGACCTTTATTTCCCTAGCTTCCTTCAAGAGTCAGCTTATAGCTCACCTTGGGGAAAGATTCCCCCAACCTCTTCCAGCTTTCTAACCCATTTTGTGTTCTATGCCTCTTTGGCAGTTGGTGAAGCCTCTGGACTCTTTCTCAGAATGATGGTTCTAAATACATAAAATATAGTTATCCAAAGAAACCAATTATATAGAAAAATAATTACCAATTAAAAAAAAAAAAGGTGACAGATGCTAGCCCTAAGTTCTAGTGCTTTTCCCTTCTCCCTCCTGAGATTACCTTCTTGTATGTGTCCAGATAATTATTTCTATGTTGTCTCTCTGGTTATAGTGTGAGCTCCTTGAAAACAGGAACTGTTTGTTGTTGTTGTTGTTTGTTTGTTTGTTTGTTTTTTAAATCTCTAGTGCTTAATTGGTGCCTGGCACATGGTAAGCATTTAAACAAAGTTTTTTGTTTATTTGCTTATTTTGTTTTACTGGTTTACTGACCAAGACTTGCCATCTTGACTCTGTAAGGGAGCTGTGGCCATCTGTAACAATTGTGTACTTTTGCTGAATATCCTTTCCATGCTATCATTTAGCCAACTTCCTTTTATTTAAGGTTTAATGATCTACCAATGTCTCATTTCATACCAATCCTGAGTCTAGTTGGACTGAGTCAGGCTTCTTTCACCACCAGGGAACTTGTGAGGTTGAAGAACCAGTTTAAATAACAACCACATGAGTCACCTGAATAAAGGCTTGGAGATCTCAGTGAAGACTTCCTTTTACCAAGCTGGTTAAATCATTAAGAGGACCCAGAAGGAGACTATCTTTTGTTCCTTTTAGTAGTTAACTATTCCTATCTAGCCCAATTATGATGGATTCTCTTTTCAGTCAGTTTCCAGATGGGGATCTCTAAGGGAGAAAGTGAAATTCCTGAAAGAAACAGGTTTGTGGGACTGGCTTTCCTTGTCCCCACCCTAGCTTTTCAGAGTGTATAACCAGTTGGCTTCAGGAGCAATTCAATTCCACTTGCTGGGTGGAGCCCCACTAGGATGGTCAGGGTTTAGCCACAAGCCTCACTCACCACAGGCGTGGGCAGATCAACTGGTGAAATTTGAGCTGGGCACTGGGACAGCAGCTGGAGCAGCTAAAGAGAGGAGGTTCAGCTCCTGTCATCGCCTTCAATAGGCAGTGAGTAAAAGCACTTTCTCTTGTAACGAGGCTTTCTGGAAATGGCTTCTGAAGCATAGGGTAGATAAGGAAATCAATTAAATTGTACATCATCCAGGATTAGGGGCCTTGTATGGGCCCTTGTAAATAACACCCCCCAAGCATAAGCCATCCATCTTCTAAAGCTCTGATCCCACTTGGTGATCTGAAGCTATGCAAGTCTTGGTCATCTAATCTCCAAGAATTTATGGGATGAATCTCCCTAGGTTGAAGTCTGTGGTTCAGGCCATTCTAATTGGAGGGTGTGTGAGATGGATACCTGAGATCATATGTCTGAGTCACACTGAAAAAAGGAGGCTCACCAAATATAAGAGAGTGTCTGGGACATTAGAAGACCCCCAATGAGTCTATCAGGGGTTTAGGAGGCAGAGTATTTGAAGCAATAGACATCTTTGCTCAGGTGAAGAAGGGTAGAATCCAGGTTTGATCAGGCTATTTGGGTACCTCAGGTTAAGAAATGGATCAAAATGAGGAACTTGTGGTCCATCTAACAGTAAACAAAGGGAGATTTACTTAGTCCCAAGAGGGGAAAACCATTCAAAGCAAGGGAAGAATGTTCATTGAAGATATAATTGATTCATTTGAGCCTAACTTTCTAGCTATCTGGTTTTCTCAAGCAGGCAAGATGATTACTCTTTTATATCCTCTGAAATCTGGCCTCTTGCCACATCATTCAACTTAAACTCCCATTTCCCAAGTTATAAATTCCTGGCTAATTTCTTGTTCCTGATACGTCTTGATATCTTTGTAGTAATTGACACTGCTGATTGCCTTCTCTTTTTAAATACTTTCTCCTATGTTTCTTTGACACTCCTGTCTACTGGTTCACCTCCTATCTGACCATTCCTTGATTTCCTTTGTTTAATCCTTCATCCATGTCATTCCCTTTTACCATACCTTTCATATCTCTGCCTCATTTCTTTTTTTTTATTAAAGCTTTTTATTTACAGAACATTGACCTTTGCAAAATTATTTTTATTCCAAATTTTTCCCCTCCTTCCCCCCACCCCTACCCCTAGATGACAGGTAGTTTAATGCATGTTAAAATGTTAAATTATATGACAAATCCAATATATGTATACATATCTCTACAGTTATCTTACTGCACAAGAAAAATCAGATCTAGAAAAAAAAAAAACAACCTAAGAAGGAAAACAAAATGCAAGCAAATATTCACAGAAAGCGTTAAAAGGCTGTGTTGTGGTTTACACTCAGTTCCCTCAGGCCTCTCTCTGGATGTATATGACTATCTTCATCACTGAACAATAGAAACTGGTTTGAATCACATCATTGCTGAAGAGAACCATGTCCATCAGAATTGATCATCGTATAATCTTGTTGCTGTGTACAGTGATCTCCTGGTTCTGCTCATTTCACTCAACATCAGTTCATGCAAGTCTCTCCAGGCCTCTCTGAAATCATCCTGCTGGTCATTTCTTACAGAACAATAATATTCCGTAACATTCATATACCATAATTTATTCAGCCATTCTCCAAGTGATAGGCATCCATTCAGTTTCCAGTTTCTAGTCACTACAAAAAGGGCTGCCACAAACATTCTTGCACATGTGGGGCCCTTTCCCTCCTCTAAGATCTCTTTGGGATATAGGCCCAATAGAAACACTGCTGGGTCAAAGGGTATGCACAGTTTGATAACTTTTTGAGCATAGTTCCAGATTGCTCGCCAGAATGGTTGGATCCGTTCACAGTTCCATCAACAATGAATGTATGTGTCCCAGTTTTCCCACATCCCCTCCAACATTCATTATCATCTTTTCCCATCATTTTAGCCAATCTGACAGGTGTATAGTGGTATCTCAGAGCTCATTTTTTAACTAGCTTTAATTACTTTATGGTCATTGCTTATTATTAAAGACCTTAGCTTAAAAAGGTCAAGGTCTCCATAGACCCCAGCTTTTGGGATAAGAACTCACTATTTAACAAAAACTGCTGGGAAAATTGGAAATTAATATGGCAGAAATTAGGCATTGACCCACACAACACCCTATAGCAAGATAAGGTCAAAATGGATTTATGATTTAGACATAAAGAGTGATATTATAAGCAAATTAGAGCAAAGGAATTACCTCTCAAGAAGGAAGAAATTTGTGGCCAAAGAAGAACTGGAGTGCATTATTGAATACAAAGTGGATAATTTTGATTACATTAAGTTAAAAACTTTTTGTACAAAGAAAGCCAATGCAGATAAGATTAAAAGGGAAGCAATAAACTGGGGGAAAAAAATGTACATAGGAAGCGGACATTTTGAGTTGGTGTGCTAGGGAGCACAGAACAGAAACAGGCCATGTTTGTCCAGTCCTCGTAATTAAAGCCCTAACACCATTTAAGTGATAGAAGGCCTCACAACAACAGTATCCAACTTTCATCCAAGGCCATCTCCAGTCACCCTGTTCTATATCTGGCCACTGGACCCAGATGTCTCTGGAGGGCAAAGTGAAGCAGGTGACCTTGCTCAGCCCCTCAAGTCCAATTCATTTACATGTTATGTCATCACTTCCTTGACTTTATGGTCTTCTTCAAGAATGAAGGACAAATAACAACAAGGGGCCTCTATTCCTACATAAAGATTCCTGAAGGCTGCATATTGATTTAGTTTTTAAATGCAATGCTATCTCTGCTTTATTGTATTTTTTATTTTGTTAAATATTTTCAAATTACATTTCCATCTGGTTCAATCCTTGTAGGCCATCATGTTTTGACACTTCTACCCTATTAGGCTTTATAGGACTTTTCCAGTAAGTGACTGAAGGTAAGGAGCAACATCTAAATAAGACTGGGAAGTCCTACTCTCCCTTCCCCATTTTGGTATAATTTTTGTGTTTCTCTATAAAATAATGGTGGCATATTTTGTTTTTAGGAAGAAGGTGTGGGAGAGATCAGGCCTTATTTCTTGAAAATTGAAAATGCAGTGGCTGGTCACAGAACATGCTGATTACATGGAAATTTTGACTTACTCCATTTCCAACCTGGACTGGTTTTTTTACTCCACTTAGGCAGCTTGGATGTGATCCTATGCTCAGTGGCTCTCATTATTGTTGCCTAACTGTGGACAGCCAAAATAAAGAACTCAAAAGATCTATTGTTTTCAGCCTCCCCAGGAGCAAAGGATTTTAGATGTATGCTACCTTGATTCCGCCCCTTGAGTGTAGTTAGGACTCTGGATAAGCAAATTAATGTAATAAATAAATATATTAACAAATTAATTAATATTATATAAAATGTAATAAATAATGTGATTAATAAAGTAATGTCATTTTAAAAATTAAAAAAAAAAAATACTGGGAAGTCCTAATTTTTGCCTGAAAAGACAAATCATTTTTCAGACTTAACTGGTCCAGGGAACTATGTTTTAACCATTGAACCGCTGGTATAGCTTTCTGGTCACCTAAAGCATAATAGTTCGGCATGTATCCACATCCAAAGAAAAAACCGTGGAGTCTAAATACAAATAAAAACATACTATTTTCACTTTTTTTTGTTGTTTTTATTTTTTCTTATGGTTTTCACATTTTCTTCTGATTCTTCTTTCATAACATGACTAAAGTGGGAATATGTTTAATGATTGTACATTTACAATCTATATCAGATTGCCTACTGTTTTAGGGAGGAAGAAAGAGGGGGAAAAAATTGGAAATCAAAATCTTAAAAAAGTAAATGTTGAAAACTATTTTTACATGTAACTGGACAAAACAAAATACTATTAAGTGAGAAAAAAACTAAAAGAAAAAAAAAAGAAAAAGGAGAAAAAAAAAAGTTCAGCATGTGAGTAGATGGTATTCCTCAGTCCTGAAAAATTTCCCATTTTTATAAAAATTAACATGCTGCCCCCTTCCTTTTTTAAAAAAGTTTAACAATAGTTTATTTCTTTAGAGATGTTAAAGAATTGGTCAAATAATTCCTGTTTCTCTTAGACA
This sequence comes from Myrmecobius fasciatus, assembly GCA_023553655.1. Lineage (NCBI taxonomy): Eukaryota > Metazoa > Chordata > Mammalia > Dasyuromorphia > Myrmecobiidae > Myrmecobius > Myrmecobius fasciatus. The sequence continues at coordinate 83,639 of JAJPUD010002848.1, forward strand.
CTTATAAGCCCTTTAACATAAACACCAAGAAATGGACTTTGTAATGTTGCTGAACTTAAGATACCTTTTGACCTGAATCATATCATGACAAGAATGGAAACCAAGAAAACTATACCCAAATGAACAAATGCTGTACCTGCTGATTATTTTCTCCAAGCTACCATGAACAAATTTCCTTTTGTTATAAGTCTGCAAGTATCTCATTTCTTCCCAAGCCAGAGCTGAACCATCAGATCAGTCTTAGACCCAATTCCATGGTTTCAAGTATCATTTTTATGCAGGTGATTCCTACATCTATGTAACTGGCTCTAGTTACTCTCTTGATCCCTTTAACCAACTAATTATTGGGCATTTCCAACTAGATGTCCTTTAGACATTTTAAACTTTATATATTTAAAACAAGTCATTAACTTTCTTTACAAAAGACAGACGGATGGCACAGTGGGGAGTATGTTGGGCCTGGAGACCAGAGTTTAAATCCAGCCTCATACAGTTACAAGTTATGTGAGCCTGGGCAAGCTATTTAACTTCAGTTCCTTTAGGTGCAAAATAGGGACAATAAAAACATCTGCCTCCCAGAGTTGTGGTGAGGATCAAATGAGATAATAATTGTAAATCACTTAACATGGCATCTGGCACATAGTAGGCACTAATAAAAGTTTGTTCCCTTCCCCTGACAAACATTATGTCTAACTTCCTTATTTATCTTGAAGGCATCATCACCCTTCCAGTCATACAGGTATGTGACTTCAGAAGTGTTCTCTACCTACCCTTTGATGTTCATGCAAGTCTCTCCAGGCTTCTCATCCATTCAGTTTCCAGTTTCTAGCCACTACAAAAAGGGCTGCCACAAACATTCTTGCACATGTGGGGCCCTTTCCTTCCTTTATGATTTCTTTGGGATATAGGCCCAGTAGAAACACTGCTGGGTCAAAGGGTATGCACAGTTTGATAACTTTTTGAGCATAGTTGAGATTAATTTTCATTGGCTTGAACCAAGAAAACATGTAGAAATGTATGTTGCATGATTTTTAAAGGTGTAGGAAGGGAAGGTAAATATTTTGAAAATCTATTTTCTTTAGCACTATGAAGCATCAGTATAAATAAATGTACTCACTATCCCATATACCTTAGGTCTGAGAGGGGCTGCAGCTTGTTATGGTGTTATAACTAGGCTTGCCACTAGGTGGCAATGCAAGCTTGTTACACCAGCTCACTTACTGGACTTGCCTAAATATACCTATCACATATTTTGTGCATGTGCAGATAGCACCAGTTTACCCAGCTTTTATATGTTCTTCAAAGCATTCTAATTAAAGCCTAGGGCAAGAGTTCTTCATCTAGAGTCTGCAGATATGTATTTCAAGAAGTCCATTAGGTGGGGAAAAATACTTTTCATTTCAATATAATTGGTTGGGGCTTTTAAAAAATACTATATATTTTATTCTATGCATTTAAAGGCATTCTGAGACAAGGTTCATATATTTTACCATACTGCCAAACGGAGTACACACACACACACACGAAAGGAAAAGAATATTTCAAAAAATAACTCATAAATTTCTCCTAGGAAAAGAAGGAAGGAGAGAAAGAAGGAGAAGGAAGGAAGGAAGGAGAAGGAAGGAAGAAAGAAAGGAAGGAAGGAAGGAAGGAAGGAAGGAAGGAAGGAAGGAAGGAAGGAAGGAAGGAAGGAAGGAAGGAAGGAAGGAAGGAAGGAAGAAAGAAAGGAAGGAAGGAAGGGAAAAAATATGTTTCAGTGTATTCAAACAACATCAGTTCTTTTTCTGATTGGATAACATTTTTTATCATGAGTCTTTTAGAGTTGTCTTAGATCATTGTATTGCTGAGAATAGCTAATGCAGTTCTTCATCATATAATATTGCTGCTACTTCATAAAATGTTCTCTTGGTTCTGCTCACTACATTTTGTATCAGTTCATGTAAGTCTTTCCAGGTTTTCCTGAAAGCACAATAATATTCCATTATAATTGTATATGCTAACTTATTCAGCTATTCCCAATTAATATTTCCTATTCTTATCCACTTCAAAAAGAACTACTATAGATATTTTTGTACACATATGAGCTTTTCCCATTAAAAAAAAAAATCTCTTTGTGATAGAGGTAGATAGGTGGTACAGTAGATAGAGCATCAGTAAGGAGGACCTAAATTCAAATTTGGCCTCAAACACTTACTAGTTGTGTGACCCTGAGAAAGTCACTTAACGCTGATTGCCTCCCCGCCCCCATACCAAAACAAGATGATTCTCTCTCTGCTTCACTTTGTATCAGTTCATATAAGTCTTTTCAGGATTTCCTGAAAGCATAATAATATTCCACTATAATCATATGTGCCATAACTTGTTCAACCATTCCTAATTAATATTTCCAGTTCTTATCCATTACAAAAAGAACTACTATAAATGCTTGTACAAATAGGTGCTTTGCCCTTTGACCATTTTTCAATTGGAGAATTTCAACTCTTTTCCGTGTTAGTTTTGCTTTCTCAGAGAAGAGGAGATAGATGACTCCTTTATATGAAATATAAAGCATACTACATGTTAAAGTCTCTGAGAGATTATAGTTTTCATAGTTTTATAGTCCTTTGGGCACAGTTCCAAATTGTCCTTCAGAATGGCTGGATCAGTCCACATCCACCAACAATGCATTGGTGTTCCAATTTTCCCATATCTTTTTCAACATGTGTCATTTTCTTTTTATGTCATATTATCCAATCTGATAAGAGTGAAATAGTACTTGATAATTTTTTTTTCATTTCTTTAATCAGTAGTGATTTAGAATAGTTTTTCACGTGACTAAGGATAGCTTTGATTTCTTTGTCTGAAAACTGCCTGTTCATGTATTTAGACCATTTATCAATTGGAGAATGATTCCAACTTCTTTCTTCATTATGGCTCTGCTTTCTCAGAGAAGAGGAGACATGACTCCTTCATATGAAATATAAAGCATACTACATGTTAAAGTCACTGAGAGATTGGTAAGGGTCTCACGACACTCCAATTCCTTTCTCTTTGCATGCATAAGGAGATAATTATCACCTCCCAGCCTGCAGCTAGGTGAAACTTCCGGGTACCCTTAGATTTCTGTAGAATACTTTTGCAAACCTCGTCCTCCCAGTTCCAATCCAGAGATACCTGTGTGACTCTGCCTAGCATTGTCCCCTGACTTACCTTTCTCTAAGTCTGTTCCTGATTCATAGTTGATGTAATTGAAAGGGCAAGAGTGAATAAGTTAGCTGATGCTCCACAGATGAACCCCAGCAGCCCCTAACTGCCTAGTTCATCAGAGGTTGGCATGTTTTCCTAGGAATGCAGCTATACCTTCCAGGAGTCCAGGCCAGCAAGAATAAATGCCCAAAGGGCGAAAAATGCCTCCAGGACCAAAGACTTAAACTTTAGGAAGCCAGAATGAGGACTCCTCTGATAGAATCTTAAAGTCGATTCTCAATTTGGGAATACCCAGGGAGGAAATAGCCACAAGCAAAATTTAACTCCCAGCCCCTGGATAAAAAAGGAAGAGAAAAGGGAGATAACAGGAAAAAAAAAAATCCAAAAAAACTAGAATCTAAGAGCATGTCCATCAATTAGAGAACAGGTAAATAAATTGTGAGGTGGGTACACAAGAGAATATTATATATTCCAAAAATTTTCTATTTTCTTTCTGGGAGATCTAAATCATAAGTGGTACTGTAGAACCTTGGGAAATTATATATAGCTCTCTATTTAGCTCACTAGTATGTAAGGTAATGCTGATAAGAATGCCAAGTCCAGTTCTCTTTTGAGATCTGATCTGTTAAAACATTTGAATGATTCTTTGATGAATTTACCAGAGAATGCAGACAAGAGCATACCAGATGGATGGTCACGAATAATTTGTGATCTATTTTATTAGATGAAACATCCAAACTGAGGAAATCACAGCTTTGAGTTGAATATGAGAAAGAAGTTCCCCTAAATTAGGAGCATTAGTTCCAAATTAGTTAATAATGACTTTGAAATCTTAAATGCTATGAAAAAAAAAATCTTTCACTCCAATTTTATTTATTTTCGATACCAAATTCTCTCCTTCCCATCCACTGAGAAGGCAAGAAAAACAAAGTCCTTTGCAAATATATAAAGTTGTGCAAAACAAATTCCTGCATTAACTATAGAAAAAGGAGGAGGAAGAGGAGAGCAAAAAGAGAAAAAGGAAGATGACAACTGACAACTGCTTTCATCTGCAATCTGAGTCTCTTTTTGGAGGTAACATATTTCATCACAAATCCTTTGGAATTGTTTTGATCATAGTTGCCAAGTCTTTTAGAATTGATTATTTTTTTTGATCAATTCTGGTGGAAGTGCTTCTTTTCAACAATGAGATAATTCAGACTAGTACCAATAGTTTTATGATGGAGAAAGACATCTGCATGCAGAGAGAGGATTGAGAATCGTGTAGATTACAACATAGAATTTTCACTCTTTTTGTTGTTTGCTTGCATTTCATTTTCTTTCTCATTTTTTCCTTTTTGATCTGATTTTTCTTATGCAGCAAGATAATTGTGGAAATATGTATAAAAGAACTGCATGATTAGCATATATTGGACTACTTGCTGTTTAGGAGAGAGGTGGTAGGAAGGGAAGGAAAAAAATTTGGAACACAAGGTTTTACAAGGGTGACTGTTGAAAATTTTCCATGAATATATTTTGAAAATAAAAGGCTTTAATTAAAAAACTAATTGATTGTCTTTTCAGTATTGCTGTTATTGTATAAGTTGTTCAGCATCAGTTCATAAACATCTTCCAAAGTTTTTTTGAAATCACATCCTTTATCATGTCTTGTAGTGCAATGGGATTCCATCATATTCATGCAGCAACTTGCTCAGTCATTCTGCAATTGATGGGCAATGCCTTGGTTTTTTTCTATCTCAAAAAAACCAAACTACTATAAATCTCTCTGATACTTTCCCTCTTTCCCTCTTTCCCTCTTTCTTTGATCTCTTTGGATCATAAACCTGGTGTCATTAGGTCAGAAAGTATGTACATTGGGCAACTAGGTGGTGCAGTAATAGAGCACCAGCCCTGAAGTCAGGAGGACCTGAGTTCAAATCTAATCTCAGACACTTAACACTTCCTAGCTGTGTCACTCTGGGCAAATCACTTAACCCCCAATTGCCTAGGCGTGGGAAGTATGTACATTTAACAACTTTTAAGGCTTAGTTCCAAATTGCTTTCCAAAATGGTTGGATCGGTTCACAACTCTACTAACAATATATTAAAGAATCTGTTTTCCCACTGGGACACTAATACATTGTTGGTGGAACTGTGAACGGATCCAACCATTCTGGAGAGCAATTTGAAGCTATGCTAAAAAAGTTGTCAAACTGTGCATACCCTTTGACCCAGCAGTGTTTCTACTGGGCCTATATCCCAAAGAGATCTTAGAGGAGGGAAAGGGACCCACATATGCAAGAATGTTTGTGGCAGCCCTTTTTGTAGTGGCTAGAAACTGGAAACTGAATGGATGCCCATCAATTGGAGAGTGGCTGAATAAATTATGGTAAATGAATGTTATGGAATATTATTGTTCTGTAAGAAATGACCAGCAGGACGATTTCAGAGAGGCCTGGAGGGACTTGCATGAACTGATGCTGAGTGAAACGAGCAGAACCAGGAGATCATCATACACAGCAACAACAGTATTACATGATGATCAATTCTGATGGACATGGCTCTCTGCAACAAAGAATTGTCTCAATCCAGTTCCAATTGTTCACTGAAGAAAACCATATACACCCAGAGAGAGGGATGTGAAATGTGGACCACAATGTAACATTTTCATGATCTCTATTGACATTTGCTTGCATTGTGTTGCCTTTCTCTGATTCTTTTTTTTTCTTGTAGATAGGATTTTTCTTGCATAACTTGTCAAGCATTTCAACATTATTAACATGTAGTGGACTTCCTGCCATCTAGGGGAGGGGAGGGGACTGGGGGTAAAATTTGTAATGGAAAGCTTTGTAAAGATCAATGTTGGGGAACTACCCATACATATGTTATACAAATAAAAAGCTTTAATAAAAAAATTTAAAAAAAATAAAAAAGAATCTGTTTTCCCACAACCCCTTCAGCATCTATGATTTTCCACTTCTGTCAACTTGGCCAGTCTGGTGACTGTGAGGTAATACCTCAGAGTTGTTTAATTTACATTTATTTAATTATTACCAATTTAGGGCACTTTTTTCCAGATGGATAATTTTTCTCTAAAGAAACCTATTCATATCCTTTGATTATTTATCAACTGGGGAAATTTATAAATTTAAGTTCCCTATGTATTTTAGAAATAAAACTCTGAAAAACAGAAATTTACCACTTTCTTCCCCCCTTCTCCCCTCGTTTTCTTCTTTTCTTCCAATTTTAACTTTTTGGTAAAAAATTATCCATTTTAATTCCAATGAATCTCTACCTCTAGATGATAAATTCCTTGAAGGTAGGACTATGTTTTGCCTGGTTTTGGAACTCTAGCACTCAGCACAGTACCTGATATAATTGATTCACTTAGCCATGTCCAATTCTTCATGGCCCCATTTGGGATTTTGGCAAAGATACTAGAGTGGTTCGCCATTTCCTTCTCTAGTCTATTTTATGATGAGGAAATTGGGGCAAACAGGGTTAAATGACTTTCCCAGGTCACACAACTAGTAAGTGTATAAGGCCTGACTCCAGGCCTGCTGCTCTATCCACTGTACAATCTAGCTGCCCTTGCCTGGAACATGGATAATTATTAAATGTTTATTGATTACTTGGTCATGAACTCTTTCCCTATCCATAGATCTAACAGATAATTTCTTCCATATTCTTCTAATTTCTTTATGATATACCTTTATGTCTACATCATGTGTCCATTTCTGCCAGTCTGCTTTCTAATTTTCCCAATACTTTTTGTCAAATAGTGAGTTCTTGTACCAATAACTGGGCTCTTTGGATTTCTCAAACCCCAAATTATAGAGATTTATCATGCTGCACAAGGAAAATCAGATCAAAAAGGAAAAAAAAATGAGAAAAAAACAAAAAGTGAGCAAACAACAATAGAAAGAGTGAAAATGCAATGCTGTGATCCACATTCAGTTCCCATAATCCTCTCTCTGGGTGCAGATGGTTTTCTTCATCACAAAATCATTGGAACTGATCGGAATCATTTCACTGTTGAAAAAAGTCACATCCATCGAAATTGATCATGAAATAATCTTGTTGTTGCCATGTACAATGATTTCCTGGTTCTGCTCACTTCGCTCAGCATCAGTTCATGTAAGTCTCTCCAGGCTTCTCTGAAATCATCCTGCTTATCGTTTTGTATAGAGCATAATATTCCATAACATTCATATACCAAAACTTATCCAGCCATTCTCCAACTGATGGGCATCCATTCAGTTTCCAGTTTCTAACCATTACAAAAAAGGCTGCCACAAACATTTTTGCAAATGTGAGTCCTTTTCCCTTTTTTATGATCTCTTTGGGACACGGGTCCAGTAGAGACATTGTTGGATCAAAGGGTATGTATGCAGTTTTTTAGTCCTTTGGGCACAGTTCCAAATTGCTCTCCAGGATGGCTGGATCAGTTCACAATTCCACCAACAATGTATTAATGTCCCAGTTTTCCCACATTCCCTCCAACATTTATCATTATTTTTTCTAAATTATTTCTTTAGCTATTCATTTGGTACACTACTAAATAGGTAAATCAAGTTAAATGCTGTAATTTTTATTATATTAGCTTGGTGTATTTATGAACAATTAATATTTCTTTAACATTTAGCTGTCTTTATTTGTCTGAAGAGTGTTTTGTAGTTATGTTCATATAATTCCTGTTTGTGTTTCTTTTGAAGTATACTCCAAGTATTTTATACTGTCTGCAGTTATTCAAGTGAAATTTCTTCTATCTCTTTCTGCTGGGTTTTGTTAATAATATAAAGAAATGATGATTTGTGTGGGTTTATTTTGCATCCTTCAACTTTGCTGAAGTTATTAGTTGTTTCAATTAGTTTTTGAGCTGACTCTAGGATTTTCTAAATGAACATTTTTATTACCCGCAAAGAGTAATAGTTGAGGTTTCTCATTGCCTATGCTTATTCCTTCAATATCTTTTTCTTGTCTTATTGCTCTAGCTAGTATTTCTAATACAATATTGAATAGTAATGGTGATAGTGCGAACATCTTTTTTTCACCTTTGATCTTATTGGAAAAGCTTTTAGCTTATCCCTATTACAAATAGTGGGTTTAGATAAATGCTGTTTATCACTTTAAAGAAAGCCATTTATTCCTGTGCCTTGTAATGTTTTTTAAAATAGCTGCTTTTTTGTCAAAAGTTTTTCTGTATGTATTGAAATTATCATATGATTAGGGAGGTGATACCCAGATATACAAGTGAATTGGATTTAAGTGAGGGAGTGCTATGAAAAGTCACCAGTCTCAATTTCCCCTTCAAAGTCATCTGGGTCCAGTGGCAAGATATAGATCAGAGTGCATCAGAGGATGATTAGACACAAAGATCATGGCTTTTTTTAAGCTAAGATACTTAACTAATTTTTATCTTTTATTGATTTAATAGTTTGTATAATATATAATGAATAATTAATGAATAAATAAATAAAATTATTTAATAAATTTATTATTATATTTAACTAATGTCAAGTCTCAGTTTGACTGAAGCAATGCCCAATCAGTGATTAAAGCTAGGTAAGAGTAAACAAACAATCAAATAAATAAAGGAAAAAAAGAAATATCATGCTCTGTATGTATCACAGGATCTGTGATAGTTTTGTAGCATCCCACTTAGAGGGACTTGCTGGTCTTTTGAAGTACTGATGTAATAGAAATCCCAATAATAGTACAGATCTCAATATTTTTCCAGAAATCCCAGGCCACCTGCCCTTGGGAATGACATAATCCAGCCCCCAGACTATCTCACTTTAGGAATGTAGCAATTGGCAGTGAATTGGCCCAACCTTGGAGATTGTGTGTGAAAGAAAGGGAGCTAGGCTTGATATCTTTATTTTACTAAGCTATCCTTCAAGAATGTCTGGGTTGTCATTCAAAAGTCTGGGCTGCTATCTTGCACCTGGACCCAAATAATGAGCACTTCTTAGTTTCATGAAAGAGGAAAGGGGGTTGCTGTTAGCACCTATTACCAAACTGTCCACCAATCATGTTGACCCCAATCCCATGGTGTCATTTACCTGCTCTGTTCTTTGTTCTGTACTCCCCAAATCTTTATACCTATTTGCTCTTCGCTCTTTGCTATATTCTGTAAAATTTAGCCTGCTTTAATTCACATTACAATTATAATAAAACTTTGCCTCTTCACTTAGAAATTATCTAAACTTCCAAATTTTGGGGAGACACCTGCAACCCTAGTCTGGAACTCCAATATATTTTGAGGATTCCTCTGCACCCCTGAATCCTAACTATCATTCGTTAGTATTCCCTATATGAAAAAGATATGTGACTCTTGATTGACTAAGAAACTTTAAAGAAACAGGAAGTAAAATAGAAAGGAGAGAAAGTATGAATTTTAAATAGGAGATGGGAGATTACTGAAGCCCTTGGGTCTCAGCATCTGCACTCCCAGAGGCTTCTCAAAGCAAACCTTGAGTAAAAGTCTTCTCTCCCTGGTCAAAATTTCAATCTTCATCCCAGTTCACTTGGTTATGTCCCATTCCCTTTATTCTTATATATTCTATTGCCTAAACTACTACTTCCCTAGTTAATCTTTTACTTGATAAAATGTTACTCGATGAAATGCTTATTACATTTGCTTGTGACTTGTGATTGTTTTTGGTGTAAAAAGTATCTGATGGGAGAACAACGCTAAATATGATTATGATAACTGTTGATATGATATGATAACTCAAACTTCAAGTTTGAGAACTTCCTTCTCCTGTCCCCCAAAGACTAGGGAAAGTGGCTTTTAACTTGAATTCCAAACTAGAATTATACCTCTTGAATATAAGTATCTGGTATATAATAGGTAGATATTATTCCACGTCTGATTCTCCCTTGAATATACATCAAGGAAGTTATTTCTCAACCTTTACAATCATTCTGCTCCCCACAAGGGCAGAATCTAGTCTCACTTATAGACTGAGTCCCAAGGTTACTACCTCCTATTTACCATGGCCTTCTTGTTGTAGTTTCCTGTCTGTAGGGTCTTGAGGGGTCCTAAGTGCTGACCCAGAATCTAAATCCACAGAATGTATTAAGTGATATTGTCTGAGTGTGAGTTTAGGATAGCGATGAAGCCATTGAGAGTTGGGACAATCCTGGAAACTTTCTGTGGCTGAGGGAGAGATTCCAGGGTGGGAACAAAATTTTGGGTGATGAGACTGGCCAGCAAAGGAGGCAGAGACAGGGCAGGACTGGACATGAGTGGCAATTGCCTGGAAACCTGAGACCTTGGTGAGAACAGGCTGGGAGACTGATGCCTTTGCAGGGCTGATCTGGAATGCTTCCAAATACACAATCACATCTTTGGATCTTTCCCACATCTGGAAGGAAATCTGGGTTGAACAGTCTGTCTTGTGAATTCCTTTTTAGGTTTGATTTTACTGTATTATATTTTAATAAACCACGTGGTCCTTGAAAAGTCAATTATCTGAGCTTTCTGCATGAATCCAGTCTTTGGAGAAGGGAGTAAGGGTGGGGAAGGGAGAATATTTCATAGACAATGGGGAAATGAATTATATTGAGATTTCTTATTTTTAATATTTTAAAATGATAATCTGCCTGTTTTTATAATTCTAGGTCAATATCTGTCCAGAGACCATACATCTAGCACATGAGAAGGAAGGGTTCTAAAACGTTTGGGGGCAGAGTGCTCTCTGGTGAGATCCTGCAGCCTTTGGGAAACCCCAGAGAGAATAAGTTCTATCTGTTGTGAGACTGTCCAGGCATTATACATGAGTATAGTGCCACATGTTGCCCATATTTTATGCAACACCCCTTTGCCAGATAATTAATTGACAACCTGATTTTTCGACAGGGTAGCAGAAAGCAAGACACAAGCCAGGGGTGGGCTGCTATTGCTACAGGAAGCCTGTGAGCTCTGTGAGTTCTGTGAAAGTCAAGGTTGTTCATAGCATTTTCACGCTCTCTATTGATGTTTGCTTGCATTATGTTTTCCTTCTCAGATTTTTTTTTCTTATAGATCCGATTTTTCTTGTACAGGAAGATAACTGTATAAATATCTATACACATATTTGATTTGTCAAGTATTTTAACATAATTAACATGAATTAGACTTCCTGCCACCTAGGGGAGGGGTGGGGGTTAAGGGGGAAAAATTTGTAAGAGAAAGCTTTGTAAGGGTCAATGTTGAAGAATTACCCATACATGTGTTTTGCAAATAAAAAGCTTTAATAAAAATAAATAAATAAAATAAAATAAAAAGATATCTTGGGGAAAAAAATGGTCAAGGTTGTTAAAATAGCATGAAGTTGGAGAGAAGGCTATCCCAGATCCAAATAACCAAGCAGGGAAGTGCAGATCAAGACAGAACCAGACCAGGAGGGACCATCTCCATGAAGAACTATTAGTGATGTGATGTATTTACATACATCTTAAGGACTAATGGTTGTTTTGTTTTCTTCCTCATTTTAGTAAAACTTTTTTTTTCACCTATAATATTATGAAGTGTATAACTAACAAGTGGAAAGCCAGTTTCATTACCCTGGATAGAAGGTATGAGCTAAGGTAGCAGGGAAAAGTCATCCTCACACCCTTTATATCAAGAGTTTCTGGAAAAAATTATATTGATTAAGTCCCTAAAAGAGTAAGTAGACTCTGAGGTTCTGAAGTTTTCATGTATGAATTTTGTGACGTCATTTTCACTACTTTTGCTACTTAGTTCACTTGGGTTAGTATAGTTTCTAAGTTGTATACACATAGTTTATATATAGTAAACTTAATAGTTGTGTTAGTAGTAGAACACTGGATTTGGAATTTAGAACATCCGAGTTCTAATTTTGCCTTAGTATTTACTAATCATATGACAAAAGGCAAATCATTTAAGCTCTGCCTGCCTGTTTCCTCATCTATAAAATGGGAATAATAATAGCACCTACCTCCTAGAGTTGTCATGAAGATCAATGCAACAATATATGTAAAGCATTTTGCTAATCTTAAAACATGATATAAATGCTAGTTATTATTATTTCTACTTTACAACAATGTTTTATATCTGCCAAATAGTGACCTCTCAATAAGGTAGATTGGCCAAATTTACAAGTAGGAATTGACTATAAAATAAATGCTTGTAAAAGAATTAATCCAACATAATAATAGACTGATCATGACAAATCCTATATTGGTCCCAATTTGTAATCTAATCACAATAACCTGAGGACATAGTGTTTTACACTTCAGGGTCTTAGTTTTGAAAAGTGTTGTATATTGAAAAGATCAGTGGCTTTGGAGTTGACATAAATTCAAATTTCATCCCTGATACTAAACCTTAAGCAAATCACAACTTCCCTTGGCCTCAGTTTCCCAATCTGTAAAATGAAGCACTTGAAAAAAGGAAAGAGAAACGTTCACAGAACATAAAAATGGACACTTTTGAATATATAAAATTTAAAAGTTTGTATACAAGTAAAACCAATGAAGCTAAAATTAGAAGAGAAGTAGAAATTGTGGGGAGGAAATCTTCACAGTATTTCTGATAAAGATCTCATTTCTAAGATATGTGGGGAATTAAGTCAAATTTATAAGAATAAGGCATTCTCCAAATGATAAATTATTAAAGGATATGGATATGCAGTTTCCAGAGGAAGAAATCCAAGCTATCAATACCACATAAAAATACTCAAAATCATTAATAATTAGAGAAATGCAACAACTCTGAGGTTCCACTTCATACCCATCAAATTGGCAAATTGACTAAATGGGAAAATGACAAATTTGGAGAGGCTAGAGGAAAACATATATTAATGCATTGTGGGTGGAGATCTAAACTAGTCCCACCATTCTGAAAAGCAATTTGGAACTGTGCTCCAAAAGGTATTAATATGAGCACACCCATTTTTTGATTCAGAAATACTTCTACTAGGTCTATACTTCTAAAGGGATCAAAGAAAGAGTAAAAGGACATAAACACACACATACACATTTCTGTGTTTATATCAGCTCTTTTTGTGATTTTTTTTTAATAGCAAAGATATGGAAACTGAGGGAATACCTGTTAATTGAAGAATGGTTGAAACAGTTATCATATATACATGTGATGGGCTATAAAAAAATAAAGAAACCTGATGAGGAGAATAATTTATACAATTACAAAAACATCAAAAAGACAAACAATTTTAAAAGATTTAGGAATTGATTTACAAAATGACTCAACATAACATGAAACATAGTATCTGTTCCCAGAGAAAACTTCTGGACTCAGAGTAAAATTTAGGACTTTTATTTTTTTGGACAGAGTTAATGTTGGAATTTGTTTTACTTGGCTATACATATCTGCAACTTTTCCTCCTTGTTTTCTCATTGGTGGATAGAGAAAGATAAGGTAGACATGTAGATAAAATTGACTTAAAAAAAAAAAAGAAAACAAGACTGTTGGACTGAAGAAGAAAAACTGAAAAAAAAACTATTTTCTGCCAAAAAACATGGCTTTGATTGTGTTTTATGTGTTTGATGGTATTTTGTTTTTTTTAACCTCTGTCTTGTATCAGTCTTATGCTGTCACGGGACTTGGAGCTAAAAGGGACATTAGAGGGCTTTCAGCTCAAGCCCTTCACTTTACAGATGGGGAAAGAGTCCCAGATGTCAATAACTTTTCCATGGTTGCATTAGGAATAAGGAGGAGGAAGAAGAGGAGGAGGAGGAGGAACTGTTGTTGATGGTGTGGGAAGTCAGGTTCTGAAGAGTTTTGAACATCAAATAGATGATTTTATATTAGATTCTAGAGGTAACAGGGAACTACTGGAATTTATTGGGGAATGACATGGACACACTTGTTTTTTAGGGAGATCATTTTGATAATTAAGTGGATAATAGTCTGGAGTGGGGAGAGACTTAGTGGTGGGACAATAGTGAATCCAGAGGAGGCAATCAAGATGTCAAAGTCCTAGTCATATAACAACTAGTTGAAGGAATTAGGCTTGTTTAACCTGGGAAAAAGAAGACTTGGAGGGCTGGAGAAGAGGTCAGGTGGGGAGAGGAGATACATGATAACTATTCTCAAGTAGCTGAAGGGTGGTCATGTAGAATAAGAACAGGACTTGTTCCATTGGGCCTCAGAGGAAGAATAAAGCAATGGGTGAAAGTTGGAAAGAAGCTAATTTGGGGATCAATGTCAAGAACTTCCTAACAATTAGAGTTATCCAAATGTGGAACGGATTACCTAGAGAAATAGACTGAGGTCTTCAAACAAATAAGAGGCGAAATGGCTACTTGCTAGACATGTGATAGTGGAGATTCCAGCCCTGTTTGGAATGGACTAGAAGATCATTAAAGTTCCTTCCAAATTTCAAATACTCTGATCTTGTAAATCATACTGAATTCCAAATCTGTCTCCATTTTAAAATTATCAATAGGATGTCTAAACTAGAACATTTACAATAGACCATTCTTACTCAGTTATTAAAAAGATCTGGGTGGGGGGGAGAAGTATTCTGGGCTCTGAACAAACAATGAGGAACCATGAGAAAATGGAGACTCTGCTCAAGTTTTATACTCATAGACCAGTAATGGTTCATTGATTAATAATGGGAAAGAATCTGCCAGATGATAAAGTATATAGGACATTTTCAAAGTATTTATTATCTCTTTCAAATATTATGTTCTTACAGGAAATAAGTCAATGATTTTTTTAATAATTGTTCTCTATGAGTAGAAAAAATTTGCCTTTCAAGTAGCGTTTTCCTTGTCTCCAGAAATGACTCACTCAGAGGACCTCTGGACAAAAACCATTACCTCAATGGATATTTCTCTTTAGAAATTAGGCAATCTGTTTCTATATTAAGTGAATTAGATGCCAAAAAAAAAAAAAAAAATTAAGGTCTGGTTGCTTTTCCATTTCCTTTCATGCAACAAATAGTAGTCTCCAAACCAGTTGATATATTGGTAAGAGAAACATTCATTTCACAACAGAGTAAAATCACTACTTGGTTGGTTAGTTGTCCTTCATATACTAAAGGGGACCAAAATGACATCATTATGTTAGAGTTGAGTTATTGCTTGTCCAGCTGTGGCTGTTCAGGTCTCTTTAAACATTTGGTGGCTTTTCTAATCTTGTTCATTTCTTTTTATGTTTCATGTTTCTTTTGGGCTAATTCAATTCTGCTTGGCTCCTAGAGCCCAGCACCTTCTCTGATGAGGGCATGCCATGCTGGGTAGTCCTGTACCAGTATCTCCCATGTCATACAACCAATTCTAAAGTTCTTAAGAGAGACTGTCCTTGTATCACTTTTTCTGACCTTGTGAGTGCTTGCCCAGTGTGAGTTCTCCATAAAATAATTTTTTTGGCAAGCATACACATGGCATTCAAACAATGTGGCCAGCCCAATGGAGCTGTGCTCTCTGCAGTGGAGCTGGAAATCTTGGCAGTTTAGTTCAAGAAAGGACCTCAGTGTCTGGTATCTTACCCTGCCAGGTGACCTTCAGAATCTTCCTAAGACAATTCAAATGGAAGAGATTCAGTTCCTCACATGGCCTTGGTATACTGTCCAGGTTTCACAGGCAGACAACAATGAGATAAGCACAATGGCTCTGTAGACTTTTAGTTTGCTGGTCAATCTAATACCCACCTCTTCTCTCCCACACTTTCTTTTTCTTTTTTTATACATAGTTCCTTTTTCTTTTATTTTTAAATTATGTAGGCATGTATGTATTTTATTTATTTAAAAATTTATTTAAAAAAATTTATTTTTATTTAAAAACATTTTTTTTCTTTGGATCTACTAGTAGTGTTGCTGGGTGACAGGATATAGTTTCAGATGGGTTTCCAGAATGGTGGGATAAGTTCACAATCTGTTTTCCCTTATTCTTTCCAGAATTTGTCATTTCTTTTCTTTTCTTTTTTTTAAATTTTTATTTATTTATTTAATCTTATTAAAGCTTTTTATTTGCAAAATATATGTATGGGTAGTTCAACATTTCTCCCACACTTTCCTTCAGTGCCTCAAACACTGGCAATGCATTTGTCAATCGCATTATTAATATGGACATCCTTGGAAAGTATACTACCAAGGTAAGAGAATTGATCCCCAGCATTCAAAAATTCACCATTTTCTATAACTGATAGTTGTGTTCAGAGAAGACTAGTACCTCTGATGAAGACTCCTGAGTCCTTTGCAGGGCTGCTTTCCACTTTTGGTGTCTGATCCACCTAACTCTCACCTGTGGCTCCAAGAATCTGTAGCATTCACAGCCGTCACACCTTGGGCTAAAAACAAAAAACTTCTTGGTTGAAATGAGGGTGGAATTCATAAACAATCAAGCTTGCCAAATGTGATGGTATTTGCAAAAGAAAATCAGTTAATGACTTAATAGCTGGATTCAAAAAAAATTAAAATTAAAAATTGTTTTTTAAAAAAATGATTAGCCATCTTAGCTTTCTTAATGGTCAAGAACAATTAAAAACAAAGAAACAAACCTGAATGTCCTTAAATTCCTGCTCAAGTTCAATCATACCCTCCCACCCACTAAACAATGTCACTTTCCCTTAAAAAAAAATTGTCATGGTATCATGGTTAATATGAGGGTTTTTCACCAAAAATGGGTATTATATTTATCAGCTAATGACTATATTATAATAATAGTACCCCTGGTCTCAATATTCCAATTTACAGTCAGAAGTGGGATTTCTGAAAGGGAAAGTGCTACTCTCAGGATAGTAAGGGAAACCCCCTGGGGCTTGGCTTCTAACACTAGATTTCTCATTTGGAGGTATCATGATACCATGGAAAGGGTACTGACTATGTACATCATCAAGGATGTAAGTTCTGATCTTGTTTCTGGAACTTTTTGGCTCCATGATTGTAGATAAGTCATTTAACATCCTTGTACCTGTTTTCCCATCTGTGAGCAATTAACAAACTGACTCATCAATTCTGATCAAAAGCATTTATTCAAATGCTATAACAAGAAGAGTTAATATAAAATACTTTCCCTAAATATCTGAAGGGTAGGGCAGAGAGGACACTGATGCTCAGAATACAGTGACATTAAGATGCTCAGGTGGCAAGCATATGTGGCCAAGGCAATGCACAACTTTAATACCTCAATGTCCTTTTCCTCTTCTCATGAAGTCCACTATGGGGCATGTCTTGATTGGGGACAGACTGCTCTACTGCTAGTCTGGGCTGGTTCTTCACAAGGTATCCTCGGATTTACTCTTCAATGGGGCACCTGTACCCCACCATACCTTCTACAGCTTTGTGCTGTGCTAGTTCTCATGCTCTAGCAGAAACCCAGGATGGGCAGGAAGAGTTCTGCTCCTTTAGAGACTTGACTATGAGGTTTTTGTCATCTTGGGCAGAAAGTGGGAGGGGTATAACCACTCCTTTCCTAGTGTATTTCCTACTTCTGGGTTAGGTTCCCTCATTAAAGGACTTTTCTCAAACTTAAAATTTTTATTTTTTAAAAATTTGAACTTAAACAACAAAAAAGGAACATTTAAACACAAATGGAAGAATACTGAAAATTTTCGATGAAACCATGACCCTTGATTTCAAATTACTTTTTTAAAAACTATATAATACATTATACATGGCAACGCGACTATATGATGATCAATTCTGAAGGACATGGCTCTCTTCAACAATGAAATGTTTCAAACCAGTTCCAACTGTTCAGTGAAGAAAGCCATATACACCCAGAGAGAGGGATGTGAAATGTGGACCACAACATAACATTTTTATACTCTCTATCGATGTTTGCTTGCATTGTGTTTCCTTTCTCAGATTTTTTTTTCTTCTAGACATGATTTTTCTTGCACAATGATAAGTGTGGAAATATGTATACATATATTCGATTGGTCAAGTATTTTAACATAATTAACAGGTAGTGGATATCCTGCCATCTAGAGGAGGGGTGGGGACTAGGAGGGAAAAATTTGTAACAGAAAGCTTTGTAAGGGTCAATGTTGAAGAATTACCCATACATATGTTTTGAAAATAAAAAGCTTTAATAAAAAAAAAACCTATATATTTTAACATGTACAACATATATTGGAAAAAAGAAAAATAAAAAAGGGGGCAGCTAGGGCAGCCCTGAAGTCAGGAGGACCTGAGTTCAAATCTGGTCTCAGACATTTTTTTTTTAATTTATTAATTTTATTTGCATAACATATGTGTGGGTAGTTCCTCAGCACTGACCCTTACAAAGCTTTCTGCAACAAGTTTTACCCCCAGTCCTCTCCCCTCCCCTACATGGCAGGAAGTCCACTACATGTTAATTATGTTAAAATACTTGACAAATCGAATATATGTATATATATTTCCACACTTATCATTGTTGTGCAAGAAAAATTGTATCTACAAGAAAGAAAAATCAGAGAAAGGAAACACAATGCAAGCAAACATCAATAGAGAGCATGAACATGTTATGTTGTGGTCCACCTTTCATATCCCTCTCTCTGGGTGTATATGGTTTTCTTCAGTGAAAAATTGGAACTGGTTTGAAACATTTCATTGTTGAAGAGAGCCATGTCCATCAGAGTTGATCATCATATAGTATTGTTGTTGCCGTATATAATGATCTCCTGGTTCTGCTCATTTCACTCAGCATCAGTTCATGCAAGTCTCTCCAGGCCTCTCTGAAATCATCCTGCTGGTCGTTTCTTACAGAACAATAATATTCCATAACATTCATGTACCATAATTTATTCAGCCATTCTCTAATTGATGGGTATCCATTCAGTTTCCAGTTTCTAGCCACTACGGAAAGAGCTGCCACAAACATTCTTGCACATGTGGGTCCCTTTCCCTCCTTTATGATATCTTTGGGGAAAAAGTCCAATAGAAATACTGCTGGGTCAAAGGGTATGCACAGTTTGATAACTTTTTGAGCATAGTTCCAAATTGCTCTCCAGAATGGTTGGATCCATTCACAGTTCCACCAACAATGTATCAGTGTCCCAGTTTTCCCACATCCCCTCCAACATTCATCACTAACTTTTCCTGTCATTTTAGCCAATCTGACAGGTGTGTAGTGGTACCTCAGAGTTGTCTTAATTTGCATTTCTCTGATCAATAGTGATTTGGAGCACCTTTTCATATGACTACAAATAGTTTTAATTTCATCCTCTGAAAATTGTCTGTTCATATCCTTTGACCATTTATTGATTGGAGAATGGCTTGATGTAAAGATGATTTCCCAATTTGATGCTTCCCTCCTAATCTTGACTGCATTGGTTTTGTTTGTACAAAAGCTTTTTAACTTAATATAGTCAAAGTTATCTATCTGGTGTTCATTTAAGAGTTCCAGTTCTTCTTTGGACATAAATTTATTCCATCTCCATAGATCTGAGAGGTAAACTATATTATGTTCCTCTAATTTGCTTATAATATCACTCTTTATATCTAGATCATGAACCCATTTAGATCTTATCTTGGTATGTGGTGTTAGGTGTGGGTCAAGCCCTAATTTCTTCCACACTAGTTTCCAATTTTCCCAGCAGTTTTTGTCAAATAGTGAGTACTTTTCCCAGAAGCTGGGGTCTTTGGGTTTATCAAAGACTAAGTTGCTATAGTTATTGCCTAGTTTGTCTTGTGATTTTATCCTATTCCACTGATCGACTACTCTATTTCTTAGCCAGTACCAAATGGTTTTGATGACCGCTGCTTTATAATATAGTTTTAGATCTGGTACAGCAAGTCCACCATCATCAGCCTTTTTTTTTCATTAATTCTTTTGAAACTCTTGATCTTTTGTTCTTCCAAATGAATTTTGCTACTATTTTTTCTAGATCTGTAAAATAATTTCTTGGGAGTTTGATTGGTATAGCACTAAATAAATAAATTAGTTTGGGTTGGTCTCAGACACTTAACACGTCTTAGCTGTGTGACCCTGGGCAAGTCACTTAACCCCAATTGCCTCAGCAAAAAATAAATAAATTAAAATTTAAAATAAATTAAAAATAAATAAATAAAACTATCTAATGAAGTGTACATGATATTTTTGAAATTGTCCTACTTTTCTTTGCTTCCTTATGAATTTTCTTGTGCTCACTTCTGTGCATTGGAAAAAAAAATGTTTCAAGGCAAGGCACTCTACTAAGTGGTCATAAAAAGGTCCCTTCCTCATTATTGGGCAAGATAGAGTAATCTGAAGGTTAAAAAAAAATGTTGGGGGACTTTCCTTATCACAAGATATCCCACCCATGCTGGGTTTGTTTATCAGCATTCTCCTGGTTAGGCAAGTGGTAAATAAGTGGTCAAGTCTGAGACCCACTATAAGGAAGAATCTATCATATCAAATTATCCTTATGTAATCTATGTAAAACATGTATTAATACATGTGATTCTTATATAAATATTAGCTGATTAAGCAGACTAAATGTAAGTTATTATGCTAACAATCATTGCTTTTTCCAACCCCAAACTGCATAAAGACAATAGTAAAGAGGGCCAATGGCTAGTCAATGTGCTAACAATCATTAATCCTATGGAATCACACTGAACTGAATAATATTGATTGGAATAAAAGGGGGGGAAAGGGAGCACGAGGGGAGAGGACAATAAATCACTTCTCTTAACAATGTTGCTGCACTCATATAAACTGTTCTCCTGGATCAGCTGCTCACTTTACTCTGTCAGTTTATTCTACACAGGATTATCTGAAATGATCTCTTTCATCATTTTTATGATATAATGTTCCATTAAATTCATACATCCCAATTTGTTTAGCCATTACCCAGTTGTCTAAGAGGTGATCTTTAAATTCTAGTTCTTTTTTTTTTTTTTATTGCTTTTTACTCACTCCTTCAGGTTTAGAAAACTTGTTTTGCTTCCAGCAATTCCTTTCCTAATACTAGACTTCCTCTTATCCACAATCGTTGGTTCTTTCTCTGTGAAATATGATATATTTCAATACCAAACTCTGTATGTGTATGTGTTTGTGTGTATGTTGACACAAAGCTCCTTTGTCCACTTTCTATAACAGTTAAGGGTCATCTGATGGCTGTTTACTGTACCCACTCCTGTATAGTTGTGCACTCTTCTTACTCCTTTTGACTCTCTTTATTCTTGGTTATAAGCCTGTATATTTCGGCTTCTGGATTATTGTATTCCAATATTTCATCTCATTGATAGTAAAAGCTGCCAAATCTTATGTGATCATGATTGTGGCCTCTTAGTGCTTAGTATTCTCTGAATATTTGCAGTATTTTTTTCTTTGACATGGAAGCTCTGGATTTTGACTGTGATACTTATGGCATTTTTATTTTAGGAATTCCTTTCTAAAGATGATGAGTGAATTTTTTTCTAATTTACTTTTATCCCCTGGTTCTAATAGAATTGAACTGCTTTTATTTATGATTTCTGGAAATAT
Source organism: Myrmecobius fasciatus (assembly GCA_023553655.1). Lineage (NCBI taxonomy): Eukaryota > Metazoa > Chordata > Mammalia > Dasyuromorphia > Myrmecobiidae > Myrmecobius > Myrmecobius fasciatus. Next base: position 105,182 of record JAJPUD010002848.1, read on the forward strand.
AGTATCCAGGCTTTTTTTTTTTTTTTAATCATGTTTTTCACAGTTTACCAATTTTTAAATAACCTCTTGAATTATTTTCCTGGTCAATTTTCTTACTGCAAGGCATCTCACATTTTCTTCCACATTTCAATCTTTTGATTTTGTTTTGTTAACAGAATTTTTATTGTCTTAGTCTTTAAATTGTGAACAGCTGGAATCACACAAAGCAGACCTAGAGACAGATAAAAAAAAAAAAAAGATTTTAGTGATAAAGTAGCAGTTTAATTAATCATTTTCAGAGTGAGGAATACAGATTGCAAACTGGAATTCCTCCTGGCCAGGAGACTTCTTCCTGTTGGAGGAAAGGTAGACATTTTATATACAAATCATAAATAGAAGGGAAAGGAAAGGTGGATTACAATACAATCATTTTCAATATTTGATTGATTTCCCATGACAAACCCACGAATGCAGGATAATATGGTTGTCCGCAAGTCCCGTGAGAACAATTTGTAAGTGATTATTTCAAATCACAAGAGTCATTACTCGGTGGGGGACAGTACCAGAGTTCTGGGGAACAAGTTCTACAATCTTTGATTCACTTCACTTAACATACACAGGAGAGTGTTTTCAAGAATTGACCAATCATTTCAAGCTGCATTCTAAGAAAAGGTAGCTCTGAGAAATGTAAGTTATTAGCATACTTTTTACATATATCATCAATAATTATGAAAATCATAATAATTTTTCCAGAGGGTTAATAGCTCTTTATTTCTCATGGAGTCACTGATTTCTATTTAATCTATTCTAATTTTCATTCTCTTACTTGGCAAGATTTAGCATTTTAACTTCTGAGCTATTTTTCCTTCCAATTCTTTACTTAAAAAATTTTATTTCACTTTTTAGATAGTTTCATTTTTTTAAAGGTATTTATTTAGCCTTTATGGAAAGTCCATTTTTTGTTCTCTGTGAGTCTTTAGTTGCAGTTGCCAGTTACTCTTTCCTTCTTTGGGGAGATTTTTAGATTTTCAACATTTTTTTTACATTGGTTATATTTCTCTTGATTTATTTATCTCTCTAGCTTTAGCTCTTGAATAAAAACTTTATGTCAAGACCCAGCTCTTTAGCCTACTGTGCTTTTTGGTATAGTGAATGACCTAGTTACCTAGGTTCCTGTACTGACCCTCTTGGTTCTTTGAGGTTCACAATGGAATCTCATGAAAGAGTATTAGATATTATATACAATCAATTCTGATGGATGTGACTCTAACAATGAGATAATTCAGACCAGTTCCAATGATCTTGTGATGAAGAGAGCCATCTACCCCCAGAGAGAGGACTGTGGTAACTGAGTGTGCATCACAACATAACATTTTTACCCTTTTTGTTGTTGTTGCTTGCATTTTGTTTTCTTACTCATTTATTTTCTTATTTACTTTCTTTTTTTTTATCTGATTTTTCTTGTATAAATATGCTTATATATATTGGATTTAACATATATTTTTAACATGTATAACATATATTGGATTGCTTGCCATCTAGGGGAGAAGGTTGGGGGGAAGGAGGAGAAAATCTGAAACACAAAACTATGCAAGGGTCAATGTTGAAAAATTATTCGTGCATATGATTTGAAAATAAAAAACTTTAAAAATTAAAAAAAGTAAACTTGTTAAAATAAAAATATTTAAATTTAAATTTTTTTTTAAAAAAAGAGTATTAGAGAACTCAGACCCAATGAATCTAGACTGCCCTGGTCTTGGTGGTGCAATACTGGCCTGGCTATTGCCCTCTCAGTACACTTCCAGGGTCCTATCCTGGGATTTCCTTGCCACCTTTCTTACCACCTCTGGACCCTGCACCATATAGCTGGCTTTGCCATTGGACCTCTTTAGTGTAGTTTTTAATTTAATTTCTTGTTCATTATTCTGTTTGGTGGGAAACTTGAGGAATTTTTGGAGTAAATGTGTGCAGATTATTCCAGCAGCTATTAGCTAGAAGTGCCCCACCTTATTTTACTGGTGGCCATCTGCTGCGTTTCCCAAACAAATTTCTTTGATGTGCAAATGAATGGCTAAACCAAAGATACTATACCCCAGAGGCAAGTTCATTTTCTCAGTAGGTCTTTTCCTAGGAAGTTAAGCTACTCAAACTTCAGCTCCTGAATAACAGGGTTTCTTAAACTTTTCCATTAGTGACCCTTTATTGTCCAAGGAATTTTTACATGACCCTGGTTATCCAGGTATATAAACTAGATATACAAATAAAACATTTACTGATAAAAAATCATCATTTTTGGACATGGCTCTCTTCAACAATGAAATGTTTCAAACCACCTCCAATTATTCACTGAAGAAAGCCATATACACCCAGAGAGAGGGATGCGAAATGTGGACCACAACATAACATTCTCATACTCCTTGATTGATGTTTGCTTACATTGTGTTTCCTTTATCTGATATATCATTGGTGTGCAAGAAAAATCTTATCTACACAAATGATATATCAGATAAAGGAAACACAATGTAAGC
>JAJPUD010002848.1:121501-135002 GCA_023553655.1 Myrmecobius fasciatus
TGGTTCTGCTCATTTCACTCAGCATCAGTTCATGCAAGTCTCTCCAGGCCTCTCTGAAATCGTCCTGCTGGTCATTTCTTACAGAGCAATAATATTCCATAACATTCATATACCATAATTTATTCAGCCACTCTCCAATTGATGGGCATCCCTTCAGTTTCCAGTTTCTAGCCACCACAAAAAGGGCTGCCACAAACATTCTTGCACAGGTGGGTCCCTTTCCCTCCTCTAAGATCTCTTTGGGATATAGGCCCAGTAGAAACACTGCTGGATCAAAGGGTATGCACAGTTTGACAACTTTTTGAGCATAGCTTCAAATTGCTCTCCAGAATGGTTGGATCCGTTCACAGTTCCACCAACAATGTATTAGTGTCCCAGTTTTCCCACAACCCCTCCAACATTCATCGTTATCTTTTCCTGTCATTTTAGCCAATCTGACAGGTGTGTAGTGGTACCTCAGAGTTGTCTTAATTTGCATTTCTCTGATCAATAGTGATTTGGAGCAACTTTTCATATGACTAGAGATGGTTTTAATTTCATCATCTGAAAATTGTCTGTTCATATGCCTTGACCACTTATCTATTGAAGAGTGGCTTGAATTCTTATATATATGAGACAATTCTCTATATATTTTAGAAATGAGGCCTTTATCAGAACCATTAAATGTAAAGATGATTTCCCAATTTGATGCTTTCCTCCTAATCTTCTCTGCATTTGTTTTGTTTGTACAGAAACTTTTTTACTTAATATAATCAAAATTATCCATCTGGTGTTCAATTAGGAGTTCCAGGTCTTCTTTGGACATAAATTTATTCCATCTCCACAGGTCTGAGAGATAAGCCATATTACGTTCCTCTAACTTGCTTACAAAGTCCCTCTTTATATCTAGATCCTGAACCCATTTAGATATCATCATTATCATTTAACAAGTATTGAGTTCATTCTTCAAAGATGGATGTGGATCAGAAACAAGATTATGTGATGATGTATACAAAAATGTTTGTGGCAGCCCTTTTTGTAGTGGCTAGAAACTGGAAACTGAATGGATGCTCATCAATTGGAGAATGGCTGAATAAATTATGGTATATGAATGTTATGGAATATTATTGTTCTATAAGAAATAGCCAGCAGGATGATTTCAGAGAGGCCTGGAGAGACTTGCATGAACTGATGCTGAGTGAAATGAGCAGAACCAGGAGATCATTATACACAGAAACAATAAGACTATACGATGATCAATTTTGATGGACATGGCTTTCATCAACAATGAGGTGATTCAAGCCAGTTCCAATTGTTCAGTGATGAAGAAAGCCATCTACACCCAGGGAGAGGCTTTTGGCATCTGAGTTGGATCACAACATAGCATTTTCATGCTTTCTGTTGATGTTTGCTTGCATTTTGTTTTCCTTCTCAGGTTTTTTTTCTTTCTAGATTCGATTCTTCTTGTGCAGCAAGATAACTATAAATATGTATACATATATTGGATTTATCATATATTTTAACATATTTAACATGAATTGGATTACCTGCCATCTAGGAAGAGGGGGTGAGGGGAAGGAGGGAAAAATTTGGAACAGAAAGTTTTGCAAGGGTCAATGTTGAAAAATTACCCATGCATATGTTTTGTAAATAAAAAGCTTTAATAAAAAAATTTTTTTAAAAGATTATATGAATTATGTGATGATAAATTCTGACAGACTTGGCTCTTTTCAACAGTAGCTTTTTTAAAAAAAAGACAAAAATAAATGAACAATTATCAGTTGAAGAAATTAAAACCATTTCTAGTAACATAAAAATGTTCTAAATCACTACTGATCAGAGAAATGCAAATTAAGATAACTGAGATACTACTACACACCTCTCAGATTGGCTAAGATGATAGGAAAAGATAATGATAAATACTGAGAGAGGATGTGGGGAAACTGGAACACAAATACATTGTTGATGGAGTTGTGAACTGATTCAACCACTTTGGAGAGCAATTTGGAACTATGCCCTTTGGGCATATCAAAGTGTTCATACCCTTTGATCCAGCAGAGTCTCTCCTGAGCTTGTATTCCAAAGAGATCTTAAAGGAGGGAAAAGGACCCACATGTGCAAAAATATTTGTAGCAACCCTTTTTTTAGTGTCAATGAACTGGAAGCTGAGTGGATGCCCATCAGTTGGGGAATGGCTGAATAAATTATGGCATATGAATGTTATGGAATATTATTGTTCTGTAAGAAACGACCAGCAGGATGATTTCAGAGAGGCCTGGAGAGACTTACATGAACTGATGCTGATGGAAATGAGCAGAACCAGGAGATCATTATACATAGCAACAAGATTATGTGACCATCTACTGTGACAGACTTGGCTCTTTTCAACAGTGAGGTGATTCAGGCCAATTCCAGTAATTTTGTGATGAAGAGAGCCATCTGTACCCAGAGAGAGGACTGTGGGGTTTAAATGTGGATCCCAACATAGTATTTTTACATTGTTTTTGTTTTTGCTTGTTTTTTTTTTCATTTTTCCCTCTTTTGAACTGATTTTTCTTATGCAGCATGATAATTGTAGGAATATGTATAAAAGAATCGAATATGTTTAACATATATTAGATTATTTGTCATGTAGGGGAGAGGATGGGGGAAAAAGAGGGAAAAATAGAACACAAGGTTTTGCAAGAGTGAATGTTAAAAATTATCTATGAATGTTTTGGAAATAAAAAGCTTATTAAAAAGGGGGGAAAGAAAACAAACAAACAAACAATGTATCCCTGGTTCTGTTTGTTTCATTTAGCATCAATTCATGTAAATCTTTCCAGGTCTTTCTAAAATTAGCATGTTCATCATTTTTTATAGAACAATAACATTTCATTATCTTCATGTATCACAACTTGTTCAGCTATTCCCCAATTGATGAACATCTACTCATTTTCCAATTCTTTGCTATCACAAAAAAGATTTGCATATATTTTGAAAATAAAAAAGCTATTAAAAGACTTTTTAGGAAAAAAAATTTAAGTGCCTACAAAAAAGAAAAAAGATGGGTGTGGATTTCAAGGATGGGGAATCATCTCTTTACTATCACATATTACAAGCTTCCTTTGATATAGAAGATGGCAGATAACTGTGACCAAAGGATCCCTCACCTAGGTGCCAGTTTGCTGGTAATGAAGCTCTTCAAAGCACATAGACTGGTCCTCCAACAACAGATATTTCAAAGGAACTCCACTCAAAGCCCTTCCACTTCAGGAAACCCAACCAGGTTCTTATTCAGTTACTTCTATATTGCAGAGCCTTGAGGTACACAGTAGGACTAGAGTGGACTAACTTATAGCATGTTACACCTGTGTTGTGAGCACTGCTATTGAGATGAGAGACTGAAATGCATGATTTCAGGGTCTATCATCTTTGGAATTTGTATTTCTGAGGCTCTGCTTTTGAAAGACTTCTGAGGGAAAGAAGCTGGAAACTAGAATGAGGAGTCATTCCGATTCCTCAACACATTGGGGGAAATAGGCAGGATCCAGTATGACACCCAGCTTTTGAGCATCCTTTCTTTACAGGCTTTACAAATCCAGGAGTAGGAGCCACAGGCGGCAGGAAATGGAAGCTGGGAGTCACTCACTGTCTAATCTTTCTCTTCCAGCCCCTTCACCCTGAACCATGGTCTCACTTATTCTTCTTTCTCTAAAAAGCCAAACCTTTCCCCAAATTTCTACCCACCTTAGCATTAATCACACAAATAAAGATGGACAGTCATTAGATTTTCTTTTAAATAAAGGAGGGAATGAAATGATAGCAATGAAAGGATAGTGAGCAATAGGAGGAATAGTTCATTGGGATGTAAACAAGTGGCTGCAGCAGCTAAGGTCTGTCAGAGAAACCTGACTATGAAGGGAGACTAACAAGGAGGAAAGGAGCTCCTCAATAATACAGGCTTAGAAGGAGAGGGCTTGAGTAAGAGGCAGACTATGGAGGTGCTAAACAAAATCCTTGAGCTTGCAGCTTAGCTGGATCGGTCTGTTATCAGATAAAAAGAAGGAGGATGTAACTAGGTAGTAAAATTCAACTCTTTGTCTTCCCCCACCACAATTGGTCTCTCCATTCTCTTCACCCTAATCAAATTCTCTCTTTGATCTTGGCTGATGAATAGTATTGGAGACACCTTTAAGGCATGAAGGAATTCATTACCATTTCTTTATGGTACCAGCACTTCAGTTCCCTTTCCTTGGGCCATCCCAGGCCTGTGTTTTTCAGTTTCTTTCAAATGCAGAACAAGTGGTGGAAACTGGAACCTTTTAATATAATTTATCCAATGAAAGAACTCTGTGGTTCTATGCACTTCTCCAAATTGTGCTGTGTAAAAAAATTGACATACTATCATTATCACTTATGAATCATTTAAAAAGGCTTATATATGTCTAACTCTGCAGGACATAATTTAATGTTTTCTGGAAGTTTCTTTAGGTCATTTCTTCCCAGAAAAATTAATTTCTCCATCCTACTCCTACCATTCCCACTTCCCCCCTCCAGCCTTCCAGAAAGTCACAGATTTATGATATCTCTGTCTCTGATCTTTGGGATAAAGCTGAAAATAGACCAAGTTTCCACTGCAGGCATAACTATATACTAAATGATAAGAGATTAATTCTGATGAAGAAAGGGATAAAGAAAAGTTGTGATTAAAGAAAAGGAAGTCTTTGGCTACAGAACTGTTCTTTATTGCTGATCCAGAAAAACAAACAAACAAAAAAACAAAAGGTAACTTGCCTCTGGGCTGAAAGTAAGAAATCGTAGATGACTGAGGGAGAAATAGCTATAGCCAAGGAAAGATAAAACTGAGACAAGAAAAAAAAATTCCTCCTTTGCTTTCTAAAATATAGATGGTTTCATTGCTAAATATCTGACAGGAAAAACCATGGAAAATAGTTTTCCTCTAAGCCACTACAGAAAGTAATCTGAACCTATATATAAAAACATATAAATATTAAATATATAAATATATAAAAATATAAAATCAACTACTAAATTATGTGTGCCTTTTGACCCAGAAGTACTACTGGTAGGTCTACACTCCAACAAGATAAAAGAAAATGGAAAGTGACACATATTTATGAAAAAAATATATATTCTGCAAATTTGATTAAAGGGCAAAGAACTGGAAAGTGAAGAAGTGCCTGATCAGGAGCTAATGCAGAGTGAAGTGAACAGAACCAGGAGAACAATTTATACCATAACAACAATATTGTTTTTTTTTTAAAAGATTTTTATTTGCAAAAAATATGCCTAAGTGATTTTTCAACACTGACCCTTGCAAAGCTTTCTGCTACAAAATTTCCCCTCCTATCCCCTAGGTGGCAGGAAGTCTAATACATATTAATTATGTTAAAATATTTGACAGATCGAATATGTGTATACATATTTATACAGTTATCTTGCTGTACAGGGAAGAGAAAAAAATAAAAATAAAAAACTTGAGAACGAAAACATAATGTAAGCAAACATCGATAGAGTGTTAAAATGCTACATTGTCATAACAACAATATTGTAAAAACAACTTTGAAAGACTTCAAAACTCAGTTCAATTCCATGACCAGTCATGATTCCAGAGGACTCATTGAAGAAACAGGCTACCTGATAAAAGAGGTGATGGATTCAGTTTTCAGACTGTTACATATTTTTGAACATGGCCAATGTGGGGATTTGTTTTGCTTGACTATATCTATTTGTAAGAGGGGTTTTGTTTTTTCTTATTTTCTCAATGGATGTGGGGAAGAGAGGAAGAAAAGGAAGAAAAGACTCTTTGGAGGGAAATTTAAAACTAAAATAAAAAAGAAAGGGTTTTAAAAAAAAAGAAAACAGATTTGCAAAACATTTTCCTAGAAACAAAATAATAATAATGAACATTTATATAGTACTTTAAGGTTTGCAAAACAATTTACATGTATTATTTTATCTTTACCACAATCTAAGAAATAGATGTTATTCTTATCTCCATTTTGTAGATAAAAAATGTAAGTTTCAATTCACAATTTTAGTAAAGTTGCAGGATACAAAATAAATCCACATAAATCATCAGCATTTTTATATATTACCAACAAAGTTCAGCAGCAAGAGATACAAAAAGAAATTCCATTCAAAATAACTGTTGATAGTATAAAATATTTGGCAATCTATCTGCTAAGGGAAAGTCAGGAACTATGCGAAATAAACCTCAAAACACTTTCCACACAAAGTCAGACCTAATCAGTTGGAAAAATATCAAGTGCTCATGGGTAGGCTAAGCGAATGTAATAAAAATGACAATACTACCCAAATTAATTTACTTATTTAGTGCCATACCAATCAAACTTCCAAGAAATTATTTTACAGATTTAGAAAAAATACTAGCAAAGTTCATTTGGAAAAACAAAAGGCCAAAAATTTCAAGGGAATTAATGAAAAAAAAATGCGGATGAAGGTGGCCTTGTTGTGCCAGATCTAAAACTATATTATAAAGCAGCAGTCATCAAAACCATTTGGTACTGGCTAAGAAATAGAGTAGTCGATCAGTGGAATAGGCTAGGATCATAGGATAAACTAGGAAACAACTATAGCAATCTAGTGTTTGATAAACCCCCAAACCCCAGCTTTTGGGACAAATACTCACTGTTTGACAAAAACTACTGAGAAAATTGGAAATTAGTATGGAAGAAATTAGGGCTTGACCCACACCTAACTCCACATACCAAGATAAGATCTAAATGGGTTCATGATTTAGACCTAAAGAGTGATATTATAAGCAAATTAGAGGAACATAGCATAGTTTACCTCTCAGACCTGTGGAGATGGAATAAATTTATGTACAAAGAAGATCTGGAACTCTTAATTGAACACCAGATGGATAATTTTGATTATATTAAGTTAAAAAGTTTTTGTACAAACAAAACTAATGCAGACAAGATTAGGAGGGAAGCAATAAATTGGGAAATCATCTTTACATTTAAGGGTTCTGATAAAGGCCTCATTTCTAAAATATATAGAGAACTGTCTCATATTTATAAGAATTCAAGTCATTCTCAAATCGATAAATGGTCAAAGGATACGAACAGGCAATTTTCAGATGATGAAATTAAAACTATTTGTAGTCATATGAAAAGGTGCTCCAAATCACTACTGATCAGAGAAATGCAAATTAAGACAACTCGGAGGTACCATTACACACTTGTCAGATTGGCTAAAATGACAGGAAAAGATAATGATGAATGTTGGTGGGGATGTGGGAAAACTGGGACACTGATACATTGTTGGTGGAACTGCGAATGGATCCACGCATTCTAGAGAGCAATTTGGAACTATGCTCAAAAAGTTATCAAACTGTGCATACCCTTTGACCCAGCTGTGTTTTTATTGGGTTTATATCCCAAAGAGATCTTAAAAGAAGGAAAGGGACCCACATGTGCAAAAATGTTTGTAGCAGCCCCTTTTGCAGTGGCTAGAAACTGGAAACTGAATGGATGCCCATCAATTGGAGAGTGGCTGAATAAATTATGGTATATGAATGTCATGCAATATTATTGTTCTGTAAGAAATGACCCACAAGATGATTTCAGAGAGGCCTGGAGAGACTTACATGAGCTGATGCTGAGCGAATGAGCAGAACCAGGAGATCATTATACACCCAACAACAATACTATATGATGATCAATTCTGATGGACGTGGCTCTCTTCAACAATGAGATGTTTCAAACCAGTTTCAATTGTTCAGCGAAGAAAGTCATAAACACCCAGAGAGAGGGATGTGAAATGTGGACCACAACATAACATTTTCATGCTCTCTGTTGATGTTTGCTTGCATTATGTTTCCCTTCTCAGATTTTTTTTTCTTGTAGATACGATTTTTCTTGCACAGCAAGTTAAGTGTGGAAATATGTATACATATATTCGATTTGTCAAGTATTTTAACATAATTAACATGTAGTGGACTTCCGGCCATCTAGGGGAGGGGTGGGGACTAGGGGAGAAAATCTGTAATGGAAAGCTTTGTAAGGGTTAATGTTGAAGAATTACTCATATATATGTTTTGCAAATAAAAAGCTTTAATAAAAAAGAAAAAAACAAAAAAGAAAAAAAATCAGCAGAACCAGGAGATCATTGTACATGGCAACAAGACTATATGATGATCAGTTCTGATGGACATGGTTCTCTTCAACAATGAAATGTTTCAAACCAGTTCCAGTTGTTCAGTGATGAAGAAAGCCATATACACCCAGTGAAAGGCCTGTGGGATCTGAGTCTGGACCATAACATGACATTTCCACACTCTCTATTGATAATTTGCTTGCATTATGCTTCCCTTCTCAGATTTTTTTTCTTGTAGATCCAATTTTTCTTGTACAGCAAAATAACTGTATAAATATGTATACACATTAGATTGTCAAGTATTTTAACATAATTAACATGTTTTAGACTTCTTGCCATCTAGGGGAGGGGGTAGGGAGAAGGAGGGAAAAATTTGTGACAGAAAGCTTTGCAAAGGTCAATGTTAAAAAATTACCCATGCATATGTTTTGCAAATAAAAAGCTTTTTTTTTTTTTTTTTTTTTAAAGTAAGTTTCAGAATGATTGAGAGACTTTGCCAGGGTCACATATATAGTAAATTCTGATGCCAAATTTTAAGTCAGCTCTTCCTGATTTCTAGGAACAATGCTTTATTCACTGTGGCATCATCTTATTATCTGAATATTTTAATTGCACATAGATGTTTCCTAAACCCTCATACACTAAAGCTAGTCTCTTAAATATCTTTATTTTCCCATTATTTTTGCTGTCAGAATTTATATAAATGGTTCTGAATGATGTAGCACTATGGATCACCTTCTCTAGGTTTTCATTACACTCTATCCTGATTCTCCAATTACCTTTCTGAGGGTTTCTCAGTTCCTATTGGATCTTCATCCAACTATGTCCATTAATGGTGTGTCCCCCAAAGTTCTGTTCTAGATCCTCTTCCACTTCTATGATCCTTCATGATCTCAGCAGTTCTCATCATTTATGCAGATGATATCCCAGATTGATAAATCCAGTCCTAACCTCTCTCCTAAACTCTAGATCCACAAAACCAATTGCCTTTTTAACCAAATGAATATTCCACAGATATGTCCAACTGAACATGTCCAAAACAGAACTTATTATTCCTCTCCTCCCACTTCCCAACTTTCCTATTACTCTCAAGGACACCACCATTCTTCCAATCATCCAGGCTCACAACTTTTATGTCACCTTTGACTCTTTATACTGATCTCACACATCCAAACTGCTATCAAATCTTATTTTCATCTTCACAATACCTATCATATAAGTCATTTCTCTCCAGTCCTACAATCACAATACACTCTACTTCCAAATTTTTCCCCTGGGCTATTGCAAGTGACTTCTATAACCTGTTTCTTCTTATCTTTCCAATCTTATTCCTTAGATACTCTGAACTTCTTTTTTTTTTTTTTAATTTAAATTTTTTTTTTGTGTCCAGTTCTTTTAAAAAAATTTTTATTAAAGCTTTTTATTTTCAAAACATATGCATGGATAATTTTTCAACATTGACCCTTGCAAAATTTTGTATTCCAAATTTTTCCCTCTTCCCCCTTCCTCTAGATGGCAGGTAATCCAATACATGTTAAACATGTTAAAATATATGTTAAATCCAATATATCTATACATATTTATATAATTGTCTTGCTGCACAAGAAAAACCAGATCAAAAAGGGAAAAAAAGTAAGGAAAAAACAAACAAAATACAAGCAAACAACAACAAAAAGAGTGAAAATGCTATGTTGTGATCCACATTCAGTTCCCACAGACCTCTTTCTGGGCATAGATGATTTTCATCACCAGATCATTGGAACTGGCCTCAGTCATCTCATTGTTGGAAAGAATCACGTCCCTCAGAATTGATCATTGTATAATCTTGCAGTTGCCATGTACAATGATCTCCTGGTTTTGTTCATTTCTCTTAGCATCAGTTCATGTAAGTCTCTCCAGGCCTCTCTGAAATCATCCTGCTGGTCGTTTCTTACAGAACAATAATATTCCATAACATTCATATACCATAATTTATTCAGCCATTCTCCAATTGATGAGCATCCATTCAGTTTCCAGTTTCTTGCTACTACAAAAAGGGCTGCCACAAACATTCTTGCACATGTGGGGCCCTTTTCCTCCTTTAAGTTATCTTTGGGATATAGGCCCAGTAGGAACACTGCTGGGTCAAAGGGAATGCACAGTTTGATAGTCCTTTGGCCATAGTTCCAAATTGTTCTCCATAATGGCTGGATCCTGAACTTCTTGCATAATATCTAAAACAATTTTCATGCACTTGCATTGAGTCTCCTCCAAGCCTGAAATGTTCTTTCTCCTTATCTCCATGCTTCCCTAATTTATTTTAAGACTGCTTAAATCTCCCCTTTTACAGGAGCCTTTCCTTGTTTCTCCCCTACTTTTCTTTTGCTATGAGAGTACTTCCTATTTTCACTGTATATTATCATATTTGTCCATTTTGGTCATATCTGACTTGATTCCATCTGGAGTTTTCTCCAAAAAAGTGGTTTGTCATTTTCTTCTCCAGTTCATTTGACAGACAAGGAAACTGAGGCAGATTAGGTGACTTGCCCAGGGTCACATAGGAAGGAAGTGTCTGACAACAAAGTTGAACACAAGCAAGAACTAATTTCCTGAAGTTGGGAAAAGATACTCCTATGGTGCCTGTGTATATTGTATCGGTACATAAGTTATTTGCATGTAGTCACATTAGAATGTGAGCAACTGGACAGTAGTAGCTATGTTTTTGCTTTTATTTGTATTCCCAGCATTTAACACCGAGCCTGGTGTTTTAGTAAATGTTGGCTGACAGCTGAGTTATGCAATACATATTACATTCATTGGACCAGCATGGCTCTCAGCTCTATATTTACTGCCTGTGTGACCTTGAGCATAAAGTACTTCAAATTTCAGTTTCTTGATCTGTAAAAGGAGGGGGTTTGCCTTTTGGACCTCTAAATCTAATTGCAGTTCTAGAGCTATGGCATTCTCTTATGCTTAGGAGGCCCTCCCTCCTCATCTCTGCCTCCTGACTTTTGTCAAGTCTCAATTAAAATCTCACCTTCAACAAGAAATCTTTCCAAATCTCTCTTAATTCTAATACCTTCTTCTGGTTATTTCATATTTATCTTGTATAATATATAACTTGTTTGTACTTGGTTGTTTGTATATTGTATTACACAATTAGATTGTGAATTCCTTGAGAGTATCCTCAGCACTTAGGCCAGTCCTTGTCACACAGTAGGCCCCTAAGTGTTTTTTAATTCATTGTCAAGTTACTTAATCCTATTGACTCATTTCCTCATCTGCAAAATGAGCTGGAGAAGGAAAGGGTCACTCCAATATCTTTGCAAGAAAACCCTGAATGGGGGCCATGAAAAATCAGACATGACAGAAATTTAAAAAGCAAAATGATTTAAAGGAGATACTGTCAAGAACAGCCTTTGTGAGATTTTGACCCACTGGGGATCCAACTGGAATTCATCTTTCTTCCTTCCAGTCCTTCCCTTTCTTCAGTCCACTTATGATATCATACTCTTACCTGCTTGGGCTCTGCCCAAAAGAATGTAGATTTTTTTGATCACTGAAACTTCCCAAGATATCTTGGGGTTTACTGGCAATATTTCTTTTTTTTTGGAGATAACCTTAAAGTCAAATCTCTCTGGCCTTCACTGATTGGTCAACAATAAGTCCCTAACCAAGTTCCACTTGGGCCCAGACTGACTCCCAGTGAATGTAAATATCAATTGTTTCTGTTTTGGCCAAAAACCTTGAGGGTCTTTCTCTCACAGATTGGATGTTTTTCTTTTTGGACTAGGTAAAAGAGGCCATTCTTTGCCTCAATTCTTACCTAGTCTTAATCACTGAAGGAATGGCTGTTGCCTCAGTCAAAGAGACCTATTAAAGACCTTAGCTTAAAAAGGCCAAGGTCTCCCACAGCATTCAGGGCCATGCCCAAGAACCCAAATCAGTCAACAACTTCCCTCAAAAAGGGGATTTTTTTTTTTACATTAATAGGGTTTTCTAGGAAAATGTGTGATCACTTCAGTTTGAAGGATGGGTTCAGAAAACCAAAACAGAAGATAAAATATAATCTGAGTTACTCTATCTGCGATTCTTTGTCCATGCTCTTCTCTCTTATATAATTCCTCACTTCAGTCAATCAACAGATGCTTATTAAACTACACTACTCGGGTAAGGTGTGATTCCCAGGGAAACAAGGACAAAGACAGCAACAATTTCTACTCACAAGCGCTTTACAATCTAATGAGGCAGACAACAAGGGCATATACAGAATAAATAGGAAGAGGATTTTATGAAGAATCTACTTTCTGCTAGTCAGTGGGGATATAAATAACACAACAAAGAACAAAGAAATTTCCATTTCCAAGGTGCTTGCATTTTAGGAGTAAACCACTTTGTATATATGTATGGGTACATATGTTTATGTTCATATATGCATTTATCTTAATGCTGGGAATAATTCTGGGCACACTTCGGACTCCCAGCCCTTGGCACAGTCCTCAGCATACAGCAAGGGCTTAATAAAGGTTCTATCCATTCATTCATTCAAATATAGGATCCATCCAGTTAGCCATTGTTTCACTCTTTGTGTTTGGATCTTACTGGCCCACCAGGCAGCCCAGCACTCAATAAACACATTATTCATTCCATTTATCAGAATATAAAATCGTTGCAGATAGGGACTTCTGTTTCCTTTTTGTGCTTGTACCCTCAGCGCCTAGCACACTTTTGCACACAAGAAACGCCTAATAAATTCTAGCAGATTGATTGGTTGCAGAAAGGCAGAACCCCCAAAGCTTGTTATTTTCCCTCACTCCCTTTAACCACCTGCAGGAAAAGGGGAGGCCTGGAAGATATTGCCCCTCCCATCCCCTCAAACAGCTTTTAGTAACAGCGGCCCGTTCGGTGCTTCGGCCCCTCCTTTTCCTACCACCATCAACGCCCCCGGGGCGGAGCTAAAACTAGTCTGGCAGCGAGCTCAGGCGCTCGCGCCAACTCCCCATGCCCCGCCTCTTCCGTCATGGCCCCGCCCACTCCGTCAAGGTCCAATCCCTTGACGGAACCAGGGAGGTCAGCGCGCGAGCGCGCGCGCGCGCTTTGAGTCCACTGCTCTGTGGTTCTCCCCAGCTCCCCAAACTCGGTACCTCCGCCTGAAGTCCCGCCCCCAGGCGGATACGGGGCGGGACCACGGCAGGCCGTGCCGGCGTGCGCGCGCTGGTCCCGCCGCTCAGTCGCTTACGCCAGCTCCCCCTAGGTGCTGCGGCGCATGTGCCCGGCACCTCCTGCCCGGCCCTGGATTCCGCTCCCTCGCAGTTCCCGCTGCCGCCGCAGCCGCCCGTAGAGCCCGTGCCAGCCCCGCCGCCCATGGCCGGGACGCGGTGGGTACTCGGGGCCCTGCTCCGGGGCTGCGGCTGCA
>JAJPUD010002848.1:147420-276382 GCA_023553655.1 Myrmecobius fasciatus
GTTGAATATTTTTTTTTTTTTTTTTTTTTTTTTAATTAAAGCTTTTTATTTGTATAACACATGTATGGGTAGTTCCCCAGCATTGATCTTTACAAAGCTTTCCATTACAAATTTTATTTTTTATTTTTTTTTTAAGCTTTTTATTTGTATAACATATGTATGGGTAGTTCCCCAACCTTGATCTTTACAAAGCTTTCCAATACAAATTTTACCCCTAATCCCCTCCCCTCCCCCAGATGGCAGGAAGTCCACTACATGTTAATAATGTTGAAATGCTTGAGAAGTTATGCAAGAAAAATCCTATCTACAAGAAAAAAAAAAAGAATCAGAGAAAGGCAACACAATGCAAGCAAATGTCAATAGAGATCATGAATATGTTATGTTGTGGTCCATATTTCATATCCCTCTCTCTGGGTGTATATGGTTTTCTTCAGTGAACAACTGGAACTGGTTTGAGACAATTCTTTGATGCAGAGAGCCATGTCCATCAGAATTGATCATCATGTAATACTGTTGTTGCTGTGTATGATGATCTGGTTCTGGTCGTTTCACTCAGCATCAGTTCATGCAAGTCTCTCCAGGCCTCTCTGAAATCGTCCTGCTGGTCATTTCTTACAGAACAATAATATTCCATAACATTCATATACCATAATTTATTCAGCCACTCTCCAATTGATGGGCATCCCTTCAGTTTCCAATTTCTAGCCACTACAAAAAGGGCTGCCACAAACAGGTCGAATCCTTTTTTAAAAAATTCAGTACTTTGGATTCAAAGACATCTTATCCTGTCTGTCCTTGTCTCTTTCTGATTCCTGTTTTCTTTTGTCATCCTTTGACATGTTACAGTGACTCTTTTTTTTCTGCCATACTTTGGATATTGCTGTTGTCATTCTCCACTAAGAAAAATTCTGTAACAAATGTGCATAGCTAAGAAAAACCAATCCCCACTGTGGCCTTGTAGTAATACTGTGATGATGGCTTCCCGGCTGCCCCTTGGGTCTCCTTCCTGCATTAGACCATGGCTAGTTTTTGCTAGCTTGTCCAAAACTCTTTGCCATACTTATCCTATAAGGCAGACACACAGCAGGGACTTAAAGTAGATTGGAATAATTTCTTGGTTCTCAGGTCTGAATATAGTTGACATAACATTTGTCATGGATCACCGAGGGAGAAGGAAAACGGGGGAAGCTTATGTGCAGTTTGAAGAACCAGAAATGGCCAACCAAGCTCTGTTGAAACACAAGGAAGAAATTGGGAACCGGTGAGTGAGTGGGTCATGACCGGATGGGGAGGATGCAATAAAGAGATCCTTGGGTCTGAAAAGAAATCTGGCTTTTAGTTTCACCTTTGCACACTTTTATCTGGACCTAGCTACATTCACTTGGTTGTTGGCTTTTCACACAGCTCTTCCAGAAGAACAAACTAATGTATCAAAGTACAGAGCAGAAAGACAGCTGGACCTGTAGCAGGGAAGACCTAAATTCAAATCTTAATTGTTTGACTCTGGACAATTTATTTAACCTTTGTCTGCCTCAGTTTCCTAACCTTTAAAGTGGCATTATTATCTTCTTCTTCTACAAAGATAAAAATCCATTGCATTAATAATTATTTTTTTTTTTTTTTTTTTTTTTTTTTTTTTTTGCAAACCTTAAAATACTATCTAAATGCCAGCTATTCAGAACAGTAGGACTAGATTAAATTTCATACAATGTTTTGGCTGTATAGCCTTTTTTTTTTTCCCCCTGTTCACTGAATTTTGCAGACCTCAGAAGTGACAGGACAAGTAGAAGAGGTGGCTTCAGGGAGCCCTTTGCACTTTCCTGAAAGTAGAAAGGTTATAGCTAGGTATAGGTGTAACAAGTGAAGATTTACAGCAGGAACAGGACCTTAGAAGGCATCCAAGTCCAACCTTACTCATCTTCAAGATGAAGAAACCAAGGCCTGAGGTTAGATGATTTGTCTGGACTCACCCAACAAGCATGAGTTATGGGCTAGATCAAACCCAGGTCTCACTACTTCTGAGTTCTATGCTTTGCCCAGCAATGTGTGGCCTCTTCTAATTAGAGGTCCCCAAAACATCAGTGGTTAGAAGGGAGCTGCCGTTAGTCTTAATATCTTATAGATTTAATATTCCTGGGCTTTTCCTTCTTGTAGTCCCCCAGGGCCTGGAGTGGGCTGGCCCCAAACTCTCCCAGATTATTTGTTCTTCCTAGTCAAGGAAGTGAGGTCAGCTCTGCATGGGCAGAGGTGCGTAAGAGAGAATTTGTGGGCAGTGGCTAAACCTGAAGCATCAGGAGAGGAGATCTGCCGCATCTGGGGATCACAGCTCAGGGATGAGATCGCTGCCTGATGCTAAACTGTGTGTTCACTAGACAACTGCACTGGACAGGTTTTTATATATTTATTTAATAAATACCTGGAATTGATTCAGAAGAAAAGGGAACAGCACACGTCCTGCTCCTCAGGCTCCTCAGCTGTGCTGCCCTGGAACCAGTAGCCATCTCTCTCCTCACATCTGCGGCCCCCCACCCCACCCCAGCCAGAGTTCAGTCCACCCTTAAGTGTGGGATCAGCTCGACAAGCCATCCAGACTGCTCTTCTTTTTATCAAGACCGTGGTGGATTTTGTGGCCAGCCCTTCTCCACCTTGATGATGATGCTATCTTTTGGTGTTCAGTAACATTCAGGTTCTGCTGATTGGGTTTAGCTTATTCTTTTATTCTTGCTTGTGTTTATATGGAGTGTGTGTCCCAAAAGTGCCCTTAAAGCACCAGGACTTTTGGGAAACCTGGCTCTTTTATAAAGTAATCAGCAAAAGCAGGTAATTAAATATACATATAACATGAGGAATAAAATCTATAATATTTCACAAAGTTAAATCAAACAAGAGAGCAAACAAAAAATACCTCCCTGTGTCCCCTTTCCAGGGATGTACGTGTGTGTGTGTGTGTATATATGTGTATGTATGTATGTATAGCCACAGGCTGTCCTGGAAGTCTCATCATGGTCTTAGTCTTTTAAAACCCAAAGCCACATCAGCCTTGGGGCTGATAGATGTGGCTTTCTGGTGGCTCTGGTCCTGTTGACCATCGTTTTTGTGCAAGTCTTTCTCCTGTTCCTCTGTGCTCCTTGTCTTCTATCCCTGCCTTATATCCCACATTCCAGGTAAAACATCTTTTTATTTAATTATATGTGCTCCTGTGGATTTTTAAATCAGGTACATAGAAATCTTCCCAAGCAGAAGAAATGAAGTCCGAACCCATGTTGGATCTCACAAAGGGAAGAAGGCAGTGCCTTCTATGGCCAAATATGGGACTGAACCAGAATTGAACTTTGAAGAACATGATGGGAGTGAGGAACTTCGACCTATCACAACCTTTGAAAGTGAAAAGGAAATGGGTGAGCCTTAGGGATCTTTTGGGTCTCTAGTTTGTACATGGCTGTGACAAGCTTGTTGCTCATCCGTACCCCTGGAAAGGACAGAAACAACCAGTGTTTGTTTTTGTGGTAGTATAAACCTGGGTGCTCCTGGAGTATGATGAAGAGAATCCCCGAGTCCTTTGCTCCCTCAGACTCTTTGGCCACTCCTTCTCAAATTCTTTCTCTATAAAGTGAGCAGGAGAAGCCTGGGGAAGGTAATGGGATTCAAGGTTAGTGCCTTGCCTTGTGGTCATGCTGGGGCCGAACTGGAGGTATGGGTTGAACTTCATTTTAGGAGTGAACTCTTACCCATTCTCTTGCTACCACTTAATAGTTCTTTTTATTTGACTTTTTCTGTTGTTAGTAAGCCAGAAACTGTTATCCTCCTTTGTCTTAACTCAGTGACACTGTTCCTTGTCCTTGTCCCTATTGGAGAGGTGACCTCAAAATGTGATGAGTTCATTGACGTCCAAAAGACTTCCAGTATTTCCTTCCTTGGTCCTCTGTCCCTTACATATTCATGCTTGGTGGTATTGGGTATTTTTATGTGAAATCTCATACCTCAAGTCTCTGTGGTCCTGGGATACTCTCACCTACATACAATCAGTTTGGGTTTTTACATGTGCATTGTGGGTGGTCTTATGTCCTGGGGAACATGAAATGACTGGGGATTTGTTTTCTCCCAGAATTACCTAAGGAGGCACCTGAGAAGACTCCTGAGGCTGCTGATTTTGGAACCCTGCCTTCACTGCATTTTGTTCACATGAGAGGACTGCCTTTCCAAGCCAATGCGCAAGACATTATAAATGTATGTGGCAGCAAGACCTTGTCAGACCTTTATAGGATTGAGTAACAATTCTTCTTGGGATCTTTGTAAGAGAGAGAATGTCAGGTGCTGCCCTTGGGGGCACATAGGACCCTCAGGACTGGGAGTGTTTAGTTTTCTTCAGTTGGAACGTAGGTTTGTAGGTTTGTGTGGTGTGCTTTTAGGGAGGGCTCCCATGGTTTTTTCTAACACCCACTTAAATGTGTGGCGAATTCAGGGGAGGGCAGGGCTGAAGGTAAGGAAGAGAATGCTTGGTCATTGAGCCATAAAGTAAGTGGGATTTCCATGGGAGAGAGAAAATGAGGGACCCACAGACCCACACCTTTTGGGACTTGGGCATGGAGGAGGCCAAGAGACCTGGGAGAGGAGCCCACGATAGTGTCCTGAGGGTAAAGGAAGAAGGGACTACCCACAGATAGGGAAGGTTGGTTGAAGTTCAGAGAGGTAAGGGGAATGTAATTATTACTAAGAAAGTTAGTTGGTAGCAAGGCCCTACAATGCTCTCTCAACACACCCTGTTGTCTCCCTCTGTGAGGACCTCTCCACACAAAGAACACAAATCATTTGTCTTGTTTGTATGTGTGGTGGTTTGGCAGTTAACTTGTGTGGAATGTGTGTATGTTCTCTAAGACATCACAACTTTAAAATGTTTTCTGGTTGTGCTTTTCTGCTTGTAGTTAAGATGGGAGAGGTGGGGACATCTTCCTTGCTGTTGAACTTGATAATGGGGGTTGACCTTGAGTTGGCTTTACGAAGCGAGACTAGGAGAGGTGGTGGGTAAGATTATCCATGTTGTTGAAGAGAAATGTCAGCCATTTTTTTTTTTTTTTTTTTACCTTCTATGATTCTCACCCACACCCTTTAGTAAATCTTTCATAAGTTTCATGGTTAGGGAAAAGCAGAGTTACTGTCAGGCAGAAAAGTGATGTTTCAGGCACCCAAAGCATGGGGAGAGGTGGTGAGCAAATGTAGAGACAGGAGTTATGAGGGACCGTGGATGCATGGGATGGCTGGCTGGCTGCTAGCTTTCTGATAGCTTGTTTTCTCTATGTAGTTTTTTGCTCCGCTGAAGCCTGTTCGGATCACCATGGAATACAGCTCTAGTGGGAAAGCCACAGGTGAAGCTGATGTGCATTTTGAGAATCATGAGGATGCTATAGCAGCAATGAGCAAGGATCGATCCCACGTGCGTAAGTGATGCTCCTGTATGCTCTACCAGGGAGATGCTCAGGAGGCTCTCAGGCCTTTGGCAGGTGCTTGTGTCTTTTTTTTTTTTTTTTTTTTTTGAACTGTCCTATTGGTGATACACCATGATACAGCATGGAATAAATTGTGCTTTCAGAAGCTTCACTTAATGTTTGGGTGTACTGCAGTTCAAAATTATATTATACTCAACTGTTTGAAGCTTTAATAGCCCTTGAGGTTTATTTAAATTTTTGTGTTGTTGATAATCTTTTTTATATGTCAGCATCCATTAAAATATAAAATCCTTCCCAGCCATCATCCCTGGTAACTAAGAATAGCAGTCCCTCCCATCCCCTAAAAGATGCTTTGTTTTGTCAGGGAGTATGTCTCACTCATATCATGTACCCATAGTAATCCCCCACCTCACTCATCACCAGCAAAGTGGGGACAAAGGTGGTTTTTATCAGCCCTCCTGACCAGCTAAGCTTTGGTTATCATGAGCACATGGTGTTTTCTTTGTAGCATGGTCCAGACTTGCTTGATTACTGCAGTCTGCCTGTGTTTCCTCACTTTTTGGGCTCATTAGTATTTAGTTAGGGTTGCATACTACATCCATGCTAGGTTTTTTGGTTTTTTTGTTTTGTTTTGTTTTGTTTAAAGCTATTTCTTAGTCTACTTTGTTCTTAATAATTTGCTATCCGAAAAAGTGCTGTAGTGAATATTTTGGGACTTTTTTGACTTCTTGGGATAGATATACTAAGTATGTTCTCTAGGTAACAGGCTATGGAAATCATAGTCATTTTTTAGTATAATTCACAATTTTTAACTTTTTTTTTTTCCCCAAGGCAGTTGGGATTAAGTAACTTGCCCAGGGTCATGTAGCTAGGAAGTGTTAAGTCTGAGGGTAGATTTGAACCCAGGTCCTCCTGAATTCAGGGCTGGTGTTCTATCTACTGCGCCACCTAGCTGTCTCCACAATAACTTTCCAGATTGATTGGACTATTTCTACAGCTATTCTAATACATTAACAATTTTGATAATCTTTGTCAATCTGTGTAGGGTAAAAACAGATTTATTTTAATTTGTATTTCTTTTATTAGAAATTTAATCATCTTTCACATGGTTAAGTTTATTGTTTTTTAGAACTGTTTGCTCATATCCTTTGATCACACTTAACCACTGGGGAATTGATTTTAAAAGATTTATTTTTGAACCTATTGGCAATTGTGCATATATCCTTGAGGTTTTGAAAGAGTGCTTTATGAATACAAAGTCATTACCAAATTGGGAAATTTTATATACTGTGGTAATTTTTATTAACAATGCTTATAATTAATTCAATTTTTGCATCAGAACATGTTCATACTTAAGTCTTTCATTTACTACGTAGACCTTGTTGGAAAAGAAAATAGTATAATCAATGGCATTGTTTTACAAAAAGGCTTCTGGATATATTCACATGTTAAGTATATAAAGAACAAAGTCTGCTATTATTAATAGAAGTAGTTGGTGCCTAGAATATAAGAATCATTAACAACTTTAAGGAGCTTATGTTGTAGTTAGGGGAAGAGAAGTAAATATATATGTTTATATATAAACACATATACATATATACACATACATACATACATATATGTGTATATGTATATCTGGAAGTATAACTTATTTGTAGGTCCAGGTTCTCAGAAAAAAAATGGAGAAAAGTCTTAGGAAGGTCTAGGTTGGTTTTTTTAAAATTTGTCTTCCCCTTTTAATCAGTGCTTTTATTATTATTTTTTGGGGTGCTTCTCAGAGCATAGGTATATTGAGCTGTTCCTGAATTCTTGTCCAAAAGGAAAATAAGAGTTGCCAGGAACATCACCGAATCCATATAAGGTAAATTTAAGACATTTAGTATAAGAATTTTTCCTTTTGTAACATAATCATGTCCATAAATTTGCATCAAGGTATAAAGTAATTCTCTTTGACAAGCTCAGACTGCCCACCATTAATAATGAATTCTGTAAAACATGATGTTTAGGGTAGAATTCTATTAGAACACTTTATTGAATGGTTTGTTGCCTGTTGTGTGAGGTTTAGTTTTATATGATACTAACAGTGGTTGCAAAACTTACTTTCTCTTGGCAACCTGGTAGGGAGTATATTGTGTGTGTCATGTCCATGGATGGATTTGTGATCCCCGTAGTGTGAAGGTATCTTTCATAGATGGAGATTGGAACCATTTTTACCTTCTGTGATTCTCATTATGCCCTTTAGTAAATCTTTCATAAAAGTTGCATCCCCATGGTTAGGGAAAAGCAGAGTTTAATGTTGGGCAGAAAAGTTATTTCTCAGGCACTTAAGGCATGGGGAGAGGTGGTGAGCAAGTTGTTAGGAACCACAGCTGGTGGGGCAAGAGTGTGTCTTCTGTAGATTCCCTTGGAATGGCCTCTTGGGAATGAAAACATGGGAGGAGAGGGCTGTGCCAGCCAAGTACACTTGGGTGCAATTTTGATTTTAAAATTTAATCTTTCCCCCCAAAATTTTATTTTATAATGAAGTCCCCTTTTTAGTGTTGTTTGCTAAAACTCCATAAGCTTAAGTTTTAATCAGTATATAAAATGTTTAATGTCAAAATTTCCCTCAAGGGCTATCTAACTTTATATCAGCCATTAGTAATAATAGTATTCATATAGCGACATTATGTGCCAGGCACTGTGCTAAGCACTTTAAAAATATGCTCACGACAGCTTTGAAAGGGAGGTGCACCTACCTACAGTTTTCAGTTTTATTGATAGTTTTAAGCAGTGTTTCCTCCTTAATTTAATGAAGGTACAAAATGTTTTTCTTCTGGTTTTACTTTCAGGATGAAGCAAGAAGCATTTCATTTGCACACCTATCTTGGACATGGAATCCCGAGTTTTATCAGCAGCTTTGTCTAGGAAAACTTTTTTTTTTTTTTGGGAGGGAGGATTAATAGCTTTCAAGAAAAATTCCATAGCTGACTGTTTAGAAAAGAGAAGGTTCAGTTTGGGATTATGAAATAAACCACACATTTAAATTTTTGTTTATATTGTCTAGGATCTGATTGAAAATCTGATTTTTTTTCCATGCCCTTTTATTTTTTATGCCCACACAGCTTGATGGGGAGAACTAATCTAACCCAACTATTCTTCATTTTTATTCAGTTAACTTTGTTTTTATTACTTAGACAAAGGTTTTTGTTCTCTAGAAATTGAGAACCCTGATGCAAAACTCTTAGTTTGAGGGCTGTAGTTGTAGCAATGTATTGACGACTGCAACCAGATGCTCACCAAAGCAGGGAAAGGATTCTAACCTTGGGAGACAGGGTGGTCTTCAGGATTAACTATAACCAGCAAGGAGGGGTGGGAACCCAAATTGAAAATGTACCTGTTTTTTAGTGGAGGTTGGTGGTTTTAGCATAAATATTGTGGTCCCTTAAGCCTTATGATATTTAACATTGGTGCCTGGTGAATTTACATGGTCATTAAGCAGTACTATAGATTAAGGGAATCTTAACTTCATTTTAAAGGTGCCTGAACTTTAAAATCGCACACCTCTGGTGGATTTAGTTTTGAACCAGTTAAAAAGAACAGAGCTCACAAGGCCAGACGTTAGAGGACAATGATTTCAAAGAGTAGTCAGGCAGGTGCACCCATGGTCTTGTGCCGGCCAGGCAGCCCCTCCTGGTCTCCTGTCCATCTTGTCTCTGCATGCACAGGTGCATATGTGCAGTCTTGTCTCACAGGTAGAGGTGCATGCAGTACCTGGCTTAGGTGAAACACCGATTGGATTAGTCCTAGAAAGGGCTGATAGAACTGTCCCTCTCACACTGGCAGTATTTTCTAGTTTAGTATTTTAAATAGCTCCTTCACTTCATCAGTTTAAGCCGCTGACTCCAGTTATGTGCTTCACCTAAGTTGATGTGTACCTGTCCAGGTGAATCCAAGGTCTGTGTTGTTCCCTTCCTCTTGCTGCACCACCTCTTCTCAGGATGACAGTCGTGTAGTTCACCAGGAGAGAGAATCAAATTTCTGCAAACTACCCCAAGACTGTGGGAAATGGTGTCTGGAAGAGGGGAGTTGTCTTCTCACATAATACATTACCATATGTAATTACCAGCTAAAAATATCAAATCACTGTACTGTAAAGTTAGTCAATAAATGAAGGCTTATTTCAGGCTGTGTTCATGGTGTCTTTGTGCATATATATATATATATATATATATATATATATATTCAGATTTGTCAGCTGAAGAAATAAATGGATGCCCCCTTCCTTTTGTTAAATACCTTGCTGCTTGCCACTTTTTAGATGTTCATTAAGTGCAGCTTGGGAACTTAAACTCAGAACGCCAGGAGCATGGATTGTGCTACATTGAACACAGAACCCATCTTTAAGCCTCCCACGGAAAGGCCCAGTTCTGGGGAAGGGACAGCAGACTGCCAAGAGACTGCTGGGGTCATGAGTGGCCAACTTCTGGGGTTAGAATGTGGTGGGAAGAACTGAGTTTTGGCTGCAAATGCCCAGGGCGTTTAGAGAGCAGCTAAAGCATAAGCCCAGTCATTGTAAGTATTGGTCTATTGAATAGTTCACACTATTCAAACTTTTTTTTTTTTTTAATAAAGCTTTTTATTTGCAAAACATGAGTGACTTTTCAACATTGACCTTTGCAAAAAAAAACTTTTTTTCCAAAGCTTTTCCTTTCCCTCCCCCCGCCCCCCACCCCTAGATGACAGGTAATCTAATACATGCTAGATAGGATAAATTATATGACAAATACAATACATGTATACATATCTATACAGTTATCTTACTGCACAAGAAACATCAGATCTAGAAAGAGAAGAAAAAAAACAACCTAAGAAGGAAAACAGAATGCATGGAAATATTCACAGAAAGCGTTAAAATGCTGTATTGTGGTTCACTCTCAGTTCCCACAGGCCTCTCTCTGGATGTATATGACTATCTTCATTGCAGCACAACTGGTTTGAATCACATCATTTTTGAAGAGAACCATGTCCATCAAAATTGATCATCGGATAGTCTTGTTGCTGTGTATAATGTTCTCCTGGTTCTGCTGATTTCACTCAGCATCAGTTCGTGCAAGTCTCTCCAGGCCTCTCTGAAATCCTCCTGTTGGTCGTTTCTTACAGAACAATAATATTCCATAACATTCATATACCATAATTTAGTCAGCCATTCTCCAATTGATGGGCATCTTTTCAATTTCCAGTTTCTTGCCACTACAAAAAGGGCTGCCACAAACATTTTTGCACATGTGGGTCCCTTTCCCTCCTTAAAAATCTCTTTGGGATATAGGCCCAGTAGAAACACTGCTGGGTCAAAGGGTATGCACTGTTTGATAACTCTTTGAGCATAGCTCCAAATTGCTCTCCAGAATGGTTGGATCCGTTCACAGTTCCACCAACAATGTATCAGTGTCCCAGTTTTCCCACATCCCCTCCAACAGCTATCATTATCATTTCCTGTCATTTTAGCCAATCTGACAGGTGTGTAGTGGTATCTCAGAGTTGTCTTAATTTGCATTTCTCTATTCAAACTTTTAATGTAAAAAAAAAAAAATAGTAACTGGTCCCAGCTGAATAGAAATGTGCTGTTTACTATGTAGTACTTGTGTCAAAAAAAAAAAAAAAAAATCACGCCACTACCAAACACCTTTATGAGTTAAGGACCCAGTTAAACTGCATGAGGTAAATTGTCCTTTTCTAGTCTGGTTATTTTGAGCAAGGTCTCCTGTGAGATAAATGTACTGAAATTCATTAATGTGAATTAACATAAAAGGTGGAGTGACCCAAAGAGTAGCCCTGTAACTTACCCTGGCAGTCTTTTAGGACAAGAGGCACAAAACATGACACTGGCATTGTGTCCAGGAGGATAAAAAATCCCTTCTCTACAAGGCTGAATTATATTCTTAGTGGAAGCTTTCCTGGGGGCCCATTAAGGGGTTGTTCATACTAATCTGTCTTCAAAAATGAACACTTTGCAGCTTATTTGTCCACGGGCATTCTGAAGTTAAAATGATTATGTGAATGAAGGAAATTGTTTTGCCTTCTGACCTTAGGAAAAGAACACTTGTATAGAAAACGATTCTGAAAACTCCATAGGAGGCAATTTGGTTAGCTGAGGCAGAAAAGTAACAAATGTAGCTGAAAAAAACAGCCAGCCAGCAAACTTATTCACCAAATAAATTTATTGAAGAACAAAACACCTTCCACAATCTTCAAATGCAAGGTAGTTGAGGGGAGCACTTGATGCCTATCTAGGACTTAAGTGAGTCCTCACTGTCAAAGGAGCTGAGATCTGACTGAGCCTGGGAATTAGGTGTCTTACTGTAATGCTGGATGTACTAGACCCCAAGTGAAGAAAACCATTTGAAAACGAGTAAATGAGACTGGAATACTGAAGGGTTTGGTTCATTCTTTTAACATGCTTAAGTTTTTGCAGTGATGTGTCTGCATTATTCCTGGCCTGGTACTGGTTTTAAAGTATTCCCCAACACTCATCGTAATTTGTACCTTTATAGACTTTGGCTCTACCTTTAGGGACCTATCTATTATTATAGGACTACAAAAGCCTGCTTTTATTTTTTCAAAAACATTCAAAATTTTTGGATTTGTGATCCTCAGCCAAGCAGACATATTGGTGACTGAAAGGAACAAAGCCAATTTGTTTGAAAAATAGCATTTTTAAAAGTTTATTTTGTCAATGCAAATCTGATGTTCCTAACAAGCTGTCAAATAGTGGATTTAAGGGTTAGGAATAGGATGCTTGAGAGAATAAATGAAATTGTTTTTCTACAAGAATGCATTGGAGAGATTTAAATCTGGAAGAAAATTTTTCTTTAGAAACTCAATCGACTGCTTCTGTATACAAAAGCAGGAATTTTCATTTTCCTTAACTATCAACTCATTTAATTAGATTGTTTTAATGGATGCTATAGAACCTGGATTAGCAGAGGCAGCAGCAGGTAATCTGCACAAAATCAAACTACTGGGCCTGTGGAGAAACTCAGGCCACCCATTAAAAGTTACAATGGACTCCAAGTTTCAGAAATGTTAGCCTTAAAGCATCTGTTGTAAATAATGTAACTTGGGGATAACTTGTCCAGGGACATGACTAAACTGCTGGTGTCACTTGCTGTGTGTTCATAATTCTAAGAAGGGCAGTAATGCTAATAACAATCACCCAGCTTCTGTTAGAGGCTTTAGTTTTTGAAAATTTAAAGAAAACCTCATTGAATAGACACCCTGAACAATGAATTAACTATTTGCTCCTTAGGGCTGACAGATCCCAAACACCCTTGCCATTTTCAAATAACATTTCCCAAGAAGCCTAGACAGAAAAATCAATCAGTAGTAATAATCACCAAGAGAAAAACTGCTGGGCAGTTTAAATTATTTAAAATAATAAACAGAAAAACTTTTATCTTCCCCTCAGGAACTTTGAATGATCAAATAGCACTATTAATTTTCTGAGGGATTTTCTCAAAACTTAAGATCAACTCACTCTTTTTCTCAGACCCCATATTCTTTCTAGCAAACAAGCATTAAAAAACCAAAAGTACCATTGGAATAAATTTCTTTCTCCAGAGTTTTAAATCCAAGCAGTATGTTCTGTTAAGATTGCAGATGGGGCAAGATAACCTAAATATTCTGTCATAATTTTCTCAGAGAATTTCACACCTTACCTCCCTTTCTTTTCCACCAAGAGTAGTCTTGGTGTGACCCATCAAAGGGGAATACCAATGCTAAATTCTTATTTCTGTTATTAAAAACATGTTTTATGGTTCTAAACCTAAATTCCTGACCCAGCATAGAGAAAGCGGATATTAAAACTTGTTAACATCACAGTAATTTCAGAGCCATTCACTCAGCTGTGGATATTTGAGACTCAGGTTTAAATTATGCTTGGTTAACCAAGACTTGTTCCGTTTTCAAGCTAATGTCCTTGTACTCCTGACCCTCCCTGCAGTTTTTAAACTGATGCATTTTCATACTGATGCGTTTTCATTTCACTGCAATTTCTGAACAAATCCCTTTTTTACTTCCAGTGACCAGAACAAAATCAAAAAAGGAAGGCCAACGGTGTGATTTGTAGTATATGTAGTTCACATCTAAGAACTTTGTATGTCTAACCCAACAAGTGCCGAGGATACTGAAGGCAAATATTTCCACATGGGACTATTAAAATTTAAATGGGACTTCAATTCAGGGTGCTTGTAAGAATTTGGACAATGAAGTGTAGTCATGTTTCTAAAGTTATCCCCACTTTATTTTTGCTCTTGTGGCAGTATTTAGGCCAACAGCAGGAAGTTCTTAGTGCTAAAAGTAGATTAAAGAAATTGCCACCTTGTGTTAAGTACATTCAGAATATATAACTGGTATCCCTGAGGTCAAGTTCACAGTTTGAAAAAGATGATTAGAGGAAGAACTCAGCAGCATTTGGTGGTGGGAAAAAATGGCCTTTACCATTCGTTCTTCCTTGGGCCTGCCAGTTCCACAGGTCCTAGAGGAGCTTGGCTATACATACCCAGTTCTTTCTCTCATGGTTTGACCATGTGACCTTGCCTCTGTTCCTAAGCTTATCTGTCTAAAGTCATCCTAGACAATAAATATTCTCTTGAAGGAAGGGCACTTTGAAGAGGAGACAAAGGTCAACTCAACCTTTATTTCCTATCACTTTGGAAGGAAGGAAGGTGGCTATGAGAACTTCCAGTGTCCCTGCCTGGTCTCGGTGCCTTGGATGACCCTCTCTCCCAACTCTGGCTGACTCAGGCCTGCCTTTGGTGTGAGCGCCCCAGCCCCGGAGGAAATGCCTCTCCCCATTCTGGTCCCCGGCCTTATGAGGGGCTGACTGAGTACTGCTGGAGCAGGCGGTCGTGGCAAGGGTCGCAAACTGGCTCCGGGTGGATGCTGGAAGGCAGGGGCAGCTCGCGGGCCGAGCAGGCCCCACAGAAGGTACCCCCGCAGTTCTTGCACACGTTCTGCAACAAAGAGAAGAAGAGGGGTGAGTCAGGGGGCAGACAAACAGGCAGAGGGCCCGACGCCCACTCAGACCAAGATACACGGTTTCTGACTGTTAGATCCTGCTGTCTTGCTGCACTTAGTTATACTGTCATCCACCAAATGAGAGATGCATGGGCTTAGCTGATGGGGATGGCAGGGGAAACCCTTTATCAATTTTAAAATATGATACACACAGGCAGTATAGAGGAGCAGAAAGAGAAATAGCCCCTAAGCCAGGGAAACCAGGGTACAAGTCCTGCCTCTGACAGACTGGCCATCTGGGTGACCCAAGGCAGATCATTTAACCTCCATTTATTTCATTAACCAAAGTTGAGCACAGATGGGTCTATCATCTAATTATTACTGATCATTTAATATTATTTTTACTAATAGCAATAGGAAATGCTACAGTAAAAACAGTTAACCTTTTTATTTAGTATTTTAATGCATTACACCTACTTATTTCCCCTTAGATTAGGAGGAATCTAATTAGGTTTATTTTTAGTTAAAACTAAAATTAGTTTCCATTTCTGAGCATATATCATCTAGAAGTAGGAAGAGCCAGCCTACCAACTAGTAGGGAATGAAATATTTGCAAGGACAATCCAGGTAAGAGTTATGATCCAAGCATTCAACACCTTCAATGATTTGACTGACATGGTGATGAAAAAATCAGCCTTGAAAAAGACCTTCAGCCTAGAACCAAGGATTGATTCTGAGATATAATTTAATTGTGAAAATCTTCCTGAATTCAATATAATGAAAAATCCAATAGTTTTAACATTAATAAGTGGTTTCAAAAAGTTAAAAAACAATCCCAAATTGATCCATGAACACAAGTTAGGAAAACATTTGTATAAAAAGATCTGGGCATTTTATTAAACGTGAGGTTGGTATCAACTATGGTTTTGGGCCCGGCCAAGCAGTAACATAATCTTTGTATTGAGAATAGAGGCTTGGGAAGCTGGCCACAAATGGAGGGACATTCAGGGAACCATTAACAAGCTGGAGAACATCCCAGTGAGGAAGGGAGGATCTGTTCTTGGCAGCTATCGGGAGGAGGGAGGGTGACCCAGGTTTGGGGCTTGGAGTGAGACAAATCTCAAGCATCTGATTTGCTCCAGAGTGAAATGGTTTGCTCAGGAAACACTTTCCACTGGAAGGTTCTGAGCCGCCTTCTCTCTGTGGGTCTGGGGCCTTGGAGGAGCCCAGTCGGGTGCACATGGCGCCTTGCCTGCTGCGAGTCTGTTACCTTGGCCGGGCTGCCCTCCTTGCGGCACAGCTGGCACCTCTGTGACTTCCCCAACAGGGACGGCTGATCCTATGGCACCAACACGGACAGGGGTTAGTTGTTCTTGGATCAAGACTATCCCTTCTCTAGCTGAACCAACCAGTCTTGCTTTGGGACAGGACCCTCTACTAGGCCTTCTGAGCCACCCAAGGTGGCTGTTGGGAGGGGAGGCAAAGTGTATGTTAACTTATCAACTGAGTTCATCAAACCTTTCCACTAAAGAAAACAATGGGCAAAATTTCCATAGAAAGCATCTTTTAGATCAAGTGCATGATTCCAGTTTTAAGATATTCACC
The DNA here is from genome assembly GCA_023553655.1 of Myrmecobius fasciatus. Taxonomy (NCBI): domain Eukaryota; kingdom Metazoa; phylum Chordata; class Mammalia; order Dasyuromorphia; family Myrmecobiidae; genus Myrmecobius; species Myrmecobius fasciatus. The sequence continues at coordinate 163,467 of JAJPUD010002848.1, forward strand.
TAACTTTGCTTTTGGGTGGTAGTGCACTCTCTACAATCCACCAGCAATGGAACCATTAAGAGACCATGATGTCCTCTGTGTACTAATACTTCATAAATCCCTTAGAATATAAGGCATGATCCCAGTCTCACTCTGGGGTATATGCTACAGGTTAATCATCTTATCAGCCATGTAGATCTATTCCTTTCTAAAGCAAAATGCATGATAATCATTTTAATGACTTCTCATAATGGCAATATAATAAATCCCTCTCCATCATATGAATAGAGAAGTAAATGACATAAGATAAAGCATTAAATCAGTTATGTTTTTATTACATTATTAATTTGTTATTTTTCAGGTGCCCGATTTTGTGACTGTATTTGGGGGTTTCTTGTCAGACACTGGACTGGTTTGCCATTTGCTTCTCCGGTATGTTTTATATGCAGCTGAAGCAGACTGGGTTAAAGGACTTGCCAGGGGTCACACAGCTAGTGAGGGTCTGAGGCCAGATTTGAACTCAGGATGAGTCTCCCTGATTCCAGGCCCGGCACTCGATCCACTGCACCACCTCGCTGCCTCCATAGTACTTATAAGTAATAATATAAATAGCAAATGCTAAATAATAAGTGTTCAAGCGGCTCATGTGCCACAAACTAGTGAAACCCTCAGGGTTAATGGGCCACTTCTAACAGGTCTGAGAGAGGCATTTTGCTTAGCATTTGGCTAACGTCTCTGACATGGTGGGCTGCAGTCTGCATCCCCTTCCCACCCTAGCTTGCTTCCTAGCTGGCTCTAGTCCAGCCCACTTCAGATTTTAGCTAGGGTTGTGAAGGGCTCTCCGTGGCCAAGAAATAAATGGGTTACCTGCTGATCATCAGCATGAGGCGGCAGTCTGGAAAGGAGAAACCCAAAGGGGAGTTAGAACTCTGTCCCCAACTAGACGGATGAGAAAGACTGAGAAATTGAATGCTCTAAAATCAAGGGGCAGGACCACGGTTCCTTCAGGCTGACCTCACTCCCAGGGAATGGCCCATTCCCTTTCTACTGGCAACAATTTCTATTTAATCTTTCTCTTCCAATGGCAAGACTGGTTTTCTGTTGAGTCATGGAACATTAAACTGGGAGAGAAGTCGGAAATCATTTGCTCCAACTCCCCTGTGGCCAGGGCAGATGATCTAGTTATGGCCAAGTAGCCAATTAGTGGCAAAGCCAGGATTTAAAACTTGAGTCTCCTAACTTGATTATTAAGACTCTAGGTTAAGGGGACTGACTTCTCTTCTTTCCTGAAGAGGCAATTACAAGGTCTCATTGAACAAGTCATCTACTTGGATAATGTTTTTTTTCTGGCCACAAAGGGTACAGGAAAGAATGAGATCTAGCACAGTAGATAGGGGTGGGGGGTGGAGGAAAGAGAGGAGAGTATTGAAATAATTGGAGAAAAAAAATGGGATTTTAGGGTGAATTATTTAATCTAAAAAGCTGGTCACAATTTTCCTATTACCAGCTATCCTATCCCTCCAATTTCCAGCCTAGAAATGTCAATCCTAGTACATCAGCTGATATAAAAAAATATGATTTTTATTTATTTATTTCTCTGAAATAAAAATTTTCATCTCACCAAGTTACTTTATTTGCCTCATGAATGGGGAAAAAAAGCAACAAAACAATCAAGTCAGCTTGGTCCTTGAAGGGATTCTTAAATCCTAGTTCTTCTAAGGTTAACAAATGCACTTTCCAAACAATTAGTGAAATCTCATCAAGAACCTCTCCAAGGTTTTAATGAAAACATTCTGATGTTATCTGACCTCAAAAGAAGAAAACAGAAAGCATTTCATTAGAAAAAGAGCTGAGATCTTGCTCACCCATTTTTTTAAGAATCAATAATGGGGATGAACTTGTTGATAATCTTTGAATCCAGATGTACAACCCTGACCAACTCTAGTGGAAATTTAGACTACAATTTCAGGTTTTTCTAACTTGGCTAAATCTAAGGAGAACCATCAGCTCTATTACGCCCAGGAAACCTGGGCAGGTTCTAGGTTCACTGGGGCTAGAGGCAGGGCCCCAAACACTTCCTAGCTGTGTGATCCAGGGCAAGTCATAGAACCTCCTTGCCTCAGTTTCTTCCATTATAAAAGGAGATAATAGTATCTACCAGGGTGGATGGGAATATCAAATGAGCTATTGTAAAGTGCTTAGCACGTAACAGGCGTTCTATGATGCTAGGTATTATGACCATTTTTATTACTGAAGTTCTGAACCAGGTTGGACCCTAACATGGATGATAACCTTATCTTGGCCTTGGCCCCACTGGAGTCCCTTGGGATTCCAGATAGAATAAAGGCCTTTCTGAATTATGCACAGCTGAACTCATTGCTTCAGAGGGCAGGGCAAGGTAAGATTCTCAACTAGAGAGACATATCTGGGGCCGGTGTTCAGGACCCTAGAATCAGTCTGGGCTTTGAGAGAACAAAGGAAAAACAATAGTAAAGAAAGGGGGGGGGGAGAGAGAGACAGAGAGGAGACAGACAGAGAGAGAGAGAGAGAGAGAGAGAGAGAGAGAGAGAGGAGAAAGAGAAGATAGAGGAAGAGGGAGGGAGAATAAGCACTCTATAACTGTTCTGCCTTTTGCCTTGTTTTTACATTCATAACTGGCCCAGGGCTCCCACAAAGCCCATTTACATGTTTCTCATAGAACAGTCATGAAAAGCTGCCCCTGCCCTCTCGCCTCACCAAGAGAAAACAAATATGCCTTTTGGTTGAACTAGATGGAAAGCCCTTCTAGAGAGCTAAAGAGAAAGGGGGGAAGGGGACCACAGCTCGGGCCGGGCCCGCTGACCACACCAGAGCAGCCATTGTCTCAGATGAGCCACTTCACCTTTCTAAAGGGACAAGTGTCAGGCGCTGAGATCTGTAACCTGAGAGGCCCCAAACGGTCCTGTGAAGTTCCATCCTGACACCTGCTGAGGGTCCTCAAGGAGCTCTTTGGGGACAGCATAAAAATAAGTCCAGAAGCAGAGGTGATAGCCAGGTGGCCTTCCTGCCTCTAAGGACTGCAAAGAGATGGCTGGTATGAGTGAGTACTGAGGCCTGGGGACCAGCTCAAGCCATTCTCTTGAGTTTGTTATTTACATCTCCGAAATGATTTTCTGGCTTATAACATTAGCAGAAAGGTCAGATCTTGGTTTATTCCAAGAAAAATTATGAATGGACCCCTCCCCCCATCCCAAACCCCTATTAAACAAGAGTTTTATAATTTAGTCAATACTTGGTAGGGAGAACTGTGTGGCCTTCTTCCAAGGGCTTTTTTAGTTTATCATTTTCTTCTTGGATTTTATGCTTCCCATCCTGCCAAAAGAAAATAGCCCAGTTTACCAATTAATCAGCACAGTATACAGTAATGGCGCAGACCTTTTTCATTTTTCCCCATGTAGCCTTAATTCTGAATTCAAACATCTTAGGGCAGAAATCCAAACTCCAAGAATCAACCCTAACTGAGCTGCTGAATGAAGGGAGAAAACACGGATTGTTAGAGGAGTAAAAATCTAAGGTAATTTACAAAGCAATGGGGGTTGGAATGGAGGACAAGATAGGCCTCTTAGAGAAGGTGTCATGTGTCTGACCATCATGCTACAGAGAGTTACAATTATTTGCCATCATCCTTCTTCCCTTTCAGGTTTTTATACTTATATAACTGGGGTGGTTGGTTTCCTTTTGATAAATAGGAGGGCTCTGTAATAAAAATTTCCAATTGGCTTTTTTGCAAAAGTGTTGAGAGCACAAGTCAGTTGTATACGCCCGAGGGTGCTCACAGAACTTCTATGCATTCAGCCCCCTAAGGCTTATAAGTTTTTACTAATTTGTTACAAACTCCTCACTCAGCAAAATCTCTCTCAGAATAGGCTGTCCCAATCTGTGCTCTGAATACTTCCCTTCTCTATTAGGAGGTGGGTTAGTATGTTTAGTCACGAGGCCTCTGGAAATCATGATTAGTCATTGTGCTATTCTGGCCTCTGAAATCTTTCAAAGTTGATCATCATCACAATATTTCTATTACTGGGCACAATATTCTGCTTACTCTACTTTGCATCCATTCATATAGGTCTTCTTAGGTTTCTGAAACCATTTCCTTCATCTCTCTCCCCCCTCCCCCAATATTCCATCACCTTTATATACAACTTGTTCAGCCATTCCCTAAATCATGCACACACTTCTAAGTCTTTGCTGCCACCCAAAATAAAATAAAATAAATCTGTTTTTAATATATTTTTGTTTCTTTATAGTGTGAGATAAAATTCAATTTTGCCGATTAGTCATTGCTTGTTGCAAGGCTGTATTTTCTGCCTTCTGGAATATATAGTGGTGGCTAATAAATTGTGTAATCCTGACTGTGGTTCCCCTGGCGCCTTGCAGTATCTGTTCTTTGATCTGAAAGTCCTGGATTTTGCCTACAGTATTCTTTTAGAATTTTTATTTTGGAGTTTCACTGGCAGATTCTAAGAGATCTGCGTGATTTTCCTTTATGATTTCTTTAAAGAGGAAGTCTAGGCTCTTTTTTGTTTGGTCACAACTGTCAAGTAGTCTAATGATTCATCAATTATCTTTCCTTGATTTATTTTCCAAGTTAGTTTTTTTGCTCTGAGATATCTTACATTTTCCCTCATTTTAAAAAACGTCTTTTGATTTTGTTTAAATATTTCTTATTTCATGAAGTCATTAACTTCTTTTTGGTTCATTTTCATACTTAGGCATACTTTGCCATTCAGGGAAGATTTTGTATTTTTTAGGACCAAGCTTTTCCCTTTCTAATTCCTTTTTCCATAACTCTCATTTCTTTATTTTTCTCTAGCAATCTCATTTCATTAACAATAAATTAAGCTCTTTTAAAAATTTCTCGCTTCTGATGGCATACTTAGAGATTCCTAGAGAATCAACTAAAAAACTACTAGGAACAATTGACAATTTTAGCAAAGTTGCAGGACAAAAACAAATCCACATAAATCATCAGCATTTTTATATGTTACCAGCAAAGTCCAGCAGCAAGACATACAAAAAGAAATTCCATTTAAAATAACTGTAGATAAAATAAAATATTTGGGAGTGTATCTGCTAAGACAAAGTCACAAACTATATGAACACAGTTACAAAACACTTTTCATACAAATAAGGTCAGATCTAATCAATTGGAAGAATATCAAGTGCTTGTAGGTTGGTCAAGCAAATATAATAAAAAATGACAATTCTACCTAAATTAATTTACTTATTCAGTACCATATCAATCAAACTGCCAAAAAATTACAGAGCTAGAAAAAATAACAACAAAGTTTATCTGGAAGAACAAGAGGTCAAGAATTTCAAGGGAATTAATGAAAAAAAAATGAAAATGAAGATGGCCTAGAAACTATAATAATAAAGCAGCAGTCATCAAAACCATTTGATACTGGCTAAGAAAGAGAGGTTAGATTCACAGGAAAAAATAGTCAATAACTATACTAATCTAGTGTTTGATAAAGCCAAAGACCCCAGCTTCTGGGATAAGAACTCACTACTTGACAAAAACTGCTGGGAAAATTGGAAAATAATATGGCAGAAACTAGGCATTGACCAATACCTAATACCCTATACCAAGATAAGGTCAAAATGGGTTCATGATTTAGATATAAAGAGTGATAATATAAGCAAATTAGAAGAGCAAAGAATAGTCTACATCTCAGATCTGTGGAGAAGGAAGGAATTTGTAGCCATGCAAATGCAAAATGAATAATTTTGATTATATTAAAAAGTTTTTATACAAACAAAACCAATGCAGACAAGATTAAAAGAGAAACAGAAAACTGGGGGAAAATTTTTACATCCAGTTTTTCTAACAAAGGCCTCATTTCTAAAATATATAGAGAACTGACTCAAATTTGTAAGAATACAAGCTATTCTCCAATTGATAAATGGTCAAAGGATATGAACAGACAATTTTTAGATGAAGAATTAAAAATATTTCTGGTCTGTTCATTCTTCCGGACTTTAGAATTTATATTGGGGCAAGCTACATTCACTTTTGGAGGAAAATCACTGGGCTCGTTTTCTTGCTGCTTTCTTGGGGGTACAGAGTACTCTGTTATTCCACAACTATAGGACAACTCAGGCTAGGACCTGCAAAGTTTCAGTGCTTCCTAAGTGGTCTGACCCAGGGCAAAGCCTGCTTTCTGCTCTCCTGGTCTGAGATCTACCAGTTCTCAATCAGTGTTTGGGTCTGAGCAAAGACCTGTGGGCTTGCTCTATATGGAGTTTCAGCAGACTATTGCTGGACATTAGAAAGCACTCCTGGATCAATGACAGAACTGCAGGCTGCCCTTTAATCTAGAACTCCTGACCTCATTATCCTACAGCTAGAAGCTGGAACTGAAATCTGCGTGATGCTCTCGGAGCCCAAACCACCCAGCGGCTATTTCCTCTAAACTGCTAAGTTCCTTACTCACTATTCGATGCAGGGTTCCCACCCTTTCCTCATTCTGGAATGACAGCCTGGATGCAAGTCCCGTCTAGATCAGTGACCCAAAATTCTGGACCTGGGACCACTTGCCTCTCTCTGTTCCCAGAAATGCTCCTCCTGGAAGGCTCCTGGCCATCCCTATCCCTGGTGAAGGTGAGCTCTCTGATTTCTTATGCCAGTCTGACTTGGGAAAAGGATTCACTAGGGTTTTTTTCTTGGATTTCCTGAAAATCATTTAGTACCTATATTTTTTAGATCTATCTGGAAGACAAAAGATGCAGGAATATTTCTTCCTAATTTAATACCGCATTGTTTTTTTTTTTTTTTTAAATGGATCACACTTGATCAGCTATGACAGATTTAGCTCTTCTCAGCAAATTCCATCTACATGGAGACTGAATGTGGACTGAAACACTGTTTTCACCTGTTTTTTTCTTTCTTATGATTTTTTTCCTTTTGTTTTCATTGTTCTTTTACAACATGACTAATACAGAAATATGTTTGAAATGATTGCATGCATATATAAATCCTCTATTAGATGGCTTACTATTGGGGAAGGGGGAAAGGAAGGGAAGGAAAAAATCTGGAACTCAAAATCTTACCAAAGTGAATGTTAAAAACTATATAGATAATTGGAAAAATAAAATATTAAGTGAATAAAAAATATCATCACGCTTTGGGGGAAAAAAATAACTACTATATTTCTGAAGATACTGGTCTCTAAATGCCCTAAAAGTTCACTCTTTTTGAAAGTCCCACAGCATCCCTGGCTTCATGGTGGAGAGAAAGAGAGGACCCAAATAGGAATGGGATAATGCTTCATGGCAAGATTCATACTCAAGACCATAAAAGAAAAGCTGATGACTCTGACTAGACACACTGCACTCTCATTTCCCTCATCTCCCTGGACTCTCCTCACAGAGAAGTTGTTAAAGGTTAAACTCACATGTTTAGCTAAAAAGCTAAAAAATGAAGTTATCACTACAGGGATTACCATTTTGGGTATTGGCTTTGGTGAGACTTTCTCTGGAGCACGCTGACTACTTTGTAATCTTCTTTCTCTTTCCCGTTTCAGTTCTTGCTCAAGCTGGCTCCTGGTAGAAAAGGTTAGGATGAGAAAACTGGGTTTCTGCAGCTCAACAAATTGTGCTTATCAACCCCCCCCCCCAAAAAAAAAAACCCAAACCAAAACCTAAAGATCATATTCACCTAACAAAAAAACAAAAACAATTTCTTCCTCCATCTTTTTTCTACAATGAAAAAGAAACTTCCCCTAACATTCACATAGTTTAAAAATGAATACATTTCCCCTTAATGGGAGAAATTTATCATTTAGAAATGATGTGTTGAAGGCACTGGAAATAAACGAATCCATTCAAGTGTGTCCTAGGAATTAGACCAAAAAAAAAAAAAAAAAAAAATTCTTAGTGCTGAAAAAGCAGATTGACTTTCTCTCAAACTGTGATTAGGACAATGAGTTTGCCATTAGCTAGTTTTGTCTAAACATAGATTCTAGTGAGGAAAAAGTGTTCAGAAACATATCATAGTAGATTTGTGAGAAACTTCTATAAAGAACTAATAAATGAAACTCAGTCTTTTGAGATTCTTGAACTATATATCAAATATCCCAAATTAATTGTGTGGTTTGTAACCCTGACCACAGGCAAAAAAACTGAGACTCTCATTGTATTCCCAAGTGTATCTTTGACATATTTTTGGTTCTAGGAATATAAGTAATTTGGACATTTTTTTACCCTTGTTTCCTTGTGTCTTTGCTTTCCAATGCTGTTGTGGCTAGAGGCTAGATGAACAAAATATGCCGAAATCTTCTGAACTTGGAGAAAGAACCTCTATCGCTCCCCGAGCTAGATTGCACCCCCCTTTCCTCTCCCCCCAGCTCCCACTACCTTGCTACTGACCTCCCATGGACCACCCTTCCACCCCATGACTCCAGATCCCTCTCTTCACCGCTGCCTGAGGAGTGCCTCCACTTCCAGCTGCAAACTGTTGATCTTGTCCCCAAAGTCCTGCTTGAAAAGGCGGTTGTCCTCCTCAGCAGACTGGCGGCCTCGCTCAGCCTGGCGCAATCTGGATGTGAGCCACATGAACTTAGATAAAAAACAAAAGCCATGGTGGGGAGGAAGACCAAGCACAGACCACAAAATAAAAAACAACCCAGAGAGAGGGAGGGAGAGAAACAGAGGGAGTAGAAAAGAACTAGAAAGAGAAGAGGAGGGAAGGGAAAGGGAAGAGAGGAGAAAAAGAGAGAGAGAGAAGGGAGAGAAAAGAAGAAAAGGCGGGAAAAGAGGTAAGAAAAAGAGAGAAGGAATGAGAAAGAGAAGAGAGGGAAAGAGAGAAAGAGAAAGGAAGGAAGAAGAGGGGGATGGAGAAAGAGAGAAAAGAAAGATACATGGAACAAGGTCAGGAGCCACAGAAGGGAATAAAGCATAAGTTATGGGTAAAATGAAAATAAAACAATAGGGAAGACGAAAAAATTCTGAAGAAAGCAAGATGTAGGTGAACCAGGCAGAAGAGAAGCTGATTTTCCAAGGATTTTTTTATTCTATTACTACATTTTACAGCCATTAGATGATCAACAGCAAAACATCACTTTAAAAAAATCCATATCCAAAGCAAACCTCAAATACACAGTAAAGTCAAATCTAAATTTGTTGTTTTGTTAATTTATTTTCTAATACGGTTCTATGTTACATTTCAGTTTTACAAGTATAGGTAGAACTTGCAACACTGGGCGGCCCTCCTTAAGACACTCCCACACCTAGATCCCAATTATCACACCTGGGGTTAACTTTACTGGCCATTCTATGTCAAACACCTAGGGCTGAGAGATAATTATATAAAGAAAGGTTCTGTCAAGAAGCTTGTTCTTCCATTGAAAAGGAAAAGCCTTTTTTCATCCCTTAGAGCCTCTCCAGACCCTCCAATGAAGGCTTTATTCTCCACTGGCCACAACTGGGCACCTTAAGTGCACTGACTGAGGAGAGCTATCAGAGAGCCTATGTAACAATTAACTGAGCCAAATGCTCGTCACCTTGGAAGGTTAACGTGAAATAGTCTGTATTTTCAATGCTTTCTCTTCCTTGACTCCACTCCCCCCAATGCTATACATCTCAAACTGAAGCTAATTTAAATATACCACAAAAGGCTGATGAGGACAACTGAGGAAATGAGTATTATTGCATTATCTAAACCCCTCCCCCCAAAAAATAAAACAAAACAAAAAAACCTACAGGGATGAAATAAAAAAAAATTCAAGACCAAAGATTCTTTCCCCGAGAGGGTCCTTCCCTTTCAATTGATATGACCACAAGTTTATGCCCATGGGATAACCTGGGAAAAGATATGGGCCAAAACACTGGGGTATAAAAGAGCCTTCTCTCAATCCCCAAAGGGAGATGAAATGCCCCAGACGAGAACTTCTTTTGTATTCTAGCTCTGTACATTTCTCACTTTACATTCAGCAAAATCAGGCCAAGGAAAAAAATGTCACTAATACCTGCTGAAGGAATAAAACACTTAATTCCAGAACTCAAACTACATTTCTCAAAGCATTGTTTATAGGGCTACTAAAAAAAAAAAAAAAAAAAAAAAAAGGGCCATGGTCTATGGTCTCTTTTTAACTATTATACAGAAGAGATCTGTTAATGTTCCTTGTGGAAACCTACTGGGGGTAGGAGGATTCTCCCACTTCTATCCCTGTTTTTAGTTAATAAACTTGTAAAAATGCAATTTAGTGTTAAAACTCTGCAATCCCCCCTTTTTTTCCTGTGTTAACATATGAAAAGTTTGCCTAACATAAATGATCTTTTGTTAGTTTGCCAGGAACCTCAGCAAATTTTTATTTTTATTAGGCGACAGAAACTCAAAAGCGAAAAAGTAAGAAATATCTGACTGAAAGGCAGCAATGTCATTTCCCCCTATGATTTGCTGGCTACTCTGAGACAAGGACTGGTGGCTTAATGGCCCTTCATGAGGCTATAATGGTCCTCCTGAGCACAGGAAAAATAGCAGAGAGAGTCTGCAGCCTGCCCCTTTCCTGGAAGAGGAGAGTTCTGGTAAAGGGTCCCCTCGGTGGGATTCCTGAAGAAAGGAAAAACTGCGGTACTTTCTAGAGGGAAGAGAGGTAGAAGGTGAGGCAAAGGTAAGAAGGGACGTACTGAAATGTCCATGTTCTTGTTACTCTAAGACACCTACGCTAGTAGAGCTTGTCTCTATGCACTGTAAAGGAATGTTAAGGATGCTCTCCTTTGTTTGAAGTCACTAAGGCAAAAGAGTTGCGAGCAGTCTTAAGTTATGGAGGACAAGACTGTGGTGAGAGATCTTATTCTTACTGGATTAAAGGTGGTGAACAAAAAGCAACAGCGTAATGACTTAGGACACGCGTGCGCACACGCACACACACACACACACGCACAACTAGTCCCAGAAACACCTGAGGCTCCAAATCCTCCGTCTCTTCTTTCATGACAAACAATGGGATGGGACAACAGAGAAGATGAGTCTGGCTGTCCGTGACCTGGCCTATCGCACCTGACATGAACACTGCACCCAGGGTCTGATAACATTAGAGACTGATGCCATGAAATGCATCAACAGTATACGGACAGTCTCCAATTCCTTATGCCTTATTTTGTTGGTTTTTATTTTTTTATGGTGTGTTTATTTACTGGCCAACTCAGATGTCATTTAACAAAGTTTATTGACAAATAATCAGGGAACTTATACCAAATTTTCTAGTTCTGGAAAAAAAAAAAAAAGAAAACCCAACCCAAAAGATTCTTAAAAATTCAATAAATCCCAAGTCAAATTTGGATGACATTTTTACATAGGAGCTCCAAGTCTAAACTTATAACAAATTCTCCAATTTCCCTCATTTGCAACTAAGTTGTGTTGTGAGAGTTGTGAGGTGACCAGCTGCAAAATCCCTAATGATGATGCTTTGGAATCAGCTTACTGGCTGCACAATTTAAGGTTTTTGCCTGTTTCACCAAATCCTTTTCGCTGGATTAGGAAGAAATCATAATGAAAATGGAAGAGAAGAGGGAATATGAAAACGGACAAAAAAAGGGAAGAGAAAAGATCAGTCAGCTTAGTGTTAGATGGAAACTTTCTTGTTATTCAGCTTCATCTGCTACATACCAGACCAAAATTGATATGATGCAATAATTCAAGACTATAAGACACTAAAAAAAAATCAATCTGGTTACAAATCATATCCAGAAGTATCTTGTTGGTCAGCATTCAATTCCCAAGGGTTTTCTTGATCTTCATGCCACTCATATTATGTGTTTCAAATTTCTCTACCAATTTGGGACTATTAAATAGATACCAATCTATCTAAATCAGTGGTCTCCAAAGTGGGGATAAATAAGACAACCCACTACCAGGTAGGAAAGAAAATGTTAGAGTTTCTATTTTTTTTTTTTTAATTTAAAAGGACAACCCCCTCCTTATTATTATTATTTTATACAGATATTTAATAAATTGCCCTAGTGACCCTTTCAGTTTGTATGTCAGACAGTCTTGTTTCATAAATTTAGTATACAAGGTAGCAGTTAGGAAGAGTGAGATTTCCACATGCAAAAGGGATCACCAGTGGTTCATTTATTTGACTATGGCATACTGTTAATATACCAATAGGCATTTTACCATGAAAGAGTTAATTCACTCCCACAAGAATAAGATGGACTTTTATAAAAATGGAAGTTTGAATGATTAATTTGAAAAATCTATTCAGAGTTATATCTTGAAAAAAACTGAGGAAACTTCCTATTGTGATTAGTAAACAGCTGGAAAATTACAGGGAAAAAAAGAGATATTTTCTTTCCTGACAAAACTATATTTACCTTTATGTTTCTAAAATGATGGAAAAGAAACTTAAGAAATTTTATTTATTTAGTATCTTGAATAAACTGAATGGTGGAAAGAAGAAAGGAGAAACTATTTCCAGCAGTTAAAGTAATGGCAAGAAGTCACACTAGTGTGATCATTCTCATAGCTACAACATTATAAATATTTATCTTTGTAGTGATTACCACATTAAACATTATATAAGTAGCAGTATTAATACTTATTTAATTTTAAAAGATAATTTGGTTTTTTGTTTTTTTGATAGAGATATATAGCTGCTGACAGGGAAAGAAATTTCTCCAATTTGTTAAATAACAACAGTTAACAAACTGGAGTAGAGGCCCTAAACTAATCATTAACTGATGGAGTTGTTGCAATTTAGTAATGAATGTGATAATGACTCAAAAGTAGCAGGTGGAAATGAGTGAAGTAGCAAGAATTAAGAGGTGACTTACAAATGAAGGTAGAGAACCCTATAAACCACATTAAGTATGTTTGTGCTATCAGACTTATGAGAACAATGTTGATTAGGCAAGATCAGATAAAATTTTCAAAATTACAAAGATTATTTGAATTACAGTTTTATCAACATAATTGTTAATAATGAACTTCACTATAAGAGAATATTATGATTTGAGATATTAATAATTGATATAATGAAGCTATAATGATTAGAAAAATGCTTAAAAGCTAAGCTCTGTGTCACCTACAAAAATACCTCATAGATACACACTTAAAAATGTAAGAAAACCTAATTCTCTAACCAGTTTGTAAGTTTCTCCAAAAAGGAGGGGATTTTGAACTTATTTGTTAAAAAATATAGAAAAATACCATATCTTCCAATTCGTTTGTGAAAACAATTGACATGAAGTGTGATAGAAATTAACTATATTTCAACTAAAGCTTATGTATGATTAGTAGATTCTATAACAAAATTAGCATTAGCTTAAGATGTACTTCTTCCATTTAAATCTATTATGTTTTTGAGGTGTGTCTTTCTGTCTTTTTTTCTAACTACGACACCATTAAAGCCACAAGTTGAAATTAGAACCAGACTATTAAACTATGTATCAGTGTTAAACAAAGATTTCCTATTCGACATATTCAACCACATTGCGCTAGCTAAAATATGACATTAATATTTTTACTGACAATCATTCATGTTCAATTCATCTTTGTCTCATCCTTTTAAAGTTTCTTTTTTTGTATGTTTATAAAGTATGTATTTGTATAATAATGCCATATATACTTGTATATTTACAAATAAGCACACATTTAACTGAAGGGATGTGCACAAATTTTCATGAAAAATTTTTTTATCAGAAATATTTGGAGACCACTGCTCTAGGCCTCAAGATGGTAACAGTTTTATTCAAAGAAATGTAAAGAATCTTTAGCAACCAGCTTTTTTGCAGTCTCTTTGTTACCACTATCAATGTATCTCAATGTCTCAGAACTGGAGAGGCAGCATAACATGGCTTAGCACATGGGCCAGAGGCTCATAACCCTGACACATCCTGGCCAGCAAAAATGGAGCAGGTCATTTAGTTTCTTAAACTGAACTGCTCATTGACTTAGTAAAGGGAGTTTTTTCATGGGAAGCTATGACATACCACAAGCCATTTTGCAGTGTGAAAAATGAGTCATTCTCACAAACTATAGACATTGTTACCTATTTTTAAGAATTTCATATGAATAAAAATAAACAACTATGTTTCAAACTTCTCTGAATATTAACCATCATTTTTATCACTATTAGAAACTTTGGTCCCTTGAAACAAATGCAACTAAGTGAAATTCATTCCACCAATTAATACTGCTATTAACTATAATGTAGAGAACATCCATGGACACATTTGTCTCTTAAGAATGTTTTCAGCAAAACCTCTTGGAGAAGTCACAAAAGAAGTTTAAGGTTGTTATTTTGTTTGCTTTGATTTAATCATCTGATAAATGTTTGACTTATCAACCGGCCAGAATTCTCACGCTTCAAAGGACCTGTTTTGTTACTCTCTTTAGATTTTTGGGAAAACAATGGCTGAAAAATCTGTTTAAGTTCACAATCTTCATTAACATGACCAATGAGCCCAGAGTATTTTGTTAAAGAAAAATCACTTTTACCTCTGTTCTAGTTGTTTAATGGTAGCAGCCATCTGATTAGTCTTCTCCTCTAAACGACTGTTCAATTCACTTTTTTGTTTGACTCCCAAATCTGAACTCTATTAATTTAAGAAAGAAAGAAAAAGCATTAGAAAAAAGCTCTACAGAAAGTGAAACGCTAAAAAATAAATAAAATATGCCTTTTGTATTGAATAATTACAGGAAAAGTAGAGATTGGATTTCTTTTGTGAGTAGTAAATTTACCATGAGAGATACTAAATGGTCAATCAAATCTAGACTGAAATATTGATTAAAAAGTACTTTTTGCTGCAGTATAGGAGTGGAAACAAAGAAGACGTATATTAATTGGGGAATGGCTAGATGAATATGAATGTGAAAATATTACTTCAATATAAAAAATGATAACAAAGGATATAATGAAGCATCAGAAGACTTCTATGAACTGATACAGGGTGGAAAAAGAACCAGAAATCTATATCCATAATGATTTCAACAGAATGCAAAGAATAAATAAAAAATAAAAAACAATGTAACTAAAATGACCAATTTGACCCTAGATAAGAAAGAAAAATGCATTTCTCATATTTTTAGTGGTGAGGGACAGTATGAAAGACGTGCTGGTTAATATTTTTCTTAAATGCTTTTCTTGCTTTATTAAAAGAGATGGCTCTTTGGTGAAGGTTAGAGAGGGGTCTCTATGGAAATAAAAATGATACACAAGCAAAAGATAAATCAAAAAGAAAAGCCAAAGCAATAAAAAGTCTACTAAGCAATCACCATGTTAAGTGCTTATGAGGTGGGGGTTGGCTCTCCTAGGCAAGGGAGCTTTGGGATGATCGGGTACATTATGAAACAGGGAAGGGATTGGCAACTGGGAGGATCAGGGAAGAGCTTAAGTTGGGTCTTGAACCTTGAAGAATGGGGATTCCCAGAGGCACAGGCTGAGAAGGAGGCACATTCTATAGATGGGAACAGTTGGGCCTAAGACTCAGATGGAACCCTGTGGATGAGAAATGGCAAGAAGACCAGATCAGTCGGCTCTCCCTGTGTATGTATAGTAAGACTGGAAAGACAGGCTGTATGTAAATGGGTCAAGAAGAACTCGAGCAGTTTGTGTTTAATCCTAGAGATATCGAGAAGCACCCCTAGAGTTTACTGAGGAGGGAGTATCAATGCTCAGATTTGTGCTCTCAGAAAAGTGGCTGTGTGGAGAATGAAGGGGCAGGATGAATGTGAAAGATTTTGTGGAGGAAGAAGGGAAAAGGTTAGCAAAAAATAGAGATGAGTTTAGAAAGGGTTTCCTTATCTAAGTTTGGAAAGTGATCATGCAAATATAGAAATATAGTTAAAAGAACTTCACAGACTTAACCTATATAGGACTGCTTCTGTCTAGAAGAGGGGAGAATGAGGGGAGAAAAATTTGGAACACAAAGTTTTGCAAAGGTGAATACTGAAACCTATTTTTGCATGTATTTGGAAAAATAAAAAAGTTATTAAAAAGAAAAAAAAGTGGTCATGACTCTTTTAAAGTAATATAGGACTTTTTGATAATTAGTAAATTTCTAAAGGGCTGGCCTCCTACTGGGAATCCAGGCATTCCTTCATAACTTATAACAAAAAGTCAGATCAAAGGCTTCTAGTGAAATTTGTAGAGATGGCAGGTTTCTGTACAACTGATAGTTTTCTTCCTCTATGGCCCTCTCCCTCACCTGCAGCTTAAAGGAAAGCTCATGTTTGAGAGCTCTGAGATCATCCAGCTGCTGTCGCAGAGAGACAAGGGCATCTTGCTTCTCACACACATCCTTCTCGAGCATCTTCATGGCTAACTCCATCTCCTGTCTCATGCTAATCTGCATCTCCAATTCCTTTTCCACGTCCTGACCAAAAAGTAAAGTCATTAATCCCAAGGCAAATAAAAGGGCAAAATAAGCAAATAAATCTACTGCAAATAAAAGAGTCAAGATCTTGAGAAAAAAAGTGTGAGATTACAGAGTAAAAATCCAATAGACATTCATCTTGTGATAACTAAATAGAATCCAAAGAAATTGCTAGCTACAAGTTGGAGCACTTGAGCAAGCAGTCAAAGGAGACCTATTTTTAAAAGCAATTTTCATTCTTGGTAGTGTTCCCAGTAAGATTATCCCAGCTCATCTCACTCTTCTGACTTAACTCTAAAATCATGTTCTTTACAAAGCTTTCTCAAGCCTCCACCAGGAACTGACCTCATCCCACCCTAAACCTTCATACAACTCTGTAGTTTTCTTTCTACATTTTCACATTACAGTTTAAATGAGTTACTAGTGATTAGGGCATCTTTCTTTTGCTGGATGGGAAACTCCAGGAACACAAGGATCCTGTATGAATTACATTCTACAGTTCTAGGTGCATGGTAAGGACTCGGCAGGTATATGTGGAATTCAAATGAACTGACAAATTTAAAAACTTATACTGAATGAAGGGTTATGTTTTCTGTGAACAGAGTATATCTTGATGTACAAGAATGTTATTCTAGTTAATTGAAAAACCTTTATCAACTATGAATTTTTACTGTACAAAATCGAGCTGTTTATTATCTTTTGGCAAAAAATTCATGCATATAGAAACTGTCTCTATATCATAATGTGATATGTACATTTATATCCAGAACCATACGTTGAAACATATACATACAGTGTTCCAACAATTTTAGTGCAATTTTAAGTTATTAAAAGCTATAAGGTGGCAGCTAGGTGGTGCAGTGGATAGAGCACCAGCTCTGAAGTCAGGAGGACCTGAGTTCAAATCTGGTCTCAGACACTTAACATTCCCTAGTGGTGTGACCCTGGGCAAGTCACTTAACCTCAACTGCCTCAGCAAAAAGCCCCCCTCCCCCAAAAAAACTATAATAAAGTTATTAAGTGTAACTAAAAGGTATATATATACATAGTTATTAATTAAAATAAATTACAATTATTGAATAGATATGAAATATAAATTCTTAGTTGATATAATATACTAAAATGTATAAATATAATTATGTAAGTATAATTTAAAACTATAAACAAAAACTACGCAGTAAGACTTTTGGGTCATCTTATGTATGTGCATACATATATGTGTGGATATGTACATACCTTATTTACATACATATTCAAGGAAAGAGATATATACACACATATACATTTGTATGTGTGTATACACACACACACACACACGAAGGAAACAAGCATTTTTTGGCATCTATGTTTTAGGCCCCATGCTGGGCTACTATTATTACCCATTTAGTTCTCACAAAATCCTGGGAAGTAGGTGCTATTTTTATCATAATTTTACATAGGAGAGAACTAAGACAAATAGATGATTAAGTGTTTTGACCAAAGCAATCTTATTTTTCTTTTATACTTAATGTTCTGTAGACTCTAGGGAAAGTAGGGGAAAAAAATGACTTTTTTGTTACTGAACTAAGATTATTATTGTTTTATGGCTATTATTTTCTTGGGAGCAATTTAATCATTTTATTAAAAGGGCCAACAGGTTACTAAAAAGAATGGCCACTTGACCACTTCTTTTTGTCCAAAGACAAAGATTTCATCAAGGATTTCTTGGGACTTATGAGAGGAGGCAATGTGAAAGAAAAAAATGGAAAAAAATGGATGATGCTTGACAAAAAACAAAGAGGGCAGAACCCTTTGATAGATGGCTAGTAGTTCTGACAAAAATCATTTCACTTTCATGTTGATAACTTATCAATAATGAAAAATCTGTTATGACTTTTTTTTTTTTTTTTTTTTGCTGAGGCAATTGGGGTTAAGTGACTTGCCCAAAGGTCACACAGCTAAGACGGTTAAGTGTCTAAGGCCAGATTTGAACTCAGGTCTTCCTGACTTCAGGGCTGGTGCTCTATCCACTGTGCCACCTAGCTGCCCCCTGTTATGACATTCTTATCACATAGTTAAAATCTGTATGTTACAAAATATAATAAAATGTTTATAAATAACTATAATAATAAATCATTTACTAAATATAATAAAAGTTTAATTTCATTTCTTAAAAAGTATTTTGCCCATCTCCCACAATTAAATGTTCTGAGGACAGATTTGAACTAAGGTCTTCCTGATTCAGCTACTTGCCACCTATATAATATATCCATTATATGTTACATGAATTATAAAATACAAAAATGTGTACTGATAGATAAGTAGGCAGGCAGTATAGAGACACCTACAGGTAGATAAAGAAAATGTTTTATATATAGGTCAAGGATTCTTAGCCTCTTTGGCAGTCTGGTGAAGCCTAAGGGTTCTTTCTCAGAATAATGTTATTAAATGCATAAGATAAAATACACATGATTACAAAGGAAACCATATAACATACATTATATACATGTGTGTACATGAAGTTTAGATATACACATATTTGCATAAATGTACATACTATACTAATATATAATGTTAACAGACATTAATAGACCTATTAATATATATTACAACCACATTTTCTTCTCCATTTTATACTGAAGTAGAACAAAGGCAAAATATGAAAAATAGTTTATAAAAACCAAATACATATATGACCTCCCAGATTTAGACCTATCCAAGACAACTCTTGCTAAGCTGTCAGACATGAACATAAGACTGAAATCTAGCAATCAAGTTTAGTTTACCAGTCGTAATTGCGTCTCCTCTTTTAGGTGTTTTCTAGCTTCACTCAGTGCCTGACCATCTGCAGTTCTATCTTGTTTAGTGCCCTTGAAATTAAAAAATAAATAAATAAATAAATCCATGAACCAGTAGACATTAAAAAAAATAGCAAGCAGTCAGAACCTTAGATCAGTAACCCAATGCATGCAGACAGGGGTCACCATTCTAATGATGGCAAAGATCACAACTCAGATAAATGAAACATTTTGGAGCAAAGCTATCTAAACTTTTTTGTATAACTGATTGCGTCTTTGGCAGTCTGGTCAAGTCCACAACTTCCATCTCAAAATAATATTTTTAAATATATATTATTACAAAGGAAACCAATTATATTAAAATACAATTCTCTCTCTCCCCTCCATATATATTTATATTTAAGAGTTTGTAGTGAAGAAATACTTTTTTTAGAGTCCAGTAAAGTGATATATTGAAGAGATGAAAAGTATTCTTGGCATACTAAGATCTACGGATAGTTTGCCAGAAAAAAAAAAATTCTAAATCAGGCACTGATGAGAATTATGAGCTGACAGCAACCCCTCATTCATCTATCTGATAGCATGAATGACTACCTAGAACACAGGAGAGCCAAGAAAGCTGTCCCTTCCTGTTCTTTTTATGTAGATCTCGTACTATACACAGAAAAGATTCTCAGGTCTTTTTTTGCCTCCTCCTTTAAACAAACTTTTACTCAGCAGTTAATTATTCATTATTTAATCATACTAGAAGTTTGATTTGATGATTTTCTACAGCACACACAGAAAATTCAGAAAAGTGGAAGCATGTTTTTATTATAATGAACATATAACATATAATTAATATATACCATAATAAATGTAGTAAGAAATCATTTGATAACGGAAATATGGAAGAAAAAATAAACACAAACTCAAAAAAGAATAAAAATCTGGGGCCTTTTAGAGTTAAACTGTTCTACAACAGCACTTGAGAATATGATTTTTTCCTCTGCATCACTCATAGTTTAGGTATAGTCTTATTCTTCCCCATTTATCAACCAATCAATTAACAAGCATTTATCAAGCAATCAATATGTTTCAGGCACTGCTAAGCCTTTACAATTAAGCATAAAATTTTTCTTCCACTTAAATCAAATTAATGCACATGTTTTTTATTTGGATTGTTCAAATTTAAGCAATGCGTAAGTCCTTACAGAATTAGAATTCTTTGTACATTTTATAGGTACCATAATACTCACCTTCCTATTGGATTCCAATATGTAGGAACTTTCCTCTTTGACGCGTTCCATTTCTTCTTGTAGTGTGATAATCCTGTTGTTGGCAACTGCAAGCTGAGAATGAAATCAAACAACTGTCAGGTGGAACATAGATTAAAATGACTTTGAGCATCAAAATTTTAAGCATTTATCATTGATAAGATTCCTGGAGTTTCAAATTAGGCAATATTCAAAATATTCTATGGATTTAATTTTCTATTCACATCTGGTATCAATTATGTATCACTTTCTGCCAAACTTCACATTATCTAATGACTTGAACAGTCAGAAACCATGCTCCCTGCTGTTAGCTTAATTTGATTTCCTTTGGAGCGATGCTTTGCTGGGTAATATGTGTTTTACAAGAGCTAAGTGCTAGTCTTAATTCCCCTTAAAACAAAAACAAGATTTTTATAACAACTGTATCAATAATGTCTAAGAAGTACAAGTGGGAAAAGGATGAGTTGACTGGGAAGATAATCTGTTCACTATAAAGGATGGGAGAAAACTATTTTCAATCCCATAAGAAACATTTAAGGTAAGTTACTAGAAGATGTGATTTAAAAGTAGTATCTAGAATCTCAAGGAAAATTACGAAAAAGAGGAATGAAAGGGGTCTAACGTTACCACAGAGCAAACTAAAAAATAAAGCAACATTCATGAGGACTATCTGGTATTAGACTTTGAAAAAATAGAAAAACAGATCAATGAAGGGCAGTTAGGTGGCGCAATGGATAGAGCACCAGCCCTGAAGTCAGGAAGACCTGAGTTCAAATCTGGACTCAGACATTTAACATGCCCTAGCTGTGTGACTCTGGGCAAGTCACTTAACCCCAATTGCCTCAGCAAAAAAAACAAAAACAAAAACAAAAAAAAACAAAAACCAACAGATCAATTAAACTAACTAGGTAAATAAACAAGGCCTAGAAAGCAAATGATGATAGCAAAGCAATGCCCAATAAATCTAAGAACACGAATTACTAAAGCAAAAATTCACTTAACAAGAACTCTTAGGTAATCTGTAAAGGAATTTGGAAGCAAATCGGTTCAGACAGCATCTTACACCATACATACCCCATACAGTATAATACTCTCCAGATGGACAAACGATCTTAAGTTAAAATATTATAAACAATTAAAATAGGAATGGAAGGAGACAGTTTCTACAGAGAGGTTTAAGTGAAGCATTCAAAATAAACAAGATATAAAGGAAATCACAAATTTTAATGATTTGCACAAAAAAATTAAGCCAACTAAAATGGGGGGGAGGGAGAGAATCCTTTTCTTCTAACATCTCTGCTAAAAGTATGATAGTCAACAGCTAAAGAGAAGCACAAATATATAAAATCAAGAACTGGTGTCTCAATAATAAAGCAATCCAAGGATATAGACAAAAGAAGTTTCAAAGAACTTCTTTCAGACTATCAACAGCTACAACACAAACACAACTATTCCAATCATTAAGTAATAAAAGAAATGGAAAAATGAAGCTGGATATCTTCTCCATGGTCACACAGGAAATACGTGGAAGAGCTAGGATTTAAATCTAGGTCCCCTGACTCCAAATCCTATGCTATTATTGTACTATCTCACATCCACCAGACAGTCCACATCTTTGCTCTGACTTGTAGTCTTTTTTTTTTTTATTTTTTTTTATTAAAAGCTTTTTATTTACAAAACATGAGTGATTTTTCTACATTGACCTTTGCAAAAACTTTTTTTTTCCCCAAGCTTTTCCCCTCCTTCCCCCCACCCCCCACCCCTAGATGACAGGTAATCTAATACATGCTAAATATGATAAATTATATGACAAATCCAATACATGTATACATATCTATACAGTTATCTTAATGCACAAGAAACATCAGATCTAGAAAGAGAAGAAGAAAAAAAACAACCTAAGAAGGAAAACAAAATGCATGGAAATATTCACAGAAAGCGTTAAAATGCTGTGTTGTGGTCCACACTCAGTTCCCACAGGCCTCTCTCTGGATGTATATGATTATCTTCATCGCTGAACAATTGGAACTGGTTTGAATCACATCATTGTTGAAGAGAACCATGTCCATCAGAATTGATCATCATATAGTCTTGTTGCTGTGTATAATGATCTCCTGGTTCTGCTCATCTCACTCAGCATCAGTTCATGCAAGTCTCTCCACGCTTCTCTGAAAACCTCCTGTTGATTGTTTCTTACAGAGCAATAATATTCCATAACATTCATATACCATAATTTATTCATCCATTCTCCAATTGATGGGCATCCCTTCAATTTCCAGTTTCTTGCCACTACAAAAAAGGCTGCCACAAACATTCTTGCACATGTGGGTCCCTTTTCCTCCTCTAAGATCTCTTTGGGATATAGGCCCAATAGAAACACTGCTGGGTCAAAGGGTATGCACAGTTTGATAACTTTTTGAGCATAGTTCCAAATTGCTCTCCAGAATGGTTGGATCCGTTCACAGTTCCACCAACAATGTATCAGTGTCTGACTTGTAGTCTTGAGACTATACAGTTTCCCAGTCCACCAAAGGGCTAAGTGATTTGCCCTTGTCAAAAAATCTGTAAGATCTGTTAGGACTTGAACTGGGGTCTTTGTGGCTCTAAGGCTAATTTTCTATCCACTATTCACATTGCTACTCTTCTACTTTAGAGTGCATGGCATATGACTTGTAAAAATTAAATCTGGCCTCTGAGTTGTATAGCAAATGGATGCCAGTAGGAATGTACATTTCGCAGATTAAGCTAAATTTAATAAGTAAATTAAGAGAATCATGAATCCCAGACTGTCAGGATTGGTAAAGATCTCAGAGGCCATTTGCTCCAACTTGTATCTGAACAAAGATGCTCTCTACAATATACCTGGCAAATGGTCAACTTGAAATGATTGAATTTCAATGAAATTTATCCAACCAGAATGAGTGAAATAGGGGGATGGGAAGTAAAGTTACATTTTAGGAGTAGGATTATAAAAAGCATTTCTTTGAGTATTACTCATATAAAATGTTCAGAAATTCCTCCTAAAATAACTTAAGAGTGATTTATAGCATAGGCCTGATTTTCAAGCAAAAAGAAAATTAAAATTAAAGGAAGAAAAAAGCTTTTTTCCTTGCTTGTCTTATTTTAGGAACAGATAAGAAATTCTGCCTAAGACACAATGATTCAAAATGACACAGCATACTGTCTAGAGTCTTTTTAAAAGATGTGATTAAGTCTTGCTCATCCTACTTATCACTGTAGACACTATATCCATAAGCAAAGGGCTGCAACACAGAATCTAGGAAGCTGATCAATGGCAGCTCCACCCCTAGAACCTGGAACAAAGGATGGGGGGATCACCATATTCTTGGCTCTTCTACAAAGACATGAAAACAGCTGACATTTGAAATTCCCTCAGAGTCCATGAGACAGCATGGCTGCTGAAGAAAGGGTACCAAGGATCAGTAGCAGAACTAAAGACACGGAACTAAGAGAGGACTCTTGGTGGCCATCTGACAAAGCTACCTCCAAGAAGCATCTCCCCTAAAACGTGTGTGAAAGGTGGTCATTTAGCCCTGGGAGGAAAAAGCCTCCTGGGCCGGGCAGCCCACAGGGCAGTTCTAATTACTAGAGGCTTATTCTCCTATCAAATCTAAACTTGCCTCTTTGATTCCCTCTTTGCTCTTGATTCTTGGGGCCCAAGTCAGTATTCCACAAGAGATTCCTTCACACCCTTGAAAACAACTCTATCCCTCCTCAACTCTTCTGGCTAATTAAGCATTCCCAGTTCCTTCAACTCATTCTTATGACTGCTGTCTTCAATCCCTTTTCAATTGTGTCTAACTCTGACTCCACTTTGGGGGACTCTTGCCTTCTCCAGCCAATTTACAGAAAACTGGGGCAAGAAGGGTTAAGTGGCTTGCCCAGGCTCTCACAGCTAGTGATTCATGGAATTCATAGGAGAGTGACTCAAGGACCTTCACCCGGGGCCATTCTATGGGCACCTTTCCTACTTACGAATGTCTTCCTTGTATTCCTGACAGCAGAGGACACAGTCCTCTGGACAAGATCTGTCCTGAGCACAGTGGCTGATCACCTTCCTTTTCTTAGAAGCTGACCCTTTTCATGCAGTACAAGACTGAATTAGTCTTTTTAAGCTGGCACATTACTCTGATGACTTGCCGTCTACTCAAACCCCCAGGTTTTCTTGCAGTTTTTTCCAGATAAGCTGCATCCTATTTATGCCTCTTCCATTTTGTACTTGAGAAGTTGACTTTCTGGGTAACACAAGGATATTTATCCCTATTGAATTTCATCACATTAGATTCAGTTCAATGTTCTGGGCAACCAAGGTCTTTCTAAATTCTGAAGGTCAATCTCTTCAGCAAAAAAAAAAAAAAAAAAAAAAAAAAAAACAAGACAAAAATCAAGAAAGTTGGCTATTTCTTTATTGTTGATTAACCCTGTCCTATCTACACCAAGCAAAGATCCCTTTCCTTCTCTGCCCCTCATTTTTTCCAAATAAAGGTTTTAAAAAAGATTTTCTTGTCCTTTGTGACCCTTGCCAAACCCAGCTTATTCTTTGCTTAGCACATGTCACTATTCTAATAGAATGTTCCATTCTCATATTTATTCTGTTATCTGACCTGGATTCCATTTCTGTTGTTTGGTGAGTTTCCTATGCAACTATATTGGTCTTCTCAAGCATATTTTATTTTTTCCTCAATGGAATGAATTCATTTAGTGCTTTCAGAATATCACTCTTGAATATCTCACATCCCTCTTGACCTGACTTCTCCTGCAAAATATTCATACATGGAATTCTTCCTATCCTTCTTCTAGAGTAGGGGTGGGGAACATCTGGCCATATAAGGCCATGGAAATCATTTGGTCTGGCCCTGCCATGGAAACCAGAGGTGGTGATGAAGTCAAAGCTAGGTACAACCACCTTCCACTGCTTGAGTTTTTAAGTTGATAATTCTGTATGACCAGTGAATGTTTTAAACATCCTAATGGCCTTTGGCAGAAAAAGGTTCCCCACTCTTGTTCTAGACCCTATGAAATCTGCTCCCCCAAAACATAGATTGAATGTCAGACTATGTTTGAACTTCATCTCCTCTATCACAAACTCTTAAGAGATTGTGTTCACTTCATTGCAAGTATCTTATCATTTTCATCTCAAAAATTACTTTTCCATATGAGTAAGAGTAAGCCCAAAAGAGAAGCTTCCCTTTTTTGTTCCTCCATTTTTGAGGAATTTATTAGTAAGGCAAGGCAGGATATTTTTAGCCACTATGCATGAGAACCAGTATATATCTAGATAATCCAGTTTCCCATTATTCTCCTATCATACTATTTTGAAAGGCCTGTTATTTGGTTCCCAACCTGCTCACCTATTCCATCCTTTTATCCAGGTAGCCTATAGTGTATTTTAATCATTACTCTTTCTTCCTCCATTGGTCTTCATCTAAATGTCCTCTACCTCCAGGTCTCTAGGAGTTCCTCAAGAATACACCTTCTTAGAAAATTAATTAGGAGCTATTTTGCTCAACTGTATGCCAATAAATCTAATAATCTAAGCGAAATGAAGGAATATCTACAAAAATATAGATTGCTCAGATTAGCAAAGGAGGAAATAAATTACTAAAATAGTCCCATTTTAGAAAAAGAAATTGAACAAGTTATTAATTAACTCCCTAAGAAAAAACCTCCAGGGCCAGATGGATTTACAAGTGAATTCTACCAAACATTTAAAGAACAATGAATATGCAAACTATTTGGAAAAATAGGGAAAGAAAGGATTCCTTTTATAACACAGATATGGTGCTGATATCTAAAAAAGTAGGTAGGTTCCAAACAGAGAAAGAAAATTATAGACAAATTCCCTAATGAATATTGATGCAAACATCTTAAATAAAATATTAGCAAAGAGATTACAACAAGTTATCACCAGGATAATACATCATGACCAAGTAGGATTTATACTAGGAATGCAGGGCTGGTTCAGTGTTAGAAAAACTATTAGCATAATTAACTATATCAATAACCAAACCAACAAAAATCATGATTATATCATAAGATGCAGAAAAAATATTTGACAAAATCCAACACCCATTCCTATTAAAAACACTAGAGAGCATAGGAATAAATGGACTTTTCCTTAAAATGATCAGCAGGATATATTTAAAACCATCAGCAAGCATCATATGTAATGGGAATAAACTAGAACCATTTCCAATAAGATCAGGGGTGAAGTAAGGTTGCCCACTATCACCATTATTAATCAATACTGTATTGTAAGTGTTAGCTTTAGCAATGAGAGGAAAAAAATTAAATGAATTAGAGTAGGTAATGAGGAAACCAAATCATCAATCTTTGCAGATGATATGGTGGTTTACTTAAGAGAATTCTAAGAATTAACTAAAAAACTACCAAAAACATGATATTTTGGACTTTAGAGAATCAACTATTCTGGCACAAATAGTTGCTGATTCTTTTTTTTCTTTGATAATTACTAGGCAACCCCCATCTTCCCATTCCCACCTAAAGTCAAGGGCTCTCCTAAATAATTTTTTGAGTCACAAAGGCTTGACTCCTCTGAGAGGGTCCAGGACCTACCCCCCCCCCTCCACTTAAAAAGTCTCAGTCAGCTTTTGATCAAAGTGTACAAGTGAACACTTCCTTCACCCCTTGGATAAGTCAGCATTTTCCACTTTCCAACTCAATGAAGTGCAAGTCTTCTATCCTTCACCTCCAGATCCCCCTTTCCCCATGGAAGCCTTGCTCCTGTTTGCTTTAGCAATACTTTGCTGTCCCTCATAACCCAGAGGGTGCCTCTAGAAGGAAAAACAGTCTATATTTGAAACACAGAGCGTCATCCAGACATTGTGCATTCGATCCAAGCCAAGACCCAGTTTTTCCTCCTTACCATCATCTTGGTTCTGATTTTCAACGTTGGTTTTTTGTTGTTTTTTCCAAACTGCTTGTGGATGCTCCACCTCAAGCCTGAGATCTGCTTATGAAGCTGACAGCCAGTTACCAACTCTCGGCCACGTGCTGTCAGGTCCAAAACCTCCCCTCTCTTTTCAGACACCCTATTTCCCAGAGTTGGAGCCTATCAAGCAAGCCGCCTTAGCTTGGCACAATTCACCCTCGGGATGAGCACTGATGCAGCTAGAGTACCGAGCTGATGGTCCCTCACCAAGAGGCCCTGCTCTGAACAGACTGTCAATAGACAACCTTATCTCCCCACTGTTGCCCCTCACCACTGCTGCTGTACTATGTTATCTGAATTTATCTAGCTCCAGATAGACAAGTTATGCTTGCCCCATTGTCTCAGATTTCCTAGGAGAGATGGCTCTGACACACGTGTCTCACTTGTCTCCCCAATGGAGTAAAAAGCTTTTTAATTTTTAACCTGTGTAAGCTCTTTGGTCTTTCTGGAGTTAACAGTGGTTGAAAAACCTCTGTGACTGTTTTTTTGTCATCAGAGTTGACACTGACAATCTCACTCAATTTTGTTTCCTCAGTTGCAATATCTTGACAGCTACAATCCGTTTGCCTTGTACTAATCAATTTTGCCAATTTGACCCAATCATTCATCTAGTCTCTCATTTATTAAGAGCCTATTATGTACCAGGCACTGTGATAAGGGAATATAAGAGGCAAAAAAAAGTCTTTGCTCTCAAGGAGCTTACAATTACACACAAACCTACTATTCCCTTAGCATTGAGAGATTATTTTCCTTCTCTGTCTCCTCTCCCCTCTCCAGGCCAAACCCTTCAAAATCACTAACATAATTTCCTTCTGTTTCTGCTCAAATCCTTTCCTCTCCTGTTTTTCTCATAGAAGTTGAAGTAGAATTCTTAGTAGCTATCCTGATGTTAGAAAAACAGATCTTCATTGAAGATAATTGACTTTTCTTTACAACATAGTGGAAAAATACTATTGAAGCCTACATTGATGATTTGGGTTTGCTCAACCCAAAAAATAAATGATAAAGAGAGCCACTATGTTCTGGCATGCTTATGCCCCTGAGCATTGCACAGAATATCACCAGCTTGGAGGCAACTCAAGGACTTAAGAGCAAGGGAAAACACACATACTTTCACTAAACAGGTTTAAATGCTATGATTTGTTGTAGTATTACTTGTGTCTCTTAATTCCATGCACCATAGAAATTCCTCACCCAGAATTTCTAAGAGTCAGTCTCTAATTTAAGTTCTTCTAGGAAGAAAAACAGTGGCTAAAGAAAGACAGAAGAATCTGCAACAGGCTTAGAGGAGACAATGAAGCAAAACCAACTTCCTTGTTTCTGCTCCAGGGCATGGAGGAGAAAAAGATTGGGGAAGTTTTTCCTTCTTGCTATGTTTCTATGTTTGCTTTTATAAAGTTCATAATAAAAAAGTTTAAGTTTAAATACATTCTTAAAATATATTTAATTTGTAATAAATTTCTTTCTACTTTAATTTTTCTCATAAAGAAATACAACCTATAATATTAATTCTATACTAGTTACTTATTTGTTTTGGAAAGTTTTAACTTTTTTTTTTTTTTTTAAATCTGCAAACCATGCCTTTTTCTTTTCTTAGGGAAGTGAAAAACTCAGAATAGAAAAGGCTTCATCATTACCAAAGACCTCGATGAATTTTTGTTCTTAATCT
This sequence comes from Myrmecobius fasciatus, assembly GCA_023553655.1. Lineage (NCBI taxonomy): Eukaryota > Metazoa > Chordata > Mammalia > Dasyuromorphia > Myrmecobiidae > Myrmecobius > Myrmecobius fasciatus. The sequence goes on from JAJPUD010002848.1 coordinate 192,480, forward strand.
GTTTTCTTTCCTTCTTCTCCAACAAATCATAAAGACCTAATGAGGAAATCAATACATCCAAAATAATTTCCCATTTTAATGGATAATTATTTCATGCTGAGCCCAGGAACAGGAAACTTTGCATTTGAAATATATGTGTCTCGTTGCTTTAATTAATAAAGCATGGGACTGGCCAAAGTCTTGATTCAGTCTTCAAAATGAAGACTATGCATGTTTGGGTTTTATTTTCCAGATCTGGAAAGTACCTCTTGGATTCCTCTTCTGTGTAAAAGCACAGACAAAATGGGACATAAGAGCTTTTTGCTGATTCTGCCCCACCCCCTCAGTTCACATTGTTAAGGTTGGGAGTACTTCTCTACTACTATTTGTGAAAGAAAGATGGTACCCTCGAGACTAAAATCTGGTGTGCCACATAGTTGATGTCAACACACTTGAATAGCCTTCCCTGATTTTACTGGGCAGCTCTGTTTTCTTGCCAAAGAGTTTTGATAATAAAGCCAATCAAGAGATCATATTTAAAAAGCACTCTGCAAAGCACTTTGTACACATTTTCTCAATGGATCCTCACAGCCAAGTGTGAATTTTTATGTGAATAATTATCCCCAATTTGCAGACAAGATTTTCACAGAGATTTAAGTCACCTTCCTAGGGGTACTTTAATCTCATAAATGCCTAAAATTGAGAGATGTTTATAAGGTTTTCTTTGCTGGGTGTATGGGATTAATGACTAAGTGACAGAAAAACTTCTAAAGTTCACTGTCATCTACTCTTATTACTCATGTAAGGTGTCTCTCCAAAAGTATTGATTCAGCAATAATTCAGAAATAATGTTAGATCTATCTTGTATGAAAGTCAAAATAAATTACTAGCAACTCTCTCCTTGTCATTAGTGTAAATACAGGCTTCAAATTGACCAGCACCAATTGACAAAACTATTATATGTTCCATTGAGTCCATACACATTTTCTTAGATAGAAAAATTAAGACTTCAAGAATGAAGTCTTCCTTTCTAAGTTCCACAAATTGAAAATTCTTGACAAAAGGAGAGTAAATCTAATTTGAACCCACGAGGGATCACCTGTGCTTAGTTATCACCACATACCAAGGTTCTGTGAAGGTTAGAAATGCTTCAACCCACCTGCCCCAGAAATGCCCACACACACCTACCTCCTCCGTCAGCTTAGTGTTAGACTTTTCTAAGGCATCCACTTTGGCCTGTAGGTTGTTCACTGTTGCACTGTCAAACAGAAAAACAGACAAGACACTCTTGAATGCTATTATTTGAAAAAATTATCATAAACGAGAGAGCATGATTTTATCTAAATATTCACCCAAGTCTATTGCAATACAACCAACCCACAATAAAGAAGAATAATTGGCAAAGTCATTCATAAGATCATCCTTATATTTTCCACTAACAACTATTATCATCTCTTAGCTTGAAACTAAAAGTAGTAATGATTATTTGTGAGAAATTTGTCTTGAAGGATAGTATTCTTGAAGAAACACTTGTAGAGATCTAGGTCACTCAATTCTGGGACATAATCAAAGTTGAAAAGGAGATACTGAATCTTAACAAATCACTGTCCTTTCATTCAACATGTAAGATGACTATACATACTATTGTGCATAGCATAAGGAGGGTGATAAGAGGTTGGTCTCCACCTTCACAGAGAACATAATTTATTAGGGGACACAATGAAACTCCATTAGGACCCTTAATAATTCCTTGAAAACAGCAGGATAATCACACATTAATTCATTTGACAAATCTAGAATTGGGGTGAAACAACAATGCCAGAGGGACTAAGTTCCACAGACACGACTGTAAAAAAGAAATGATTAACACAACAGACATTTACTAATTGCCTATCATGTACAAGGTACTAAGGATGCAAAGGAAAAAAATTCAACAGTCCCTTTAAGAGGATTATATTCTATCAGAATAGACAACATGTATATTTCAAGTATATTCAGATAGATTATATTAAAAAATTAACTAAATTCAAAGTTATTTTGGGAGGGGAAATCATTTTTACAAGTCAAGATTTTAGCCTCTCCTTTGAGAAGCAGTTGAGTGAAGGCAGTCCTGATGCCTTTCCCTTGAGAGTAGGGTTTCTACAGAACGTGGGCAGAATTCCCCTTTGCCTTCTTCCTCAATCCCCTAATTCCCATCACCTCCTTCTACAATACACCTTAGCCATACTGAGATGGTTATACATCTGAATTTGCCATTACCCATAAGCAGTGCACACCTCCTTCACGACTGCAAAATGCTTTTATCTAGTCGTTCATTATCTTTTACCATTTCACCTTTCCTTCTCATCTTTGAACCTAAACATGTTTAGGTTCAAACCAGGACTTTCTCCTTTCTCTCTCAGACCAGGAGCCCTGCTTGGGCCAGCACCCCCTCACCTTTCCTTTCTCGGGAGTACCTTGTTCCAACTCTTTCATTCAAGAACCTTATCCTCCTCTTCCTCACTGTGGACAGGGGTCTCCCCACCCCAACTCCTCCGTCAAACAGGTGGCCTTTCTCCCCCCGACAAGGCAGCCCCCTTCTATGTGCCCCCTTTAGCACCAATCCCTTCCCCACCTCTGTCTGCCCCCCATCCTTAAAACCTCCCAGATCCAAGCACTCAGCTACCCGGGACCTCATCCCTCTCCACCCTTTCATGGCTGCCTTCCTCACAATCTCTGCTCAGTCCCCTACAATCCAGCTTCTGGCCTGCTCTCTCCCAACCATCAAATGGCCGAGCTAAAGGTCTTTTCTCCATCCTTGTCCTCAGCACTGCCTCAGACCCTGCTGATTGCTCTCCTCCCTCTGGGCTTCCATGACACTGCTCTGCTCTTCAGTCTCCTTAGATGGGTCTTTGCCAAGCCTTCCCCACTGACTGTAGAGATCCTCCAAGGGCCTTTCCCAAGCCCTCTCTTCTTCCTCCTCTGTCTCCTGTCATCATCTCTTTGATCTGCTAATCTAGCATTTGTCTCTCCTCCTTTGCATCCTCATATCTCCAAATGGATATTCCGTAAACATCTTATGCTCACTATTCCCTCATCTTTCCTTCCTTGTAAGAATCAAGGAAGATGTCCTCCTGCTCCTGGGTCCCCCAGGCTCTTAATCTCAGGGTTCCTCATGAAGCCTCCCTCACTCTTGTCCCACAGACCCAAATCTGAGGACGGCTTGTACCTCCACAACACCTCTCTTATAGCCCTCAAGAGCCTTATAATTATCTCCCCACCTCATTAAGGCACACCCTTGACTATGTTGCTGACTGACTCCCTATTGCTCAACAGTCAGTAGAATGTAAGCTTCCTGAGAGTAAGGACTGTGGTTTTTGCTTCTTTTTTGGAAGATAACCCCAGGGCTTAATATAGTTCTGGCACACAATAGGTACTTAATAAATGCTTGTTAACTAAACTGACCTGTTTATAAAAAATGCTTAACAATTCTTTGTGATATATAACCACCAAAAGAAAAAAGACACCTGGGCTGAGATGGGGACTGTTCCATGTACAACAGAAGCACATTTAAACCAAGAGCCCTTTGGAGAAATTACCAACAATGGTGAGATGCATTTGGCTGGAGCACCTTTAAATGAGGCACAACCCATCTCTAGTACCTTTCAGTCAATTATCTTCCCTTTCGACCCCAGCTTCTGGGATAAGTACTCACTATTTGACAAAAACTGCTGGGAAAATTGGAAACTAGTGTGGAAGAAATTAGGGCTTGACCCACACCTAACACCACATACCAAAATCAGATCTAAACGGGTTCATGATTTGGATACGAAGAGTGATATTATAAGCAAATTAGAGGAACACAGGATAGTTTACCTCTCAGACCTATGGAGATGGAATAAATTTATGTCCAAAAAAGAACTGGAACTCTTAATTGATTTTTTTTTTTTTTTTTGCTTTTTGCTGAGGCAATTGGGGTTAAGTGACTTGCCCAGGGTCACACAGCTAGGGAATGTTAAGTGTCTGAGATCAGATTTGAACTCAGGTCTTCCTGACTTCAGGGCTGATGCTCTATCCACTGCGCCACCTAGCTGCCCTTGGAACTCTTAATTGAAAACCAGATAGATAACTTTGACTATATTAAGTTAAAAAGTTTCTGTACAAACAAAACCAATGCAGTCAAGATTAGGAGGGAAGCAATAAATTGGGAAATCATCTTTACATTTAAGGGTTCTGATAAAGGTCTCATCTCTAAAATATAGAGAATTGTCTCATATTTATAAGAATTCAAGCCATTCTCCAATCGATAAATGGTCAAAGGATATGAACAGGCAATTTTCAGATGATGAAATTAAAACTATTTCTAGTCATATGAAAAGGTGCTCCAAATCACTATTGATCAGAGAAATGCAAATTAAGACAACTCTGAGGTACCACTACACACCTGTCAGATTGGCTAAAATGACAGGAAAAGATAATGATGAATGTTGGAGGGGATGTGGGAAAACTGGGACACTGATACATTGTTGGTGGAACTGTGAACAGATATAGCCATTCTGGAGAGCAATTTGGAACTATGCTCAAAAAGTTATCAAACTGTGCATACCCTTTGACCCAGCAGCGTTTCTATTGGGCCTATATCCCAAAGAAATCATAAAGGAAGGAAAGGGCCCCACATGTGCAAGAATGTTTGTGGCAGCCCTTTTTGTAGTGGCTAGAAACTGAATGGATGCCCATCAATTGGAGAATGCCTGAATAAATTATGGTATATGAATGTTATGGAATATTATTGTTCTGTGAGAAACGACCAACAGGATGATTTCAGAGAGGCTTGGAGAGACTTGCATGAACTGATGCTGAGCGAAATGAGCAGAACCAGGAGATCATTATACACGGCAACAACAAGATTATATGATGATGAATTCTGATGGACATGGCTCTCTTCAACAATGAAATGTTTCAAACCAGTTCCAATTGTTCACTGAAGAGAGCCATATACACCCAGAGAGAAGGATGTGAAATGTGGCCCACAACATAACATTTTCATGCTCTCGATTGATGTTTGCTTACATTGTGTTTCCTTTATCTGATTTTTCTTTCTTGTAGATACATTTTTTCTTGCACAACAATATGTGGAAATGTGTATACATATATTCGATTTGTCAAGTATTTTAACACAATTAACATGTAGTGGATATCCTGCCATCTAGGGGAGGGGTGGGGAGTAGGGGGGAAGAATTTCTAACAGAAAGCTTTGTAGGGGTCAATGTTGTAGAATTACCCATACCTATGTTTTGCAAATTAAAAAAAAAATTATCTTCCCTTTCCCTCTGTTTTTCTCTTCCCTCCATTAAATTTTAGGTTAAGGTAATATTATATATTCATCATTTACTTCAAATGTCTGTTGAGTTCTTCTACATAGTTCTTCTGATCCAAAATAGCAGTAATCTGGCCATCTCTGGGAAAGAAAGAAATGAGAATTACCTAATAATAGTGTAAAAAGATCATATAATAAATACTTAAAAATGCAAGAAGGATGATTCCCCTCCTTCCTTTTCACAAAACAAAAAAATTGGGGAACATGATATAGAAACAGGTCCATGAAAGTGAGCCAGGTGACAAAATGCAATGTCCTTGTAGGTCTAGTACACTAGGATGCCATATGCCTTAACATGAAATTATTGGCAAGATCTGGGTTCAAGTCCAGTCTCAGATGTACTATGATCAGTCCTATGCTGATGAAAGGGAGTTTCCACACACAGAGTGGTCACAATTCATAAAGTCTTTGTATTGTTTTAAAAACCTGAACAGTGTGGGTTGTTGGCTGATACAGGGAAATATTCTTTAATTCTTTAACTGAATTGCTTCCTCCTAACAAATATGGACTTCCATCTTGACAGCCACAATTTAATTATAGTCCATTTCCCACTTGTAATAAGGTCTATTCTATTTTGTCCAATCAGTCCACAAACAGTAAATATCTATTATGTGCTAGACACTCAGAATACAAGTTTATGTGATTTTTTTTGAAGATCACCATTTGCCATAATGATGGTTGTTGCCCTTTGTAATCAGAGAGGACCAAAATGATATTACTATGTTGGGATTCAGGTACAATGCATCCAACTACAGATAAGCAGATCAATTCAAGCTAGGAAGATTCTACCATAAATCTGGCACAAATAATTCCTGTGAACATTTGGGGTGGAAGTGTTTCTAAATTTGAACATTCCATGGTTCTAATGATATCTATACACTGTTTCTGTCATTCATATATACATACATATACTTAAATAGTTATAGTTTAAAAATGTATTAAGTCTCAATGGATTGGAGTACTGGTTAAAATTCTGGCTTTGTCATGTAAAACCACTGTTTTGGTTAAGTCTCAAACTCTTAGGAACGCAGTTTTCTCACTTGGAAAATGTAAAAATCTTTGTAGAACAGATTATCTCTAAGGTCCCTTCCAGCTTTAGGAGAAAAACCTCTATGGACAACCAGAGAAGAAAGCACTTGGATACTGTAAAAGATCTTTTTCTGAGACTTAACATGTGCAAAAAGTATACATATGCCCAAATTTAAATTTAAGAGAAAAAAAAGGATCATCATATGACTTTTCAAAACCACATGATGACCATTACATAATTTCAGAACTTCAGGAAAGAGACTTTGGAGACTGGCTATCCATCCTTCCCCAATTTTAGAGATGAAAGCCAGAAAAGTTAAAAGATTTACAGAAGATCATACCTGGGTCATAATCATAACCAAACTGAGGGCTTTTCTATTATGATGGAAATGCCTCTTAGTTCTGACAGGGAATACCACAATAAAAAGCTATCTGAACCACGGTGAAAAGCATCTGTATAACTGTTTCACATGTACTAATTTATGAACTGAACATGAAGAACCTATTTTGGGTTTTATTTCTGTGCTCAAAATGTATATTTGAACATAAATTTCAGAAAGTTCAATAGTCTTTAAAGTCTATAATAAACTTTTATTATACTTTAATAATAAAAGGGAGGGGGGCACTTGTCTTCTGAAATTGAGAAACAGTTAAAATCTACTAAGTGACCATATCTTTTTGAGTTAATGGTTCTTCAAGTATGGTCCATGGGACTGGAAACTTTTTCAAGGACTCCTAAAGGTCAAAACTATTTTCATAATAATCCTGGACCATACTTGAAGAACCATTAAATATCAATAGCTATGACCCACAAAATTCTGGAGGAGTCCTTAATAATTTCTATGAGCATAAAAGGGTCCCCAAGACCACAAAGTTTGAAAAAGACTGCAATTTAAATAATGCCCTTTAAATAAGAATTTAGCCACGGATGCTCTTTCCATGCCCACTACTTTGAAAATGATCTACCATGTCTTATCATAGATTTCCAAAAACCAAAATTATTAAGGACAGAAAAAGGAAACTTACTTCTTCTTGTACTACTTACCCTTCACTACCTTTAGTGCTGTTGCCATCCTTTAGATACATTGAAAAATCTATAACTCCAACCTGTAAGAATAATTTCCAAAAATATGAAATTAGTTTCCTAAGGTACTAAGATTCTACAACATCAAATTTTAGTTAGTCATTCACTCATTTGCTCAGAAAGCATTTATTAATCTAAAAAATTAGGTTAGATACAAGGATGTAAAAACAAAAAGGAAGCTGTACCTACCCTCAGACAGTTTATATTATATTGGGAGGAAAAAGCAGGAACACACTAAATCTAGATAAGCTGTGGGAGAGATGGCACCTTCCCTGAGGCTCAAAGGAACATAGGAATTCTGTGATGCTGCAGCAAGCAGAAACTACACATTTCTGACAAAAGGGATGGCTTGAGCAAAGACACATTAGATGGAGCACCTGGCTTGGTGGGCATAATCAGTCGCAACATTTACAATAAGCAAGGAGTGCCAGAATATGAAGGGCTTGAAAAGTCAAACACAATAGTAACAATTATATATCTGGCCAACAGAGAGAAGCATGCTGGGTCCTGCTATGCAGGAGTAAGGGGGTTGAGGAGGAAAAAAATCAGGCCAACATTCACTTTTCAGTTTGCAAAATGCTTTACAAGTATCTCATGTTTAGTGGATGCCACCAGTTGGGGAATGGCAGAACAAGTTACCAAATGTGAATGTCATGGAATATTATTGTTCTATGAGAAATGATCAGCAGGATGATTTCAGAGAGGCCTGGAGAGACTTGCATGAACTGATGCTCAGTGAAATGAGCAGAACCAGGAGGTCATCACATACGGCAATGGCAAGATTATGTGATGATCAGCTGTGATGGATGTGGCTCTTTTCAAAAATGAGGTGATTCAGGTCAGTTCTAACAGACTTGTGTTGGAAAGAGCAAACTGCATGCAGAGAGAGGACTGGGGGGATTGAATGTGGATCACAATATTCGCTTTGTTGTCGTTTGTCTACTTGTTTTTTTCTTTCTCATTTTTCCTTTTTGATCTGATTTTTCTTATGCTAAATGTAGAAATATGTTTAGAAGAATTGCACATATCTAGTACATACTGGATTATGTGCTGTCTAGAGGAGGGAGAAAATTGTGGAACACAAGGTTTTGCAAGAGTGAATGGTGAAAATTATGCATGTATTCTGAAAAATAAAAACTCATAAAAAATTAATAAAAAACCCAAAAAACAAGTGTCTCATATTTTAAAAGTATTTCACAAATATCCTGACAACAACCCTGATGCAGGAGTTACTATTATCCTCATGTTACAAATGAGGAAACTGAGGCAAGTAGTAGTAAAGTGAGTGGCTCAGAGTCAGAAAACTTGTGTCTGAGAGAGAATTTGAGCTTAGGTTTTCTTGACTCCAGGGGTAGGCTCTATTTATTGCATGACCTGGCATGAGGAAGACTGATGATTTATGATGAAAAAGATATTACCTACTATTGAAATTGTCTACTTAATCTATCAAGTCATGCTTCTATCCTGATATATATGTTTGTATCTATCTATAAACACTGTGATCCCTGAAGAAGAAAAAAAGTTGGACTGAAGAAGGCTGAAATTTTATTAGACAGAAAAGTGACTTCTCTATGTAAACTTTGCAGATGAAAAAAGAAAGGATAAGGACAAGTGAAGTCAGGAAGATTTGATCTTTGCTCTAAATTCCTCTTAGTTTACTTCTTGACAAGCTTGACCCCCATTCTATATTTTTTAAGATTCTCATTTGCTGTTTTTTTTTTTAAATAGCCTTTTATTTTTCAAAACACACACAAGGATAGTTTAACATTCACACTTGCAAAACTTTGTGTTCCAGATTTTCTCCCCTTCACTCTCGACCTCCTCTCCCCACTAGATGGAAAGTAATCCAACATAGGTTGAACATGTACAATTCTTCTATACATATTTCCACATTTATCTTGCTGCACAAGAAGAATCAGATCAAAAAGGAAAAAGAATGAGAAAGAAAATGAAATGCAAGCAAACAACAACAAAAAGGTGAAAATACTATGCTTTGATCCACACTCAGTCCCCACAGTCCTCTTTCTGGATGGAGATGGCTCTCTCCATCACAAGTCTATTGGAATTGGCCTGAAGATTCTCATTTTCTGTTAAAAAAAAAAAAAAAAAAAAAAAAAAGTCTACCCATACCAGATCACAAACTGTATTTATAAAGATAATTATTAAAGCAATCTGGTACTGGTTAAGGAATACAGTGATGGATCAGTGGAATAGATTAGATACAAATTACATTTTAGTAAATCATCATGGCACATGATAAACCCAAAGATCTAAGCTTTGGGAACAAAAACTCATATGACAAAAACTGCTGGGAAAACTAGCAGAAACTAGGTATAAAATCTCACACATAGTATACCAAGATAAAGTCAATATGAAAACATGTTTTAAATATAAAGGGTGAAACCATAAGCAAATGAAGAGAGCATGGAATAGTTTATCTGTCAGATTTATGGATAAGGGAAGAATTTAAGACTAAAGAAGATATAGAGAGCATTACAAAACGTAATAAAATAGATCATTTTGATTATATAAAACTAAAGTTTTGCAAAAACAAAACCAATGCAACCAGAATTATAAGGAAAAAAGAAAACTGGGGGAAAAATTTAAAACAAGTATCCTCATTTATCAAACATAGGGAGAACCAATTCAAATTTACAAAAATACAAATCATTCCCCAATTGATAGTCAAACAGGCAGTTTGCAGATGAAGAAATCAAAGCTATTTATAGTCATATTAAAAAAGGCTCTACAAGAGAAATGCAAATTAAAACTTTGAGGTACTACTTCACATCTATCAGATTGACTAATATGACAAGAAAGGAAAATGGAGGATGTTGGAGGAGATGTAGGAGAAACTGGGACACTAATGCATTGTTGATAGAGTTGTAAAGTGATCCAACCATTCTGAAGAGCAATTTGGAAAAATGTCCAAAAGATTACAAAATTGTGAGCAGCCTTTGATCCAGCCAGTTCTTAATAGACTTAAACATGCTATTTTTCACTTTCCTTCATTTTTTTCTTGTATTCGAATCTTCTTGTACAAAGTGACCAATATGGAAATGTTTTACATAATTGTACATGTATTTAACATCATCTATATCTGATTGCTTACCATCTCAGGCAGGGAGTGGGAGAAGGGGAGGGATGGACAGAATTTGGAACTCAAAACTTTAAACAAAAAATGTTAAAGATTGAAAAAAAATTCTCATTTTCTTTTATTCTCTACTTCTTTTTTAAAAAAATTCAGGTCAGAGAAGTATCCTGTCTTCACTTTTAAATACTACTTTATTTCCTTCCTCCTTCTTCAACCCTGAATTCTCCTTCCTTCAGGGTAAAACTTGACAGTGATTCACCTCTAGCATTTTATTTATTTATTTATTTACCTACCCCCCCTTTTTTTCTTTTTCCCCCTGAGGCAATTGAGGTTAAGTGACTTGCCCAGGGTCACACAGCTAGGGAATGTTAAGTGTCTGAGACATGATTTGAACTCAGGTCCTCCTGACTTCAGGGCTGGTGCTCTATCCACTGCTCCACTTAGCTGCCCCTCTAGCATTTTATTTAGCTGAGAAGATTTATAGCAATGCAGTGTAAATTAAGAGAGAGAAGACAATCTATCAAATGCTGGCTTTTAGAAAGCACTTAAAAAAAATAAAAAGAGCCTACTTAGATTTTATGCAAGATCCCTTATCTTTTATATTCACAACAGAATTAATTAAAAGACTTCTAACTGTGACTCATTTATAACACTCTTCTTTAATTTGACTGGTGGAACCATGCTGACCTAGATAATGAAAGCATCATTTAACCCAGAATGATGTAAAGGCTGCCTCCAGCTGTTTACCTGGGAGTCCAAATCTTCTCCTTTCATGCAGAAATTAGCATCGATGACATTTAGACCCACTAACAATCCAGCAATGATTGCCCCTTCCTCTTCCATCATCAGGGCATTGGGTTCATAGAATTCACTGCAAGACAAATCCAGGAGAAGCTCACATACATAAACTTCTCAAGAACTCTAAAGTCTTAATTAAACCTGAGGTGGGGAAAAAAAAGCATGCTGTTGAATCTGAACACTTAATTTCACCTAATTGTTTTATTTGTATAGAGATAATCTGAACTGGCCTAGATCTCATTTTCTTCTCTGTTCCTTTAGCAAGCTGGGAAATTTCTGAAATTTAGCAATGCAAAAAAAGGTAGAAGAAAACAAAGGAATAAACAAACAGCCGGCTAAACCAGTGAAGGGGGAAGTTAATTTTCACTCAGTATTAAATAAGTATTCTATTCTCCAAATAACTCTTCAAAACCTAAATGATCTACACATTTAGAAGTGGAGGATACCAGCATCAGCATTCTTACCTTTAAAAGCTAAGAAATCTTGGCTTCGTCCCAGCTAACTAACATTACTGTATAGATTCCCCCCACCCCCACCCCATGAAATACAGTTAAAAAGAACAGAAATATGGCCAAGCAAAGACTCTTGAGAAAAGGTCACCTAGCATGAAACTTACACAAGTTCCAATGATTCCCAGAGTCAAGAGACTTAACCTCCTGTCTGTCACTAATGGGGGATTTTCTCTAGGCTCGCATCCAATTTTCCAATTTCTGAATTTCTACTGCATTTATGGTGTGTATCATATACTATCACTATCAACAGCTTTTGGTGGTTAAGTATTTCTTCCCTAATTATATGCTAAGTTTTTTGTTTTGGCGTTTTTTTGCAAAAACTAGGAAAGGTTATTGTTTTTTTATCAGTGATTTTATCAGTTTTCTATTAGTGATTAGCACACAGTAGGCTTCTGTATAAGGCTACTGACTCAGTTGGAGGAGAATGATCCCAGAGAGGGTACAAGAGAAGTTCGTCTCTGGAGACCTGGGGATGGATCCTCCTCCTGATTCAAATCAAGTCAATGTTCTCCACACTAGAATACTTCCATTCCTCCATTGAAGGGCAGGCAGGGTGCTGGCCAGTGAGCCTGGGTTTTCCGATATTGGCTGAACTTTCTTTAGCACAGACAGTGCACATCTATGCCCAGGTGGTTCCCCCAACCTCTGGGCCCACTTGTACTATGCTGCTCTGTTCCCTGACCTAAATAGGTCTCTGCTCAGTTCCAGATGCTCCTAACATTCTCTCAGCTGCCTACTCTTCTCAGATTTCTGAAAATCTTATTATATTGCCACCTATATAATGAATAGTTCCAAAAGCCTTCTTTATTCTAAGGTGAGAAATTTGGGATGGACAACTTTTTTTAAAAGTCATTTTTATTAACATCTTTGTTTTTTTACAGCCTTCAATTAAAAATATGTCCTTCCCCTTTCCCCTAGCTATTAAGGCATCCTTACAAGGGATAAGGTCAGAGAACAGATGGATCTTTGATTTAACTTGCGTAAGGAAGGCCTAGACAAGGAAAGGAAGAATGAAGGAAGGAAGGAAAGGAGGGGACAAAGAAAGGGAAAGAGAAAAAAAGGAAGGAAAAAAGAATGAATGAATGAATAAAGAATAAAAAAGCAAAAAAAAAAAGCATTTTAGTAAAATCAATCAACACAGTATTCAATATCACACACCAGAGTCCCCCAAGTCTGCCAAGAAGGAAAAGAAATAAATTTCTTGACTCTTTACCAGGGCCGAGCTGGATCATTATAATTATATAGCATTCAGTTTTGTTTTAAACTGAACATCTTTCTGTCTAGAGATCTGCACTGAAAAATGCCAGGCATATTGTGAATGAAAAATACTTATCTCTGTCTCTCAGGTATGAAGTACCCCCAAAAGGAGCAAAGCTCTCCAAGGTGTGACTCTCACCTGAGAAGCTCCTTCTTATTGATCAAGGCTTTCATATATTCTGAGAGCTTCTTCTGCATTAATGCCAAGCGGAGCCAGGCTCTTCCTCTGCCCACAGGAGTCCTAAAGAGGTAAAACAAGGTGAGAGGTACGTTACCATTCGGTTCCTAGGAGCCTGACCTCAGCAATTCCATCCAGAAACCGCTGGAGGATGGCATTCTCTCTGCAATGCACTTCGCTGTGATTTCCACCAAATAACTTAAGGGAGAATATTCTTCCTCACTCAGGGAATGAGGAAGAAGGATCCTCATTGTGGAGAGGGAGACTAGATCTGTACAAAGAAACCACCTGGCTGCAAATATCTGACCAGAAGTTACTAGGGGGAGCTAAGAAAATAGTAGAGAATGTATAGGGAATCAACAGTATCTTCTAGGTCATCAATCCCAACCCCCTAGAAAATCAAATCAAATGTAACTTTATGAGCAAGTTTGCCATTGCACCTTAACAAGTCTTGCTTAGATAATATTTTCTTAAATTGTCCCTTTTTATTGTTGTGTAACATGAAAAAACATCAAGAAATGGAGCTATTTCTACAAAGAATAGGAAAAAAAGATACCCACACTACCATTAATTTTCAGTGTTTCAAATTTAATATATTAGTTCTGACATTTCCTCTGCTGCTCTGTTACCTTTGGAAGATCTTTCTGCTATTTTCTGATTATTTTAAAACAAGATTCATCAACACTCTTTTTTCCTTTTTAATTTTAGAGTCACTATCTGATCAAAATGCACACACACACACACACACACACACGTGCATGCACAAGCATGCTCTCCTTCCCCTCCCTGCTTTTTCTCTCTTTCTCTTTTACAGATGTTTTCCTTAATGATATTTTTGTCTTCTGTTTTTGCTCAATTCACTCTGTATCAACTCATAAAAGTCTTACCAGTTTTCTTTGAATTGAACTCTTACATCATTTTTTATAGTGGAATAATGTGCCATTACATTTCATAAAGGACAATTTATTCAGCCATTTTCCAAATAATGGACACACCTTAATCTGGAATTCTTGGACACAACAAAAAGTTTTGCTACAGGTATTTTTGGACATGTGGGTCCTTTACATTTTAATTCTTTGGGATAAAACCCTAAGTGTATACTATGCAGTGATTTTTTGAGGGACAGCTCCAAATTGCTTACAAGAACACTTTCTAGCTGTGTGACCCTGGGCAAGCCAATTAACTTCAATTGTCTCAGGGGGGAAAAAAAAAGACTAGTTGAATCACTTTGTAGTTCAACAGAGCATTGGTGTGCCCATTCTGCTAATGCCCTGCCAACAATTGTTACCTTCTGTTTTTGATCATTTTTTGTCAATCCAGTAGAGATGAATCTAACCTCAAAACTATAATAATTTGCAGTTATCTTATTATTAGAGTTTATTGCCTATGAACCAAGTTTATAACTTGGTTTTGTTTCTCTCCTCTCCCCCATCTCCCCTTTGGAGAACTGCTTGTTCATACTCCATGACTATCTTTTGGAAAAAGATTCTGTTTTTCTACAATTCCACATATTTTGGATATTAACCTTAATCTGAGAAAATTGTTACAAAGATGTTTTCATCTGATTTTCACTTTCGCTTTATTTCTGAGAAAACTTTCAAGTTTTCATAAAACTGCCCATTTAATCTGTGTCCATTTAATCTCCATCCTTTATTCAGTCAAAAAATCTTTCCCTCTTTTTTATTACAAAGGTATCTTTGTTCCTTCTCTTTTAATTTGTTTATGTGACACTTCATATTTGGATCATGTATCCACTTGAAATTTATTTTGTTATATGATTTAAGAGGAAAGTTTAAACCAATTTCTTGATATACTGTTTTTTAGCTTTACAGGCAGTTTTTGAGTTCATTCCTGAATAGTCAAAATCTTAGGATTTCCTGAAGTAGGCTACCATGTCCCATTGTTCCTGAGTCTTGTGTCCCTAATCTGCTCTCATGATCAACTTTTCTATTTTAACCAGTACCAAAAAGTTTTCATGATTACTGCTTAGTAACTGAGTTTGAATTTTCAAATACTATTATTTCTGGGTGAATTTTTCTAGGTCTGAAGCAGCACACTATGGTCATCTTTAATTGTTATAATTTTGGTGTCTACTTCTTCCTATAATTTTATGGACTTTTCTTTTAAGCATTTAGCTATTATGTTTGGTGCCATGTGCACACACACAGAGATATACATGTATATTAAATAGTGATATTATTTCATTATATATAGTATCTTTCTGAGGGGAACAGGGGAGAGGACAAACCAACTGGTGTTATGTGACTTGCCCAGGGTCACAGTGTCAAATATCTGAACATATAGTGTCTTTAAACATAAGTTAATTTTTGTCCTTATCTTTTAACACTATTTCTCTATTCTATGTTGACATTGTGAGAGAACATGACTAGATTTTTAAAATTTCTCTTAGGCCTAAAATTTGGCTCCAGTCCTTCAATTGATTGCTCTGAAATCTTTAGGTTTCAAGGATATTTCTTACCAACAATACTAACATTTTCTGTTTTGTAATCAATTCTGGTCCCCTCCTATTTTATGGATGACCACCCCAATAAAATGTATTGTTATTACTATTAATTATCTATTTCTCTCTATCATGGACTTTTCTCTCCCCACAACAACCATTTCCAAATAAAAGGGTAGAAAAAGACAAAAAATCTAATTAATACTTTGTTGTTGTTCAATTTTTCAGTCATGTCTAACTCTACGAGATTCTGTGAACTATATGTCCATGGAATTTTTTTGGTAAAAATACTGTTTTGCCATTTTCTCTTCTAGCATGTCTCCATTTTACAAATGAAGAACTGAGGCAAATAGATGTTATATAACTTGTCCAGAGTCATACAGCTAGTAAGTGTCTAAGGTTGGATTTGAAGTCAGATCTTGCTGAGCCTGATGCTCTAGCCAATCAATAGCGACCCATGATTAAAGTAGACTGTTTCTATTCTTGTTTCTTCTTTTTTTCCCCACCAAGCCCAGATTCCAACTTCTGATTCTGGGTAAAGTAATATTACTTTTCTGTATGAGATTATTCATTCTCCTTGTAAATTGTTTCCTCCCCAACTCATTTCAATTGCCATTTTCTTTTGTTCTCTCATTTATTTCCTTGTGGCTCCTCTTGTAGCTTTTGAAGCCAGTTCATTTTTACTCTGAGGATTTCCTAGTTGCTATGCCATTACTCTTTCCTTCCTGAGTCTCTCTTCACCCTACAGCTTTTCTTCTTTCTGTGTGCATTTTCAGTCCCAGCTGAATGGGGCTTCTGCACTTAGCCCAGGACTGTCTGCCACTCCTTGATGTCCCGAGGCCTGTTCAGTCGCGCCCCTTCAGCACTCAGAGCTGCTGTTGCTGCTCCTGCTGCTCTGGCAGAATGGGCCCCAGTCTCTGCCTCAATCCCGGCTTCTGAAACATCTCTCGGTTATCTATGGTGGGTTTTGCCTTGTTGCATGACCTATACTAGGACTTAGTTCTATCTTCTTGCAGGCGACAACAAAATGATAGACATCATGCTGGGATCAGGCCTCCTGAAAAGTTTCCATCCCTCCCCTGCTTTCCCCCTCTCCCTCCAGGCAAATGCAGATTCTAGCACCCAGTCCATGAGCTGATCTATCTTCTCCTCGGCTCTCAGGCCTGCAAGGAGCGAACAGCCCAGCTCACCTTGTCACTCAATGAGCCACAAAGGCTGTTTCTGATCCGTGCCTATGTTCTGGTAGAGCAGGGCAACTCTGGTGCCTGCCCGAGGGCTGGTGCTCAGGCGGGCAGCAGAGTCCCGTGCACGAGGCCCGCTAGACTTCTGCAATTCCATTTGCAAGAGATTTTGGGGCATTCTTGGCTCAGTTCCTCTCTCACCTCTCACCACCCGGGGCCTTCCTGATTTATTTGAATTAGGGTTGGCTACTTGGTGCAGTGCTTCTCCCTGGATCCGCTGGTCTTTTTTTTGGTATAGTTTTGGAGTGGATGCTCCAGCTCCAGCTCGAGCTTCCTTCTGTTTCTTTTTTCCATGATAAAGAGTCTTTCTGGCTTCTTCAGATATTTGCTGGGGAGAGCTATGCTTCTCTACCATGTTTTCCATTCCTATGCTGCCTGGAAGTCTACTGAAGAGAAAATTTTAGGTAATTTTTCTTGGAATGGCTCAGAATTTCTTTTTAATTACAATTTTGCATCTTCTCAATTTTGTGCTATCAATTCTTTTTTTTCTTTTCTTTTCTCTCTCTCTTTTTTTTTTTTTGGTATAAATCAAGATTTTAAGTTATTTTTTTTAAATTAAAGCTTTTTATTTGCATAACATATGTATGGGTAGTTCTTCAACATTGACCCTTACAAAGCTTTCTGTTACAAATTCCCCCCCCTAGTCCCCACCTTTCCCCTAGATGACAGGAAGTCCACTACATGTTAATTATATTAAAATACTTCACAAGTCGAATATATGTATACATATTTCCATACTTATCTTGCTGTGCAAGAACAATCGTATCTACATGAACAAAAAATATCTGAGAAAGGAAACCCAAGGCAAACAAACATCGATAGAGAGCATGAAAATGTTATGTTGTGGTCCACATTTCACATCCCTCTCTCTGGGTGTATGTGGCTTTCTTCACTGAACAATTGGAACTGGTTTGAAACATTTCATTGTTGAAGAGAGCCATGTCCATCAGAATTGATGAACATATAATATTGTTGTTGCTGTGTATAATGATCTCCTGGTTCTGCTCATTTCACTGAGCATCAGTTCATGCAAGATTACAGCCTGGGATTTAATCTGGGAAAGTTAACAATCCAACATTTTACTTACTTAAGGCCTGGAAGATCTTTGACACTTGCTGTTATCTCTCCAGCTTCAGGAACAAGCTTTTCTACCAGTTCCAGTGGGCCCCAGAAGGATTTATTTTGCCCAAGAAAAGTTTTCTTAGCTAAGGCAAACAAACAGACAAGAAAAAAAAATTTTCCCCCTAAACATATATCTTTTGCCTCAAAAATACTGTTCTCAGAGAGCTAACCCCAAAAATGAATTAACTTTCTAAAATCACTCATGTTATTTTTATCAAAGATATGGGGTGAAGGTTAACTCTTTCAATAATTTGTCTGTATGGGAAAAGGGGAAAAAGGAAGAAGAGAGAAAGATTAAAAGAGAGGAAAACAGAAACAAAACTACAAAGAGAATTAATCAGTATCTAAGAGCAATGAATGGAATCAGGATAACCTGAATTCAAATCTGGTTTTAAGACATTTACAAGCTTACAAGTCATTTAGCCTCTGTCTACTTTGGCTTCCTCCTCTGTAAAATGGGAATAATAACACCCCTTCTCCTTGAAGTGTTGAGAGGGTCAAGTAAAATAATATTTGGAAAACACTTAGTATATTGTTACATAGTAAGTACTATATAAATGTTAGCTATTATATTCATTATAGTCACAATTATTGATTGGTCCAATGCCAATTTTTAGCAACTTTGGCCATCATCCTACTTAATCTTCTTCCTCATTTTTTGTCATTTCCATTATTTAACTTGCTGTCTCAAGTATTTTTAGTCCTGCCAACCTAAACAATCAAGTGACTTCTCTTTCCTAGTATTTACATCTAAAAATCTTTTCTCCTTATGAATATAAAAGATCAAAAAAGCTCCCTTTTGTTTTGCATTTTAGTTTGGAAATCAAGTCATTCACTTTCAAGTGACAAAATAAATTTTTGTGTGTGTTAGCATGGTGTTTCAAAAATGATTACTTAATTTTTAACATTAAAAATATCTGAGTCTCAATTTCTTTCCCTCCCTCTACAACCCACCTTCTGAGAAGGCAAGCAATGTAATATCAATCATACATGTGAAATCAAGGCAACAAAAAATTTTAAAAGGAGCAATAGCTTTGAAAAGAACATTTCTGCTAAGTTATCTGTTTTGTGTTTTTAGAAGACTCACTAAAAATTCAGAACCATTAAACAATCCATCATTTTGAAAAAAAGAAATGTTAGTTGTTGAGTTTTTAATGTTTAATTACTTTAGAAGAAGATACTTCTTGAAAGATATCAATCTGACATTAAGCTATCAATTTCAAATCCTTTGAAAAGTCTTGTTTACTCCTCTATTTGGTAACAGATGAACAGATCTAAGGTTTGGATATATTCGATTACATATATATATATATGCATGTGTGTGTGTGTGTGTGTGTGTGTGTGTGTGTGTGTGTATAAAAAGATTATATTAAGAGATAGGACACTAACTTTGGGAATAAAAGGATCCATGTCTGAATCATGGCTTAGCTTTACTCTCTTTCAGTCCTGGCTCTATGATCCTATAAATTTTTTAAATCTACAACTGCAGAACAAAATTTTGTGGTGAGTTCCACTATATCATAACCAAAGTCATGTCTTACCCTTTTACTAAGTTGTAGAAGAGACACCAGTGATCATCCTGCCCAATCGCCTCAATTCACACAGGAGGAAATAGTCAGAAATAAGAAACAACTTGCTTATGATATCTGATGCCAGGCTCAGTCTATGATGTTCTTTAACATCTTTTAGCTTAGAACTATAAAAAAATTAAGACTTGTTCTGTACAATAACTGAAGGACTTATCTGTAGGTAGTGCTTATCTGATGGTGAAGAATTTTTTAATGGCTCTAATCAAGATAACTGAAAGAGGGAAGATTCAATTCTTCAAGCATTAAATTTGTTAGCATTCGTGAGAAATTAAATCTAATAATAAGAGCAAGGATTTCTATGGATATGTAGATGGTAGAGTGAACAGAGCACTATGCCTGGAATCAGAAAGAACTGAGTTTAAATCCAACTTCAGGCACTTCCTAGCTGGGTGATCCTGGGCAAGTCACTTAACCCTGTTTGTCTCAGTTGCCGTAAAATGAGGTGGAGAGGCAAATGACAAAGAAATGCCAAGAAAATCTCAAATGGGGTCATGAAATACCAAATACAACTAAACAACAAAAAGGATTTCCACAGCATTTTAAAGCTTGCAAAGATTTTTACATACCTGATCTCATTTGATCATCACAAAAATCTTACAAAAGAGGTGCTATTATTATTATTCTCATTTTACATATGAAGAAATTGAGGCACAGAGCAGCTAAGGGACTTAACCAGGGTCACACAGTAAAGAAGTGTTAGAGCAGAATTTGAATTCAGGTTTTTTTCTGATTCCAAGTTCAGCAATTTATCCACCATGCTACATTATTGATATGAGGGTATGGAAAGAACATTACATTTAGTCAGAGGATCTGAGTTCAAATGCCAGTTCTATTGCTTAGTAAACATGTGATCCTGAGTAAATCCTCAGGGTTTTAGTTCGTCATCTGTAAAATGAGGAAATTAGGCTAGGTACCATCCCTTCTGGCCCCGAGAGCATATTAAAGAATGTTTCCAAGGTATATTTTATGTAGTTAAAGACAGGGCTTCATTCCCCAAGATATCTGAGCATTGAGCTTCAAAGTTGGTAACCATAAATTGGTGTTGTATGTATGTATTTATACAAACATATGATACGGATGTACATATACATATATGGAGAGAGAGGGAGACAGAGAAAGGAAGAGAGTGAGGGAGAAGGAGAGAAAGAAGGAAGGCGAGAGAAAGCCAGAGAAAAGAGGGAGAGACACAGAGGAAGGGAAGGAGAGAGAGAGAAGGAAGGAGAGGCTCTCTCCGGGCCATACCTTTTAAGCCATGCTTCAGGCAGTGTTCCATGACCACAAAGAACTGCTGGAGAGGGGCATAGTCCGAGTCCAGGGTTCTGCCCAGGTTCAGTGCCGACTCGATCAGCCCCTTTATACTCAACTTGGCCATGTTCATCAGGTTCATTCGCTCATTGGCCATCAGATAATTGGGATCTACAAACAAAAGAAAGGAGATAGGTCTCTCAGACACTAGTGAATGCCCATTTTTAAATGACTACACGTGGGGCTTGCTAGAGACATACATTCCTTAACATTTTCCCATAACGTTCTGATACCCATGACCAAAAACAATCTTTTGACTGTCTGGCAACCTTGATAAGGCACATAGGCTGGGCTTGAATCAGTCCAGTGCCCCTATAGTTTATGTCTGCTATCAGAATGAAATGAGACACTTATTCAAACAACAGTTAATAAAAGATTTGACTTAGGCGTGGCAAGAAAAGGCTAAGCAACAAGGACAACGCATGACCTTTATTTAGGGAGCCAAACCCCTTGCTGGAGTTGCCTATCCTTCATTCTGGTGCTTCCCTGGCTTGAATGCTTCTAATTTATCTGGACTCTATCTTGGTTATATGTGGCTGCCCCCCCATAGACAACGAGCAGAGACTGCCTTTTGCTTTCTTGGTATCTCTAGAGGTTAGAACAGTGCCTGGTACAAAGTAGGTGCTTAATAAATGTTTACTGACTAACTGGGTTGTCAAGCATCAAACAAGCCTGGACCTCCCACCCTGTCCATCATTAAGAAGGTATGTCAACAACCTGCATCTTTTAGTCTCTGGACCAATCAAGTTTCAATCAAGTAACCAATGGAACGAGCACAAATGGTCAACCCTCTGTCCCAGACAGCCATCTTCCAGCTCCTCAGGGATGAGGGCAGAAAGGCAGGTCAGTGCAGAGAGAATGAAGGAATCATTCCCTTTTCCCATCAGCCACAGCCATTCATTCAATTCCAAAAGGGAGCTCCTGGTCCAATGACCAGTAAATCGTCCACTACATGCTGGGGAGAGTGAAACAATCAACAAGCAAAAGTTCACTGCTATATGCCTGGCACATGATAAGCACCAGGGATAAAAAAGGGAAAAGACAGTCCCTGCTCTCAAGGAGCTTCCAATCTAACTGCTGCTCTCTGAGCATTCTTGCTGTATGTGAAACCAGTAGATAAAGCCACTGCAACTCCATCTATCAACAACTAAATCCAATGACAAGGAATGATTAAGCTCTGACTATGTTCAAGATACAGGCAATACAAAGAATGAAGCAACCTTTATTTCTAAGGCTTTACAACTTTAGGGACACCTCAGAATATACAGAATACAAATTTTAAAGTAGCTGACTATGAGGCTGTTAGGAAAGGAAAACACTAGCTGGTGGGGGGCAGGGATTAGGAAAGACTTAATGAGGAAGGAAGGCAGGCAGTAATTAAGTTGTATCTTAAAGGTCAGGCAAAGAGAGGGGGTGCATTCAAGGCATGGGGGGATGACACTGCCAAGGCAAGGGTGTGTTGCATCTGGAAGACTGAGGGGAGAGAGAAGGCCAGTTTGGTTGGATTAGAAAGTATTGGTAGCAGTATGCAGGCTGGACTGTAGTAGAGAGACTAATTAGGAGACTGAGAAATAGGTGCTAAGGTCCTAAACTAAAACTAGTAACTATAGAGAGAAAGAATGTTATGGAAGTAGAAAAAAAACAAAGACTTGGCAAATGTATGGTGTGATGCTAAAGGGTGAGAAGTAGATGTAAAGAGGTAAATTGGTAGTTCATAGGATGGACTCATAACCAAAAAGGTGTTATTAGGATTGGTTTTGTTATACCCTTAAGAATGCAGGGGGGTTGTGTTCTGCTCAATTTCTCAATGGGAGGGAGGAGAGGAAATGTGGAAGGAAGAGAATTTTTTAAAATTCAATTTAAAATACTGCATTTGGGAAGGATTCTTCAATAAGATGAAGTTCATGTAAAACAAAAAGGACATGAAATTGTAACACTTTTGCACAAACAAAATCAATGCAGGTAGGGAGACTAACAACAGAAAGTCAAAAATACTTTTCCATCAAATCTCTGAAAAAAGGTAATAACTAAGATACAAAGGGAATTCACACAAATATAAGACCAAGAACCATTCTCCAAAACTTAAAAGAAAAGCAATTTAAAAAAATTATGAAAGATTACCAATACACATATGAAATACTGTCGCAAATTATTAATTACAAAATAAATTTAAATGGAAATAACTGAGATTTTATCTTATGTACAGCAAATGAGCAAAGTGACAAAAAATCAAGACAGAATCTAAGAGAATGTAAGAATATACTATGAGTCGACCTCTCAAATACTCTATTAATTCTAGAAATTACTTTGGAAAAAAAATTAACAAACTATTCAAATCTTCTGACTCAGCAATCTCATGATTATAAATATATAATTCAAGAAAGTTAAAAATAAAGGCAAATCATTTCTAAAATATATAGAGAATTGACTCAAATTTTAAAGAATACATACCATTCCACACCTGTCAGATTGGCTAAAATGACAGGAAAAGATAATGACAAATGTTGGAGAGGATGTGGGAAAACTGAGACACTGATACATTGTTGGTGGAACTGTGAACGAATCCAACCATTCTGGAGAGCAATTTGGAACTATGCTGAAAAAATTATCAAACTGTGCATATCCTTTGACCCAACAGTGTTTCTACTGGGCTTATATCCCAAAGAGATCTTAGAGGAGGGAAAGGGACCCACATGTGCAAGACTGTTTGTGGCAGCTCTTTTTGTAGTGGCTAGAAACTGGAAACTGAAAGGATGCCCATTAATTGGAGAATGGCTGAATAAATTATGGTATATGAATGTTATGGAATATTATTGTTCTGTAAGAAACTACCAGCAGGATGATTACAGAGAGGCCTGGAGAGACTTGCATGGACTGATGTGAAGTGAAATGAGCAGAACCAGGAGAGCATCATACACGGCAACAACAATACTATATGACCAATTCTGATGGACATGGCTCTCTCCAACAATGAAATGTTTCAAACCAGTTCCAATTGTTCAGTGAAGAAAGCCATATTCACCCAGAGAAAGGGATGTGAAATATGGACCACAACATAACATTTTCATGATCTCTATTGATGTTTGCTTGCATTGGGTTTCCTTTCTCAGATTTTTTTTCTTGTAGATATGATTTTTCTTGCACAAAAATGATAAATGTGTAAATATGTATACATATATTTGACTTGTCAAGTATCTTAATATAATTAATATGTAGTAGACTTCCTGCCATCTAGGGGAGGGGAAAGGATGGGGGGGGAAATTTGTAACAGAAAGCTTTGTAAGGGTCAATGTTGAAAAACTACCCATAATTATGTTTTCCAAATAAAAAGCTTTAATAAAAACAAAAAATAAAAAAAAATTTTAAAATGTAATTTGCCTCTTGTGTAAAAAAAAATACTATTATCCAAATCATAAATGGTCAAGGGATATGAACAATTTTCAGGCAAAGAAATTATAGCCATTTCTAGTCACATGAAAAATGCTCTGAATTACTACTGATTAGAGAATGCAAATTAAGACAATTCTGAGGTATCACTTCACACCTCTCAGATTGGCTAAAATGACACAAAAAATAATGGTAAATGCTGGAGAGGATGTGGAAAGACTGGGACACTACTACATTATTGGTTGAGTTGTGAACTGTTCCGACTATTCAGAAGATTAATTTGGAACTATGGCCAAAGGGCTATCTAACTGTGCATACTCTTTGACCCAGCAGTGTTTCTACTGGGCTTATATCCCCAGGAGATGTTAAAGGAGGAAAAGAGACCCACATGTGCAAAAATGTCTGTGGCAGCCCTTTTTGTATTGGCAAGGTAGTGGAAAATGAGTAGACGCCCATCAGTTAGAGAATGGCTGAATAAGTTATGATATATAAATGTATAGAATATTATTTCTCTATAAGAAATAATCAGCAGGATGATTTCAGAGAGACCTGAAGAGACTTATATGAACTGATGCCAAGGGAAATGAGCAGAACCAGGAGATCATTATACAAGGCAACAGCAAAATTATACAATGATCAATTCTGACGGACATGTCTCTTTTCTTTTTTTATTTATTTCTTTTTTTATTTATTAATACTTTTTATTTGCAAAACTTATGTATGGGTAATTCCTAAACATTAACCCTTACAAAGCTTTCTGTTACAAATTTTTCCCCCCTACTCCCCACCCCTCCCCTAGATGGCAGGATAACCACTACATGTTAATTATATTAGAATACTTAAGAAATCGAATATATGTACAGTTATTGCCACACATCATTTTTTTGTTCAGGAGAAATCATATCTATAAGAGAGAATAATCCGATAAAGGAAACACAACGCAAGCAAACCTCAATAGAGAACATGAAAATGTCATGTTGTGGTCCACATTTCATACCCCTCTCTCTGGGCGTATATGGCTTTCTTCACTGAACAACTGGAATTGGTTTGAAGCATTTCATTGTTGCAGAGAGCCATGTCCCTTAGAACTGATCCTCATATAGTATTGTTGTTGCCATGTACAATGATCTCCTGGTTCTGCTCATTTCACTGAGCATCAGTTCATGCAAGTCCCTCCAGGCCTCTCTGAAATCGTCCTGCTGGTCGTTTCTTACAGAACAATAATATTCCATAACATTCATATACCATAATTTATTCAGCCGCTCTCCAATTGATGGGCATCCCTTCAGTTTCCATTTTCTAGCCACTACAAAAAGGGCTGCCACAAACATTCTTGCACATGTGGGGCCCTTTCCCTCCTCTAAGATCTCTTTGGGATATAAGCCCAATAGAAACACTGCTGAGTCAAAGGGTATGCACTGTTTGATAACTTTTTGGGCATAGCTCCAAATTGCTCTCCAGAATGGTTGGATCCGTTCACAGCTCTACCAACAATGCGTCAGTGTCCCAGTCTTCCCACATCCCCTCCAACATTCGTCATTATCATTTCCTGTCATTTTAGCCAATCTGACAGGTGTGAAGTGGTACCTCAGAGTTGTCTTTATTTGCATTTCTCTGATCAATAGTGATTTGGAGCATGGACATGTCTCTTTTCAACAATGAGGTGACTAAGGCCAATTCTTATAGACTATGTTGGAGAAAGCCATCTGCATCCAGAGAGGATTGTGGGGACTGAATACGGATCACAACATAGTATTTTCATCTTTTTTTTTTTGTTTGCTTGCTTCCCCTACCCCCTCATTTTTTCCCTCTTTTTGATCTGATTTTTCTTGTGCATGATAAATATGAAAATATGTTTAGGAAAAATGAACATGTCTAACCTACATTGCATTACTTGCTGTTTAGGGGAGAAGGGAAGTGGGGAGGGAAGGAGAAAATTTTGGAACAAGGTTTTGCAAGGAGGAATACTGAAAACTATCTTTGCATGTATTTTGAAAAAAGCTTATTATTTTTAAAAAAGTAAAGGCAGAAAGGTCACAAAGCTCTCCAAAAAATTATTCATAGTAATGGATTTCATAGTAGAAAAAAACTAGAAGCAAAAGTCTATCTATTGACAAATTGATAACCTAAAAATTAATAATTATTTTATAGTAAGAAATTGAAAACAAAGAATCCTGAGAAAAAAGGGAAGATTTTTGAGTACTTATACAGAGTAAAACAAGCAAAATAAGAACATATAATGATCAAAAATACAAATAAATCATTTTTTAAAATTAACTCTAGGAAATTGATGAACCAGACCCAGAGTGAGCAGAATAGCTGAGTGTTTATACAACTACCCCTAGAAAAGATGGAAGATCACCAAATTGACTAATAATTATGAAATCCAAGGAGTCAATGAGTGCATTTTTTGCCCCCAGATTCACAAAAAGCCCATGGACATTAAGAAAGGAGTTTGGGCCAGAAAACCTAGATCTAGAAGATTAACACAGGGAAAACTAAGTCCACAGACTGGGAAACCTGGAAATTGCAGCTATGGACCCAGGGAAGGAATCTACCCTATTCCCCCCCATTCCCCTCAATTCCCAAAAGAACCAAGCACGGCCTGAGAGCAGCATAGGGAAGACTCCTAGGAAGTAGATCAAGGATTGGCTAGTGATACCAGATATTCAAAAAGTCAGTCAGTATTTTTTAAGTATCTACTATGTGCTGAGCATTAGGGTAAGCACTAGGTATACAAGGAAAAGCAAAAGCCAGTCTCCAGGAACTCACAATCTAATGGGGGGGGAGGGGAAAGAGGGGATAAATAAGGACAAACAAGCTAATGCGGAATCTAAATAAAAGGGAAGACACTAGGACTAAGGGGCTTGGGGGAGAGTTTCTTATGGAAGGTTGGGAGTTTAGTTGGGATTTAGGAGAAGCCCAAAGGCAGAGATGAAGGGGGGGCTCATTCCGGGTGGGGAAGGTCGGCAGGGAAGGCGCGGACAGAGTGCATGGAGGGGGAAGGGAGGAGAAAGGCCTAAGGAGACTAGAAAGGTCAGACAGGGAAAGCTAGGTCATTAAGGGCTTTTAAAGGAGGAAAACTTTGTTTGATCATGGGAGAGGGAGAGGAACACCGGAATTCTGCAGTCCCCGCGATTCCTCATGACCCTATATAGTGTTCAGGAAAGGGAAAGAAGCCAAACACCAAATACAACCCCTTGCCCGCGATGGCATCCAGATGTGCCAGCCTCGGGGAGCCCATTCCCCGGTGGCTCCTCAGCCAGTTACCAGCTCGGCCAGCCGCACGGGGCTCTCTCAGAAGGCACAAGAACCCTTCTCTTGGGGAGGGCTCCCCACCGCTGCCGCGGTGCCTGCTATCTCCGCAGGGCCAGGGCCGCGAGCCGCAGCCCTCCGATTCCTCTCCAAGACCACGGGCACCCCCGAGTCCTGGCAGGAGCCTCGCTGGGTAGCCCAGGGAGGAAAGGAAAGAAGAGAAATCCCTCCCCACGAAGCTCCGGGATACAAGTGACGGGGAAAATACTCCACTTTTCCGATCTTTCCAAAAGTTCGATTTGAATATTCTCATCTTTGCTCTGTGGCCCGAGGGGGTGGGGAAAAATCTCTAAGGCCAACCTTGGCCTCCAGGTCAAACAGCGGGACAGACAAATCCTGGAAAGGACATTCCTACATCTGCTGGAACACTTTTGTCCAGCAAGTTCTTGCAGAAGGGCCGTGCGCCCAGTCAGAGTCCGAGAGATGTAACAGCTGCACGGGGTCAGTCTCCCAAGGGCGTCAGCAGATCGAGGATCAGCCTCATCCCCGACTGCATAGAACACTCCTAACAAAGCTCAGCAGAACCAAGCCACAGACCGACCAAACCTAACATTATGTGCTGGTTCCTTGCCCACAGTCCCTGAACCAGCAATGGAGTTTGAAAGTGGCTGCAAGTCTGGCCATTTTAATTTCATAACATTAAATACCTATTTTTTCTTGTCCTCTCCATTTATAGGGGTGTATTGTATATTGGTGGCTCAATGAATAGAGCACCAGGCCCCGACCCAGGAGATCTGAGTTCAAATCCAGTCTAAATTCCCTTCAAATAAGGAAAACAATTTGTACAAAAGTGTTTTTTTTTTTTAATGTATGTTTTTTATGTATCCTTGTTATCTAAAACAAAAATTTTCTCCCATGGCCTTTGCATATGGGGGCTGTGTCACATTTTAAAAGTAATATTTTAAAAATAAAAATTAAACAATAGTTCTTAAAGCTAGTATTCAGTAGCTTTTTGGTCAAGAGAAAACACTCATGGCTCAGTCCATTCTATACCTGAAAACTCTTGGAGAGTTCCGTATTTTTAAGAAAGATTTAAATTTTGGTCACAATATTTAAGTCAGGGGTTCCCATGCTGGGGTACACACATGGATACAATAGAATACAAGCCATTAAATAAGATGGAGAGGGGGAGAGATCACCTTTATTCTCACTAACCTCCAAATGAAATTTAGCATTTCCTTCTGTTATAAACTATGGAAAACCATATTTCTGAGAAGGGGGTATGGAAGGTGGGAAGGGGAGAGAAGGTGGTTCCCAGAGATCCATGACACAAAAATTGATGAAGAATCCCTGATCCAGAAAAGAATCTTGTTGCAGAGGGCGCTAAACCATAATGACTGAATAATTAGTGAAGATTACAGGGGAAGCTGATAATATACATTTAAATGTTAGTTAAAAAAAATTAACTTCACAAAAAAAAAAAAAATCAACCCAACATTATTTAGTCAATAGAATGCTGTTCTATAAATTCTGGAAATTCAAGCTGGGTCCATATTTGAAAGACTGACATTCTGATCATTATTTTAGAAATTAAAATATTATATAACATGAATAAAATAATATTTTATGGATGGTGGCATTTCTCTTACCATTTTCATGGCACTGAACATCAAAGGAGTCTGTCTAATTTAGTAAGTATTTTTCATTTGAGGTTTTCAAAACTAGCATGAGCAGTGGATAGAATTCAGGAAAGGGAATCAAGAAGCCCAGAATTCAAATCCAGCTTCAGACACTAGCTATATAACTTTAGGAACTTCATAAGCTCTAAGTGTATCACCTATGAAATGGGAGTACTACTTCATTAGGTTGCTTTGACTGTCTAGAGAGTTTTGCAGACCTTTATGGCACTGTACAAATGGTAGCTATTATTGTTCATTAATTCATGAGAATAGTAGATACTTAGAAAGTGTAACAAGATATACTTTACTATATATTTTAAAAAATTAATTGTTTTTAGGTCTTAAATTGTGAACTATTATTTTGAGTCCATTAAACAACAGTGGCAACTAATCTCATAGGATTATTTATTTGTAATGATTTAAATCCTATCACTTTCCTTAAATAATTGATCAATTTATACTAGGAATAAAGGGCTGGTTCAATATTAAAAATGCTATAATTGATCATATCAATAACAAAAAATCATGATATCAATAAAAGCAGAAAAAACTTTTTATGAAATACAATACACTAAAAAGCATAGGAATAAATGAATCTTTTCTTAAAATGATGTTTTGTGTTTAGTAGTTTTTCAATCAGTTCAACATTGATGACTCCTTTTGGAGTCCCCCCCCAAGGCAATTGGGGTTAAATGACCTGCCCAGGGCCACACAGCTAGGCAGTGTTAAGTGTCTGAGACCAAATTTGAACTCGGGTCCTCCTGACTTCAGGGCTGGTGCTCTATCCACTGCACCGCCTAACTGCCCCTTTTTGGAGTTTTCTTGACAAAGATACTGAAGTAGTTTGCCATTTCCTTCCCCACCTTATTTTTACAAAAAAGGAAACTAAAGCAGAGTTAAGTGACTTACCCAAAGCCACATAGCTAATTAATAAGTGTTTGAGGCCTGGTGCTTTATCCACTGTACCACTTAGGTGCTCCTAAATGATATCTAGTATATATTTAAAACCAAGGCTAACATCTTTAATGGCCTTTCCAATAAGTTCAGGGACAAAGCAAAGATATCCATTATCAACCATTATTATTCAATAATGTACTAGAAATACTAGTTATTAGCAATAACACAAGAAAAAGAAAAGGTAGAGAATAAAATAGGCAATAAGGAAACAAAACTATCTTTCTTTGCGGACAATATGACAATATAATTCGAGAATCCTAAAGAGTCAATCAAGAAAAACAAAAACGGGGCAGCTAGGTGGCAATGAAGAGAGCACCAGCCCTTTAGTCAGGAGGACCTGAGTTAAAATCTGGTCTCAGACACTTAACATTCCCTAGTTGTGTGACCCTGGGCAAGTCACTTAACCCCAACTGCCTCTGCAAAAAGCAAAAACAAAAAAACAAAACCTAGTCAAAACAACAAATTTAACAAAGTTGCAAGATATTAAAATAAAATCAATAAAATCACATAAATCATGAGCATTTCTATATATTACCAACAAAACTCAGCAGTTCCATTTAAAATAATTTAAAATAGCATAAAATACTTGGGAATTTACCTGTCAAGACACACAGCCTAACTATATGAACAACATTACAGAATACTTTTTACACAAATAAAGACAGATATAAATAACTGGAGAAATATGATTTGCTCATAGGTAGGCTGAGTCAATAAAATAGAAATTACAACACTAATTAAATCAACTTGATTAGAGCCATACCAATCAAATCACCAAAGAATTATTTTATAGAGTTAGAAAAAAATAATAAAATCCATCTGGAAGAATAAAAGGTCAAGACAATCCAGGAAATTAGCAACTGACTAATATGAAAGAAAAGGAAACTGACAAATGCTGGAGGGGATAATGGAGTTGTAAACTAATCCAACCATTCTGGATAACAATTTGGAACTATATACCCCAAAAGCATAAACTGTGCATACACCTATGACCCATAAATACCACTATTAGGTCTATGTTCCAAAGAAATCATAGAAAAAAGGAAAAGGACTAAGATATACACAAATATTTATAGTAGCTCTTTTTTTGTGGAGGCAAAAAAACTGGAAATCAAGGAGACAACCATCATTTGAGTAATAACTGAAATTTGTGTTATGATTGTGATACTACTCTATTGTACCATAAGAAAAGATAAAAGACAGTTTCAAAAAACATGGGAAAACTAATTTGAATTGTTGCAAAGTAAAGTGAAAATTAGGGGAACATCGAACACAGGAACAGCAATACTGTAATAATAATGAATAACTATGATTCAGCTACTCTAATCAACAAAATTACTGACAATTCCAAGGGGTTCATGATACAAAATATTATCCATGTCCATAGAAAGAACTAATGAACTCTGAGTGCAGAGCAAAACATACTTATTTTTCTTGCTTTTTCCCCTTATTGCAACGTGGCTAATGTGGAAGTGTTTTGCATGACTGCACATGTATAATGGGTATCCTATATTGCTAGCCTTCTCAATGAATAGAGGCGTGATTGGAGGAAGGTACAGAACTTGGAACTGAAAACAAATTTTTTTTAAAGTAATTGACCAAAACTGTAACAACAAATATAAAAATTTTATTTTCTACTTCCTCAGGGAAGTACCACCTTCCCCTCTCCCCTTTTGATAAGTATTTTACTGATCATTCCATTTCCTTTTATTAAATTATTTAGTAGGTTCCAGACATTTTTATTTCTTCTCTTTTACTTTATTCAATTTTACTTTCAGCTCTTAAATGAAGTTAAAGATTTATCAATTTTGTTTGATTTTTCAAAGAACTAATTTTAGTTGTATCAATTCTACAGACTTCTAATTTATATATTTCTCCTTGTTAACATTTTTCTCTTTTGTTTTTACTTTGTTTGGCATTGTATTTTTTTCTAAGTTCCAGATTAATTCTTGCTGTTTCGTTACTGCGTGTTTTTAAGGATCTAATTTTGCTTTTGAGGATTGTTTTGGTTGTGTTGTATACATTTTTGTAGGTTGTCTCATTGTTATTCTCTCACATATAGCTACTGTTACCACTTTTTCTTCCATCCACTAAGGATGTCATATTAAATCTTCATCTTCTATCTTTTGCTTGTGTGCCTTGAATTGCCTTCTTATCTATATGTAGCATTTTAACTTCCTTACATTTAAAATTTTTTCACACTCTAGCACATAGCCTTTTTTTCTTTTTTGTAAAGCTATTATGTGGTGTTGATTATATATATTCTTTAATGTTTTCCTTTGAAGAAATCACCATAAATATTTCAGTTCATATTCTTCAGTTGTTTTAAATCCTGCATGTTCCCTTTTGCTTAACATTCTGTTAAGATTTCTGGGTTCTCATGTTTCAAACCAGTTCCAATTGTTTGGTGAAGAAAGCCATATTCACCCAGAGAGAGGGATGTGAAATGTGGACCACAACATAACATTTTCCCTCTCTGTTGATGTTTGCTTGCATCGTGTTTCCTTTCTCTGATTTTTTTTTTCTTGTAGATACGACTTTTCTTGCACAACAATAATAAGTGTGGAAATATGTATGCATATATGTGATTTGTCAAGTACTTTAACATAATTAACATGTAGTGGATTTCCTGCCACCTGGGGGAGGGGTGGGGACTAGGGGGGGAAAATTTGTTAACTGAAAACTTTGTAAGGGTCAATGTTGAAGAATTACCCATACATATGTTTTGCAAATAAAAATTTTTAATTAAAAAAATTTTTTTTTCTGGGTCCTCTGAGATGAACATTGAAGTTTCTACTACTATGTTAGGGTCATTCATTTCATGAGAAATTTTAATACTGTCACTTGCTATATTTGCTTAGTACTGATACTGGTTTATTGTGTGTGGTTAAGTGTAAGATTTTCCTATGTTATAGGAATTATTTCTATTGCTATTGTAAACTTTTATTTTATTTCTATCAGATTTATCTATTGATATGGTAAATTTTTATTTATTACTTTGCCAAAGAGCATGATTATAATTCTTACTTGTTTAGAATCATTTAGTGTATACAACAAAATAGAGGGTTTTGTTGCTATTATCTAGACTATTAAGCTTGTTAAATTTACCAAATAGTTTAATCCATCCGT
The DNA here is from genome assembly GCA_023553655.1 of Myrmecobius fasciatus. Classification (NCBI taxonomy): domain Eukaryota; kingdom Metazoa; phylum Chordata; class Mammalia; order Dasyuromorphia; family Myrmecobiidae; genus Myrmecobius; species Myrmecobius fasciatus. Next base: position 225,892 of record JAJPUD010002848.1, read on the forward strand.
ATTCATGGGTATGATTGTTAAGACTTCAATTTCTTCCCATCTGTTTACTTAGTATTGCTTTAAAAACATTCCTTTCTGTTTAAGGCAGTACTATTGGACATACTATCACTAAGATCCTTTGCCTCACATATTCTGTAATTCTGTAAATTAGAAATAATCATTTAGATGAATAGAAATAGTTGACGCTAGAGCAGAGCTTCTTAATCTAGTCCATGAACTTAATTTTTTTAAATAACTACTTCAATGTAACTGACTTCCTTTGAAATCCTATGTCTTATTTTCTTCACTGTTTTATTTCTAATAATAGCTAATAAGAGACTGAGACCACATTTGAACTTGGATCCTTCTGATTCCAGGGTTGATGCTCTATCCATTGTGCCACTTAACTGTCCCTTGTTTTTTGTTTTTAAAACATAACTCCAAGAAGGGGTCAATATTATGAGATTGCCATCTAGGGGGGTATCAAATGCCTGATATATATACTAGCTCTGTGACCCTCCCTCTTTAGGGCCCTAGCAAAACACTCTTAAGATTAAGTCTTAAGATCAAGTCTTTTAAAAAAATATATAATAATAGCTTTTTATTTTTCAAAATACAAAATACAAAATACAAAAATAAGTTTTCAAAATTCATTCTTGCAAAGCCTCATATACCAATTTTTCTCCCTCCTTCCCCTAGACAGCAAGTAATCCAACATAGGTTAACATGAGCAATTCTTCTAAACATATTTTCATATTTATCATGCTGTGCAAGAAAAATCAGAAGATCAAGTCTTAAGATAAAAGCATTGGAAATCCATCTTGACAAAATGAGCTTCCACATTGGACCTTTCCTACCCAGGTGAAATCAGAGTTATTGATATAAGCGCCTCACCCCCACCACTTCACCCAGTCATTTTGCCATGAGACTTCCCTTCCTGAAGAAGAGTACAATTAGAATTCTCTACCTAATTTTAAAATTAGGACATCGAGGTGGAGACAGAGCGCCTGAAATCAGGAAGGCTCATCTTCCCGAGTTTAAATGTGGCCTCCAACACTTACTAGTTGTCACAATTTTGCTTATTTCTTCAGTTTCTTCATCTATAAAATGATCTAGAGAAGGAAATGGCAAACCATTCCAATATCTTTGCCAAGAAAACCCCAAATAGAGTCATGAAGAGTCGGACGTGATTGAAAAAACTAAACAACAATCTTACAATTGGCCATTCAAAAACAGGTAACTTTTGGCATTCTAGTTGCATGGGCAGAATGTTTTTGCACATTATATCAAGCAGAGGAAACAATGCAAGAAGAGTTCAAGAATAAGCCTGAACCACCCAAAAGACATGTCAAGAGACTTGCCAAACTAAGAGATAGTAGGGTTTGGGTCATTTCCTAGGTTTTTGTGATAACTGATCAATGATGCTATAGTAAAAATAACTTTCACCAATTAGAACATTTTTATAGAAATAAAAATGCTTACAAAAGGAAAGTTTTTAAAGATCTGTCTTAGAAAGTTACTACAGAAACAGGTTCTTGAGAAGAGAGGAGATTAATGTCACTCTTCCAGATCACCATCAAAACTCGTGGGGCAAACTTGCTTTTGTTAAAAGAGAAAGGCAGCAGAATAGTGGGGGCTGTTCCAAGAGCCCTACTAAAGGATTTCCTTGAATGGGGAAGTGGGGGTAGGGGGAGAGGGGGAATAAGAACCACAATCATTTTGTGATATTTTGATTAACAATATAGAGATCCCTCCATCCATCCCTCCTCCAAAATTCTCTGGGGACCTAGTGATAAAATCCCCAACTGCTACAGAAGAAGAAATATAAAATTACCATGTCAAAGACACAGTTGCTATAATAACCAATTGTTGTCCTTGAATATGAGACAATTACTTCTTCACTGTTTTATTTATAATAATAGCTAATAAGAGACTGAGACCACATTTGAACTTGGATCCTTCTGATTCCAGGGTTGATGCTCTATCCATTGTGCCACTTAACTGTCCCTTGTTTTTTGTTTTTAAAACATAACTCCAAGAAGGGGTCAATATTATGAGATTGCCATCTGGGGGGGTATCAAATGGTCTGAAGAGTTATTCCAACCTTATAATCTTGGTCAAAAGGACCTCTTTCATAATTTTAAAAGTACTGGTCACCCCTCCCCCAGTCTCCTGCCCTTGAACAAGGAATGTCTTTCTCATTCTGATACCAAACCACATCAGCTGCACAGCAAATGTTTTCCCAGAAGCTCCCCCTTTCTCCCTGAAATAAACTCCTCCTTTTTCTACCCTGGCCTCTCCCATGAAGGAGAATGCTGCTAATTAACAATATACTCCAAGTGGGCCTGACAAGCTAGATTCTCTCTCTGTGTTCTGGACATGAGTAAGGTCAAGATCAGTGCTGGGTAACAACCACTAAGCTATATCCAAGTCCTTCTAGAATTGTTCATTTCGAGCAGAACCAGATCATTATACACGTCAACAACAATACTATATGATGATCAATTCTGATGGACATGGCTCTCTGCAATAATGAAATTTTTCAAACCAGTTCCAATTGTTCAGTGAGAGAGGGATATGAAATGTGGACCACAACATATCATTTTCATGCTCTCTATTGATGTTTACTTGCATTGTGTTTCCTTTCTCTGATTTTTTTTTCTTGTAGATATGATTTTTCTTGCACAACAACGGTAAGTATGGAAATATGTATACATATATTCGATTTGTCAAGTATTTTAACATAATTAACATGTAGTGGACTTCCTGCCATCTAGGGGAAGGGTGGGGACTGGGGGGAAAATTTGTAACGGAAAGCTTTGTAAAGATCAATGCTAAGGAACTACCCATACATATGTTATGCAAATAAAAAGCTTTAATACAAAAAAAAAAATAGAATTGTTCATTTCAAATTCTGTGGTGCCAGGGGTTGGAAAAAAGCCACAAAAAATAATTATTTATAGGCAAGATGGTTACAAAAAGGGTATCAAACTAAGCCTTGAGAGTTTCTCTATAATTCTGAAACTTTCTTAAAAAGGTGGGAAAAAATTGCTATTTTGCAATTTTTAATTAAAACAACCTGCTTTTAATCAAAAATCCCATGATTCCTATAATAATATAGATGGCTCAGGAGACAGAGCACAACACTTGGAGTCAGGCAGACCGGAGTTCAAATTTGGCCTCAGACACTTACTAGCTGGGTGACCCTAGGCAAGGTGTGGCTGCTTCATCTGTAAAAGGAGGTTAATATTATCTCCTTGTCAGTGTTGTTTTAAGGATTAGATGAGATCAAACACAGACACACACAGTGCTACATATATGTACATATACATACATACACATACATATACATGCACAACTATTAGGTAATGTTTTATTCGTCAAATATATTATAATTAAAAGTTATAAATAACAGCATAGTGTTATAAAAAAATTTCCTGATAGCTAAAAGTGTCTCTAGGGTAGTGAACTCTCCATCGAATAAAGGAGAAATGTATGTCTACTTGTAAAAGGGATTATTGTTAATTAAGATACAGGTTAGAGTTTGTTACTTCCAGGGCACAGTCTAATTTTACATCACTTGGAACAGTTCTATGAATTGGAACAGCAACCCCTCATCCCTTCCCATCCTTCCCCCAAGGGGTATGTGAAGAACACTGAAAAAAATAAATTCTTAGGAATACCCCTTTAAACAATAACAAAACCAAACAAATAATCACAGCCTTTGTAACTTTTTAAATGGCCAGCATGTAAAGATTCCAACTTGAATATATTCTAGGGAATATTTTGAGCATGAAGTGAACTTTCAGCTTGCTTCTGCTCAATTTACTGAAAATTCAGAGAAGTGAGAAAAGCGCTCCCTACAGAGTAACTCATGGGCTGCAACGCTGGCCACTCTGACAAGCAGGTTTCAGGTCTTTATCAGGTAAAGCCGGTGCAGTAGCTGAGTACCTTACAACGGTGGGGGTGCACACCACCTATGTGCCCTTCGCTGAGACTCAGAGTTGCCCTGTGGGAGTACTTCTCCACCAGTTAACACGCACAAAACCAGGCTTGCCACTTTATTAGGTTCCTACCTGTAGTGTCTGGGGGAAGCTGGATGGCACAGGGGTAGAATACTGGGCTTGGAAAATGGCCTCAGGCCCCTCCTAGCTGTGTGACCCTGGCCAAGACACTGAACACTGTTTTTCTCCGTTTCCTCCTCCATAAAATGAGCCAGAGAAGGAAAGGCAGACCGCACCAGTATCTCTGTGAAGAACACTCAAGTGGGGTCACCAAGACTGAGATGCAACTGAGACAACCCAGCAACCTTTTCCATGTGTGGAACCCTTGTGCTCCTGACACCATTCCTCCCATAAGCTCTGTGCTTTTAAATTGTGTGATTTGCACTGTTTTGGGGGAATGCATATGCCATGGTTACCTCAGAACTGTAAAATGAAACTAGACATTAGAGGGAAGGGAAAACCCAGTACTGGATTAGACATAACACTCTGCTTGCTGAGCTGGCTTAATAAACTTCCGGCTCGTTAAGAAGTTTATGGACTCAACAGAGTGGAAAAAGATGAAGTCAAATCCCTGATGTTCCAAAAGCCATTTAGTTTTATGTATAAGAACTTATTCGGATACAAGCCACTAACGTGCTGTCCTTTTTTTATGCCCAAGGATGAAGTTACTGACCTGATGTCAGCCAGGCATGGGCACTGAATTCGTGTTGGTCCATTCACACTCTGGGCAGGCCCCTTTTTGTTCTTGTCTTCTGTGAGTCTTTCTACTTCTCAATTGTTCTACATCTCTATCTAGGTAGGTAGGTGGATGGACAGACATACAAGCAGATGATAGACAGACAGACGGTCCTCATGCCTGCATTAGGGGTTTTCTTGGCAGAGTTGCCATTTTCCTCTCCAGCTCACTTTATAGATGAGGAAACTGAGGCAAACAGGGATAAATGAGGTGCCCAGGGTTACTCAGCCAGTGTCTCAGGTCACCTTTGAACTCAAGTCCTCTAGACTTCGGGCCCAGCACTTTCTTCACTGGCTACTACCCCTATTCTCCAAAACTACATTATGTTTATATGAAGTTAACTGATTTTAGATGCTGTCAACACTGAAGCCCAGTGAAAATAAGTTATGGTCATTATTTTCCCCAGGACTGCAGGGTCTTTTAGGGCAGGGTCTTTCTTTTTTATTAACTGCATCTGCAGTATTCAGCCCAGTACTTAGTGCATAGGAGGCACTTGATAAATGCTGTTGGATTGGATCAATACAAGGTAAACCCAAATAAAGAGAAAAAAGGGGTATGAAAAGCCAGGATAGTAGGGAGTATGGAGAACAATTTCTGCAAAGATTATGATAATGCATGAGGGGAGATAACTTTTGAAAAACAGAAAACTCCGACCAAAGCCCAGATGATGACAGCACAATTACTTCAGAGGACTGAGGAAGAAACAAACAAAAACTGTCTGGCCCCAGAAAATTCATCTTTTTCAAACAAATCTTTTACAGGTGTTGATACACTATCATAGAGGGCAAATGAGCGGCACATGATTGGTGTGGGCTGGCTACGACATGTTACCAATAAGGACTGAAGAATAATGACTAATAGTATTACTCTAAATGATGATGATAATAATAGTAATGGCTACCATTTATATAGTTATTTAAAGGCTGCCAAGTACTTTACAAATATCTCATTTGTTCTTTATAACAACAGAAGGCAGGTACAATTGATATCCCCATTTTATAGATGGAGAAACTGAGGCAGACCAAGGGTGACTTGCCCAGGGTCACTCAGCTAGCCCTTCAGCAGGTTCAGTACACTATCTACAATGCTACCAGGCTGCAGCATTCTTTCTGGATTTCAAGCAACGACAGGATATCCCCAAAGCCTTAGTTCAATTCAATTCAATTACATAAGCTATTTAGGCTATGTGCATATATGCATATATTTATATTTATGTGCTATTTAAGCCATATATAGATACATAAAGAGCATCTATTTATAAACAAACTATTTGAGTTATATAAACTTAAAGCTGCACTAAGACTTTGGGGAAATTCTGGATTTATTTTTATGAAGGGGAGTTTTTATTGTATTATTACTATGGACAAATGAAAGATCATAGCTTAACTACAGGAATTGGTTGTAATAGCAGAATTTTTTTTTTTTAAATACCATTTCAGATGTTATCTGTCAAACTTAAGCTGGAGAATGAAATTTCTAGTCATGGTCTATGTAGGAATTGTTTTGTCTAACTATGCATATCTATTCCAAAGGGTTTTTGTTTTTGTTTTTAAATTTAACGAAGGGGATGAGAGGAAAGAAAAATGCTTGCTAATTGGAAAAAAAAAGTGCAACATAAAATTAAAAACTTCTCAATATAAACTAGGTTAACAGACAACAATACACAGTATTGTGTGAACCATGCTCCCTGTGATTTTGTTCACATCATGCTTTTATTCACAAAAATCATTTAAGTCAGAAAAATGATAAATGGACAGAATGAAATCATTACATTCTAAGTTAATTTGCCTCAAAATTAAGGGTTCACCAACTTTACAATAGCTTGAAGGACATTAATTCCAATTCTCTAAATTCTTCCCTTAAGTCCTGGTATACTTTCCAATTTAGCATTGTTCAATATAATTCAAATTCAAAAGTTTAAACCAGAGGGATAGGAAGTTCACAGATCAGAATGTGCTGCCCCTATTTTAGGATTTTCCATTACATATATGTTATTTTAAGCCATGATCCATATGCCTAAGTCCTTGCATTAAATCAATATGATTTCCTGAACTAATTGGTATACCAAAGACCTTGATAAAAGTTAACCACTTACATATTTATGAGTCACTAAACACTAAAAAAACCCAGCACTTACTGAGACTTTATCTCCTCCTGCCTGAGTCCCCAAACTCTTTAGGATTATTTTTAATAATCATCACATAATTATAAAAAAACAATTATAAATTTCAATCCAGCCTTCTTTTTTTTCCCAGATGAGTTAACCAAGGCTCAGAGAGGAGATAAGATGCAAAGGCAAGCTGGTTTTCCAAACCAAGGTTTGAATCTAGCCCCTTTCTCACTATATATCATGATGCCTTACCCTTCTAAAATGTTGCACTGGAGGTGAAAGGGGGACTAGTCTGAATTGTCAAGGTAGTGCTGAACTGTGAGAAGTGGAAGAAAGGCCTATTCTTCCTTTAAACTAGGTAAAGATTATTAGTTTGAAACCAATAAAAAATTGTTCGTTCCTGCTCTCATTAATGGAAACTTGTCCATCTAATTAATTAAAAAATACTGTCAACAATTATGCTAGTTAAAATATTTTTGTTTATATCTCACCAGATAGATGGGATTCAAGCTAGGAGAGTCAGGTTTGGGGTATGATCATTACATGTTACAATGTTAAATACTTCTCCTTCATGAATGAAAATTCTACTATTTGGTTACCATGGGCAAGACACAAATCCCAATCTGTTTTTATGGTGGTGATTACTCTGACCTAATAATCCTCTTTATGACAGAGCAGACAGTCTGAGTTAGGGATCATGAGACAGGCAGAGCAATGGAATATTCTATAATTTACCTAGATGTTTGCACAGAATTTGACAGGATCTCTCTTGCTGTTCTTCCTAAGTAGATGAGGGTATAATTAAATTTGGAACAGGAGGTTGGATGGATGGACCCAAAGAATATTTATATTAAATGATCTGATGTCAACCTTGGAAAGACTTTTCCAGTGGAATTAGGCACATTTTGCCTAAAAAATTAGCTCCAAGAACCCTCTAATCACAGGGATCCTGGGGCAGAAGGTAGAGATGAGTTCCAGGCAGAGATCTTGAAGGATTAAGTGGTTTCCAGATGGGGTATGAGACAGAGAAAAGTGTAGCCTGGTGGGGAAAAGAGGTGGCTGCCTTGGGTTGTTTTCCTTAATTGAAAGTTTTAGAAGGAGCTCCCTGCTCTGCCCTCTAATCAAGAGGTGCCCTCCTTAAAACTTCAAAACGAAGAACCAGACAGTCTCACTGGATGTTACCTAGTAATGGGTGCACTCCCATCTGTTTCTGGTTTTATTATTAAGAAAGGCCCAAGACAACTTGGATCAAAATACATTTACTAAGAAGGCTGGCCTGCTCTGGGATCATCACTCTTCTCCTTTAGTTCTCTTTGATGGATTGTAGAGTTAAAAGGCATCCACTTAGAATTTCCCTGAGAATCAAGGGAGAAGGACTTCTGAAAATTAGAAGGAAATTGTCACCATGGAGGGGAATAATAATAATAAAAAGCACTTACTGTGAGCCAGGCACTGGGCCAAGCACTTTGTAATGTGAAGCTCATTTAATCCTAGGAACAACCAGCAGGTTGGTACTATTATGATGCCCATTTTACAGAGGAGGAAACTGAGACAAAGCAGGGGTTGGCTAAGTGAAGTCAAAGTCTGAGGCTGGACTTAACTTCCCTCTGCCTGGCTCTGGGACCAGCTGGCCTTTTTCTTCTCTTTGTATAAGGAAATGTTCATGCTTGCTGGCAAGGTCATAAACAAAAACCTTAAAAGAGTTGAGATGAAAGATTCTCCCCTAGAGACAGAGCACAGGTAAGGAAGCCTGCTGAGACCGGGTGAAAAGGGCGGGGGAGGGGAGCCCAGCCTGTAGCGAGGGAGGGCCTCTGGGAGCCACAGTGGCAGGAGTTTTCTTCCTCAAGGAGGAGGCAGTCCCTTGGCCTCAGGTCTGTCCACAAATGCTCCCAGCTAAAGCAACAAGAGCACAACAACAAAAACCCTAGATGGCCGCTACAAGGAGGTAGTGCTGACATGTGGAAATGGAATTCAGAAGAGGAGGAATGGGGCAGCATGGTATATTTCCCCTTCAATCAACTTTCCCAATCTGCCCCAACCCCAAGCCCCCTATTTCCTTGCCGGCTGATCCTTTCAGGAGCCCTCCACCATTCAGAGGCAGGATCGATTTGTGTTTGGGGGTTCTGCGACACCTGCTATTTGCCTTGGCCCCTTCACATTCAAGAAATACCCCCCAAAATTCCTCTCGCTGGGAGTCTGTGCTGTTAAACAGAAAATACATGTTTATGTATCTTGCATTGTCAATAAACCTACTATCATCCTCCGGGGATGAGAAGGAATCCAAGGCTTGGGAGAGAAGTATAAAGAAGGGAAATTGGGTGAAGGAAACAGATCATATATTATAGCTGACATGAAACTGTAATGATGGGTGACTCATGGGAGGAAATCTGAATTGAGAACATATGGTGAAGGTCAAAGATGAAGGAACAAAATCGATTTTCTTATCAGTAGAGACTCCAGGCCACCTGGAAAAGAGAGTGACTATCTAGATAAAGAATTTGGCACAGAAGTAGACCTAGTAGGGATAGGAGGCTTCAATTATCCAGGCATTTTGCTGAATTCTCCCTAGGTAAGAAGATAATCATTTCTTGACTTGCCTTAGTCACAACTATAGCCACTAAAGGTTGTTGTTGCTGTTCAGTCATTTCAGTGTTGTCCAATTCTCTGGGACCCAATTTAAGGGTTTCCTTGGCAGATATAAGAGTGGTTTCTCATTTCCTTCTTCGGCTTGTTTTATAGATGTGGAAACTGAGGCAAACAGTTAAGTGACTTACCCAGTGTCTGAACTTAGGAAAATGAGAGTTCCTAATTCCAGGCCTGGTACTCTATGCACTAAGCCACTAAAAGGCAAGAGGAACTAAAAAGGGAAATTTTATTCTGAGATCCGATTCTTATTAACAAAGGGAAACAAGTTGCTGGGGTGGGAATGATGAGAACCTCAGGAAGAAGTGACCACTCCCTCTTAGGTTTGTACCAAAGAACTTTAGACTTGGTTGAATGACATGGAGACATTGGACCAGGACCTCCCATCCCGAGGAGCCCTGCCTAGAGAAAGTGCTGGGCTCTATAAGCCAGGCAGGATTGAAGTAGCCCAAAAGAAATGCACAAAGTGACAGAAGCCCCCGAATGTTCATAAGGACTATTTGTGTCTGACCTGTGGCAGAGTGTTCTGAGCTCGTACTGGTCTGATTAGCCACAGTTGGACACACTGAATTTCAGCTCCAATACAGTGACATTTGGCAACCACCAACCAACAAAAGAGGTAAGGTTGGCAGTCTGACAAGCACCCTCAATTCTGAAAAAACATATTTCAGGAGTTTCAAAAGAAAGATAAGTAGGATTCCCAAAACTAACACTCAACAAGGAAGTCAACTCAGGAGAGATGGAAGGTGCTACAGAATAAAATTCTGGAGACAGAGGAAGGAGATAATGGGATTTTTCTTAAGAGAATGATAAAAAATTATTGCAAGTTCATCAACTAACTTACAATTCTAAAATGTCCAAAATGTAGAAAAAATGTCAAGTAACCAGATCCTGTAAAAAACATTATCAGGAATGCCAAAGATCAGAATGAGCTGTCAAGAGAAGATAAAAACAATAAAAAGTAGCATTTAGCTATTTTAATATAAAAATCAAGGAAGGGATAAGACCATTTTCTGGGATGGGTCTAATAATAACTGAAAACCGAGAGAAGGCCCAGCTGCTCAATAGTTTTGTTTTTTTCTGTCAAGGATGACACATGCCTGAAATGAGATTACTAAAATTGTAGTGTATATCCAAAATAAGGTGAATTCAAGTCACCTGGTTTATATGAATTATATCTTTGGGGCCCGAAAGAACTGGAGGCTGTGATTGCTAAATCAGTAATAAGTGAAAGATTGTATAAAATAGGAGAATAACCATGAGATTGAAGAAGGGTAGATGTACTGATTTTCAGAAAAGGGAAGAGAAAGGATTCTACCTGTAAGCTTGACTTTGATCACTTAGAAAATTGTACAATAGATCATTAAAGAGATTCTTTATCTTTTGAGTTAAAAATGCTAGTGAATGAAAAGTACAGAAAAGGCAAGCTAGCTCCCCCACAAACATTGCAGCAAAGATAGAAAAGGGACCCTGAAAAAACAATAATCTAGAAAACCAAAGAGTAATACCAGTAGGCTACACCATCTAGTGTAGAGACCTTTGTAGGAGGCCATTGTAATCTGCAATACCTGAGATGATGGGACCAAATGGGAACCATGAAAAGAGGAGTCAAAGACCCAAAGAGGTCAACAACCTTAGTGGGTTAATAGAGGAGGCAGAAACCAGGAACACATGAAAAGTGGGCCTGGCCTAGTCCCAATTACCACATGCAGAATTACACTGGCAGCCAGAACTCAGATTTCAAAAGTGGCAGGACCAAACAGAATATTCTTTATAAAAATATAAAAAATAATTGGAAAGATCTAACCGATCTGAAGTCAGAAAGATGAGTGTTCCTGACTCCAGGTTCTGGGCTCTATCCACTATAACACCTAGCTGTCCAACAGAATACTGCCATGCAAATTAATTTCTAAAATCAGTGCAAGCCAAACCATAGTGGATTACTCTAGAGAACTACATAAAACAGCAACAATTTCATCTGGAGAAATAAAGGATATAAAGAAAAAATACAAAACAGAGGAAAAAAAACAATATAACAGTATCGGATCTCTCACTACATTACAAAGCAGAACTCATCAAACTATTTGGTACTTTTCTGTTTTTTAAAACAGAAAAGCTGACCAGAGGCACAGACTGACTACACAAGACTCAGAATCACGACACATGGTAGCATGCTCTTAGAAACTCAAACTGCTCTTGCATCTCATCAGTTTCAGAATTTTCTCCAAAGAGCACGTGCCTGTCCAAACTGAGACTTATCAACACCCTCCCAGAAGCCATTCCTCTCGGTAGCTACAAGCCTTCCTTCCTTGCTCCCAGCGTAAGGATCCTCCTTGCCATAAGGCTCACAAGAAGTGCTCCTAACACTGAAGCAAAGTTGGGGAATCAGAGGATGATTACAAGACAAGGGCGCCCTCCCTTATGAGTGCTCGAGGAACTGCCCGAGAGGAGGAGGAGGAGCCCACCTGGAAGCCAGCCAGCCTGCAGCCAGTGGCTCCTTCAGATTTCAGCCTGCTCATATCCACCATTCCCCATGTGCAACACTCACTGGTGGTCTAGAAGGTGATGTCCCACAATTCAATGCCATGGACTTATGGGGAAACAACAGTATTAAAAAGATGGCCAAGTAAACAGACCCATGAAACAATGTAACCAGTGACTACAACGCAGCTACAAAGAAATCAAACCTGAATTTTGCCCAATCGGGATAACCAACCTTGGCCCTAAAGCACAGGTGGAAGAGGGCAGCTTCCCAGCTTCTTTATGGAGAAAGGGGACCAAGGGTTTGGGACACTGCCTATCACATCAGGCTTTTGGGGGGATATGTAGTACAGTTCTGCTGGACCTTTTTTTAACCCTCTCTTCCCAAGCTGGGGTCAAAGAGTTTTGCAATATCCTGAAAGGATTCCTGTTTAATTCTGAGCTCACTCCATTTTCTATCTGTACGGTATATTCTAGATATGTGTGTGTATGTGTACACTACAGATATATGTGTGTCAGTGGAAAATATATTGCATATTTCATATATATATATGTATTATTTAGACATACACATATTGGTGGGAAACTTCCATAGGATCTCCATTCAAATCAATGTTGAAATTTAAGCAATGGATATTTTTTATCACTTGGTCTTTCCTATTATAGATGGACAAGCTAAACTCCTTTGGTGATCACAGACCTCTTCTAGAAAGCCCTGTAAAGTTCTGGAGCTTGATGCAATCAGCAAAATGTCATCCCCAATTGGGAGCATCTGGACCAACTTACCACCCACAGGGATTCTCTTTGACCTTGACTCTGTGCTGGATCTCTTCCATCATGGTAGGAAATACCTTTGGCAAGCCTGTCTCCCTGTTTAAGCCTCACCTGGAGTTCATCAGCAGAGGGTCAACAAACAGGATTAATGAATTTGATGGCAGGCAGACACCTTGTTATAAAAGAGCTGGTAAGACATTCTGTTCTACTAAGTCAAATATTTTCTCATAATCAACAAACAATAAGCACAATGAGACCTTATATTCTCTATATCTTTTAGGTAAAGTAAAAGTAAAGATGTGGTCCATTCTTGAATTTTTTTTTTGCTTTTTTTGCTGAGGCAATTGAGGTTAAGTGACTTGCCCAGGGTCACACAGCTAGGGAATGTTAAGTGTCTGAGACCAGATTTGAACTCAGGTCCTCCTGACTTCAGGGCTGGTGCTCTCTTCATTGCCACCTAGCTGCCCCTTGAATATTGTTTTTAAAAATCTGCATATTCCATATTAATGCACTTATCAAGGCCTTCAATTTATAGACTCTCATGAAGATTCTGTATAGATGGGAAAGGAGGTGTAAGTCAGTAATTATTAACATTATTTTGGTCACTTTTTTTTTTCTTAAATGTGGCTCGAGATTTCTTGATGTCTTTGATATCTTTCTCTCCTTTTAAAAAAAAAAAATCAGTCCCTTAATACCCCACAATTTTATAATCTTTAGTATTCATCTTCTCCATATATATACTTGGTAGAACCCTGCTATCCTTTCCATCTTTTTTCCTTTTGTTATTTAGAGCAGCTTTAAATACAATTGTGACTATGCTATAATAGTCTAACTGGTGGAACCACTATGCTACATTGAAAAAAAGCTTATGAAAGTGTTTTTTTCCCCAGTCTTTTCCTTTTTACTTCCATTTGTAATCCTTCTATTTTCATCCTTAAATGTCCTTGAAATGATTTTGCTTAGTTGGATATTTGACCTGCCTTAAGTTAGTTTTCCACTCCATTGTTTCTATTTTATTTAGAATGACACTGCACATAATAGTCTCTCTTCCTAAGAGTTTAAAATTAATTTATATTGTAAACTAATATTGCCATTGGCAGCCATCTTCTCCACCTAGCAAATAAGTTTGATGTTTGCTGACCAAGATGTTTTCTGGGCTCTTGGCTCCTTAGTATAGATATTAATTTTATACTGATTAAACTTCTGGATAAAATGAATATAGTCAGCAACACTGCCATTTTATGTTCTCCATTTTCCATTTTTAAATTTCAGTCCATACTTAAAAGACAATTCCCACATTAATAAGTAACCTTCTCCTTCTCAATAGGTGAAGAGAATTTGGAATTCAAAATTTAGAAAAATGAATGCTAAAATAATTTTATAAAAAATGAGTAACATTCTGTGAAAAATCAATCAAATTTGTTCTTTATGGTGTTACTTTGTGCTTACTAGGTTCAGTGCTAAAGGGTTCATGATAATGATAAGGAGGCTTAATGAAATCATTAGCCTTTTGGCCTTTCAATCTCCCCCCCTTTTTTTTTTGAACCATACACTTTTCAAAATATACTTCCCCATTCTTATCTTTTCCCACCATTATAATGAAGTTACCAACACTCAGTCTATTAATTTGACCTGGAGGTTTTTTTTTTCAAATTGTTCATAGGATTTTTCTATCACTTCATTCTTAGCAACTAATACTAGAATGTAAACTGCAATTATTTTTATTGAAGGTGTTTTTTGAAAATAGATATGGCTCTCTTCAACAATGAAATGTTTCAAACCAGTTCCAATTGTTCAGTGATGAAGAAAGCCATATACACTCAGAGAGGGATCGGAATGTGGACCACAACATAACATTTTCATGCTCTCTGTTGATTGTTTGCTTGCATTATGTTTCCCTTCTCAGACTTTTTTCTTGTAGATCCGACATTTCTTGCACAGCAAGGTAACTGTAAAAATATGTATATACATATTCAATTTGTCAAGTATTTTAACATGATTAACATGTAGTGGACTTCCTGCCATCTAGGGGAGAGAGGTGGGGGCTGGGGGGAAAAAATTTGTAACAGAAAGCTTTACAAGGGTTAATGTTGAAGAATTACCCATACATATGTTTGCAAATAAAAAGCTTTAATTAAAAAAAATGGTAATCAAATATCCTATGAAATGATATTTTCTGATAAACTTCTAGAGTTATAATAAAACACACTCAGCCAAATCTTTCGTTTCTCCAAAAAGTATCTGTGAGCCTTTCACTCACTGAGCTGCAAATTCTGGCTTCATGAATAACAAGATCATCAAGATAGATAATATTCAGTACCTACAGCAACACACTACCTTTCATAAGACAGAGATCTCACTTTTAGAGTATCAAAAATCAAACTGAATTTTATTAAACATCTAACAACTGTGTGACTTTCATGTCATGATACCACATATTTGTAGCAGCCAAAGGACATGTGGCCCAAAGGCCACATAGGACAAAAACCTTTTTTTTTTTCTTTTAAATTACTGTTTCTGGGTCACTGTGGCCAAGAAAAATTCATCAACTGATTAGACAACTTGAAGAGTGCCTCTCTGGGATGATCCTCAGGAAAAAGATTTGGTCTTTTATCAGGAATATACATAAAACCTTCACAGAATGGAAGAAACTGTTGGAGTCAATTTTTTTTCTGTAAATGTAGCCTTCTAAGAAGCAAAGGTCATGATAAGAGAACAGATTAGGACTTTGTAGATGTACTATAGTGTACCTTAGGACACCAACTAGGAGAATCAAAATAACTTTTTGACAAAAAAGGGAAAGCATTCAACATTTCACATCATATACCATAATAAGCCCCACAAGGCTACATCACCTAGATATAAAAAGTCATATCATAAAGAAATTAGATATAAAAGGTCACATCAAATATATCTTTCACAAAGAGACTGAAAAGAGTTCTTGACCAAATAAATGACATAAGATCATAAAAGATAAAACAGACAATTTTGAATATATAAAATTTAAAAGCTTTTTTGAACAAGCAAAATCAAAAGTTAAGAGTTAAAAGGGAAACAGTGAACATTAAAAAAAAAAATCTTTCCAGCAAGTTTCTCTGATAGCTAAAGATTTGATGTCATTAATTGATTCAAATACATAAGAACTGGAGCCATTCCCTAAAAGATAGATCGTCAAATACATAAGAACTGGAGCCATTCCCTAAAAGATAGATCGTCAAAGGACATAAGCAATTCTCAAAAGGGCAAACTATCCACCATTTTAAAAAATGTTTCAACTCACTTTAAAAAAAAAAAAGGCAAAATAAAACAATTCTACAGTTCAACCTCACACCCATCAGATTAATGACAAAACCAGAAAACAGTACTTGTTGGAGAAACTCTAGGATGACAGCTACCTAATATCTTCTGGAGTTCAGAGATGGATACAACAAGCATTCTACAAAAGCACTTTGGAACTATACCGAAAAAGTCACTCGTGTACATATTATATCACTTCTAAGTCTGTATCCCCAAAATAATGAAGACAGAAAGAACCTATGAATATAAAATATTCATAGCAGTACTTTTGTTATATATAAAACAGGGAAAAATATGGGGAAAGGTTAAACAAACTGGTGCCATGCAAAATAATAAAAAATGGATTCAAAGAAATTTGGGAAGACTTATGAACTGATACAAAGTGAACTGAATACAAACGGGAACAATTTATACAAGGATGCAAAGGAAAATAATTTTTAAAGAATCAGATCAACACAATAGCCAACTGTGACTTCAGTAGAGTGATGAAGAAACATGCTTCCTACCCTAATAAGAGAGGTAACAGAGCACTGATGCAATATTAGACATACTTGCCAGATAAAGACAATATGTGATTTTTCTCTTTCTTGACTCTATTCGTTAGAGGTGCAAAGTTATCAAAAGACAAAAGAGAAGAGTTTCAGTTAAGTCATATGGCTTCATCAGAAACAGATCACACATGTCATATTTTGCTTAACTTTATGTACTTATAAGAGGGATTTTTTTTCTTGCTTTCTCAATTGGTGGGAAGGAGGAGGACGTCTAAAGGAGAAAATGCAGATATGAAAATAAAAATTTAATAAAAAAAAGTTTTATTAGAATGCTTCATTTTTTTCCCAACAGGATTACTAAATCAGCAGGAGAGGGTAAATTTGTGGATCTGGTTTGCCTAGATTTTTGCAAAAAATATGGAAATGCTTCATATTATTGTTGTGAAGAAGATGGAGAGTTGTGGGCTAAACAACAATACAATAAAATAGATTTAGAGTTGGTTGAATAGCCAATCTCAAAAGATTCACCATGCTATCAATAAGGCAGGTTTCTAATGGAATGCCCCTCGGAAAGTATGCTTTGCTTTGCCTTCTTTACATTTTTAATCCATGACTTGGAAAAAGGCATGGATACTATGTTCATTAAATATTGATGTGACACAAAGGTGGGAAGTTAGCTAACATACTGAGTCAGGAACCCAAATAGTCTAGGGCATTGGACAGAATCTACTCCACCAAGATGAAGTTCCAACAGGGCAATAAGATATATAGGGTACATATAATTGGATGTTAAATTTAATTTGGCCAATACAAGATGAGGAAAGTATGATTAGATAGACAGTTCTTTGGGAAGCAACTTGGACATTTTAGTGTGAGCAATAAATTGAGTGAGACTGAGGGGCAATCTTTAATGCAAAACATTAAGAGTCCTACTTATTCTTGACTTGGAATCTTGTCTTCAGTTCTGGGGGCACCGTGTAAGAACAACATGGAGAAGATGGACAATACAAAGGGAAGCAATCAGGATGGCCTTAAGTCCGTGCCTACAAGTGTAAGCTGAACAAACTGGGGATGGTGAAATAGAGGAGAGAAGAGTTGGAAGAACATGAGAGCTGCCTTCAAGTATCTGAAGTGTTCTCAAGTGGAAAAGAAATTAGACTTCTCCTATTTGGCCACAAGGAATAGAATTAGGAATAATGAAGTCTTAAAAAGAGAAATTTAGGCTAGAGCTATTGGGAAAGGTTACCTTGAAAGGTAATGAGTTTCATGGGTATAAAAATATGTACAATAGCTTTTTGTAGTGGCAAAAAACTGGAAACTAAAGAGTTGCCAATCTACTGAGGAAACAGCTACCCAAATTATGCTATATAAATGTAATGGAATATTACTGTGCCAGAAGAAATGATGAAATACACAGTTTTGGAAAGAAGTGGAAGAACTGATGCAGAGTAAAGTGAGCAGAACCAAAAGAACAATTTATAAATTTGAAGAAAAACATTCTTGAAATGGTCAATACAATAATAAAATGATAGATACAAAAAACCCCCCAAAAAACAAAAAAAAAAACCAATTCCAGAAGTCTACCAATAAAGCATGCTACTTGACCAAGAGATGAGATTCAAGGTACAAAACAACACAATGTGAGAATTTGTGTTGCCTGACTGGGCATATTTTTAATGAGGATTTTTTCCCCTTTGTTTAGTTAGTCAGGAAAGGAAGGGGAAATAAATGTAGTTAATTAAAATTAAATTTTTAATTAGGAGAGGTTGGTAGGGTTTGCCCTCCTTGTAGATTTTCAAGTATAGGCTGGATGACCATTTATTGGTTATGGTATTCTCAGGACTCCTTTTGTGAATAAATTGGACTAGATCACCATTGACTGATGTCCCTTCTAAGGCTCAAAGTTATCTAGTCCATCTCCCCTTTTTTTAGAGATAAGGAAACAGACTTAAAGCACCTAAACTACTTATCAAGATCATATAACTAAAAGGACAGTAGAACTGAGGACCTAGAAATTCCAAATCCAGGATTTTCCCACTGTATCATACACCATACCTACTTTAGTGATTTATATATACAAAAACATTTACACTACATGAAAAGTAAGGAAACAATGGCCATTATTTTGGCTTTTAGAAAACCCATTTTTAAAAACTATTTTTCTCATCAAAGCAATTTTGGTCACCTTGTTTATTACATTAAAACAAGAGATAAAACAGAGAAAAAATATTTTGCCTTTAGGAAACATAGTAAATAACTAGTTTAACATTTCATAAATAACAGCTCTCAAGAGAAAAGACATATAGAGAGAGTTTCTGGCATAAATGAAGAAGTAGAATGGGAGGCAGCCTTGTGGTCAACTGAGACACAGAGTTACATAGGGGGTTCAGCCAAGGGCTCTCTAGTTCTAATCTTCCTGGTGGTGAGTACACAAATACCCAGTTCTGGAGGACCCAATACCATGGGGGACACAGAGAAGCATCAACATGGTAGTTGTCTTAAAGAAGCCAACAATCCAGAAAATGAGACAACCCTGACCCACATGAAACTAGATGGTAAATCTTTAAAAATTCATTTGTGAGGTAGCAACAACAAAAATGATTTGCTGCTGCTGTTCAGCTGCTTCAGTCATGTCTGACTCTTTGTGACCCCATTGGGGTTTTCTTGGTAAAGATATTAGTGTGGTTTGCCATTTCCTCCTCCAGCTCCTTTTACAAATGAGGAAACTGAAGTAAAGAGGGTTAATGGACTTGCCCAGGAACACATAGCTAGTAAGTGCTGGAGGCCATATTTGCCCTTAGGAAGGTCAGGCTTTCTGACTCTAGGCCAGCTACTTGATTCAATACCAAATGTATACAGTATCTTAGATATGATTTCCTTTGGTTCTCATAACCACCCTTTGAGGCAGATAAGTGACAATGATAGTGAGTTTCTGAATCAGAATTTGAACTCAGATCTTACTGACTCCAAGCCCACTGCTACATCTAGTAAGCCAGCTAACTGTTCCATGTAAAGGGTTCCAAAAAGAAGAGATCCCCCATGACGTAGAATAGGGAAAGATGGCTTAATGGAGGACATGGAACTTGGGCTAGACCTCGAAAGATGGACAGGCTGTAGATGGGGGAAGGGCAATGGGAAGGCATGCCAGATGGGGCAAACAGCACAAACAAGACACATGATGGGCATGAGCACTGCACGTGTGAAAAGACCAGCTTGATTGGAGCAGAGGATTTGTGCTGGGCCACCTTTAGAGAAAAAGCTGCCAGGGGAGAGTGATTTCAGCTTCACCAGCAACTATGGGAAGGGTAGAGCTGAACTCCGGGCATTTTGTTTCTTAATGTCTTAACAGAAATTAATTTGTAAGATCTGTGAGGCATTTTGAGTTCTTCTTGATGTACCATCCAAATGCCAAGATTTAAATTTCTTGAGGGCAGGACCTTCCTGCTTTCATTCTGTCTTAGTATTATTACTACTTATTTCACCATTTATAAGCCTTGCACATAATTATCTGCTTGAATTGCTTGATAAAAAAAATGACTTTCACATGGATAATGAAAAAATTTGCAAATCAGGCTGCTATAAGAGCGTTAGTCTAACCTTATTTTACAGTGACTTGTCCAAAGTCACAAAGGTGATGATTATGGTTAGAGGCGAAAAGGGCTAGAGAGAAAAATTAGGAGAAGAGGGTTTGATCTCAGGCTCTGAAAGCAGCACCCTTTTAAGATGAGATTTGGACATATAGCCAAAAAGCAGTACTTCCCAAAGGCTTTAAGGCCTCTCTTGGAAGCAGGAGCCCAAAGAGGAGAGCAGAGAGGTTAGGTAAGAACCCTGTGACCCAATCAGGCCGGCGGTGTGTCAACAGCTCCACTGCCACTGGAAGCAACACCTAAGGCGAAGGACGCCCTCCACTAGAAAATGAAAACAACAGCTGGAAAGATGTTGGCTGTGGCACGCACCTTCTGTATCGCCACGTATTTGCTCCACCAACTCTGTCAAATCCTCCCAAGAGTCTTTGCAAACGGCAAAAAGAAAGGAAAAGAAAGATAAAATGTCATGCAAGCTGGGATCCAAAGAAAACCACTTTAAAGAAAGAAAGAAAAAAAGTCAATGCCTGAAATTGGAAGGCTCTCAGGACTCAAACTTCATTCTAGGTCTCCCATCACCAACTGTCTTCTAAAAGACTGAGAGTTTAAGAAGTCACATAAATCTAGAAATTAACATTGGTAGAGTTGTATATTCTGCATCTAAGAAAAATATTTCTGATTCAAGAGTTAGCAAAACAAAGGTTGCACATTTCTCCTTATAAGAAAAACAAGAAAAATCAAAATACAACTGTTTGGTTTAATGCTGTTCTGTTAATTTAGAAGCATAGGATAGAATAACCTTGACCTTTAGGCATCATCTCTCTGTTAATACCAGAGGGAAGAAAAAATATAGGCAAAGCAGTTTTAGTGCCTGGGCCCGGCACTGGAAAACAGGAAACCCCATTCCCCCATTAAAATCCACACATCTCCCCATCTTCCTACCCCACCCAAACAAAAATAATAAAAAATTTTTGGAGGCAAAATAAAGGCTTTATCATCAATAAGCCTACCTTACAACAACCTCTATCAATGAATAATTAAATGAGATACTTGTAAAAGTGCTTAGCATAATCACATATATAGAAGGCTCTATAAAATACTGATTTTTTCCCTTCCCTAATTTATAATTTTCTTTTAACCAAAGAACAATCTTTTCAGTTTAAGTAAAGCTAGAAAGCACTTCATTTTTTCCTAATTTGGTATATCAAGTATTCAGGGCCACAATGGAATAGGTCTAAAGACAGGAAAGTTATTCATTTGCCACAAAATGCAAAATAACCTAAAAGTTAACATTAATATAGCACTTACTGTATGCCAGGAACTGTGCTAAGAGTTTGGCAATTATCTCATTTGATCCTTACAACAACCTTGAGGGATAGATGCTTTTACTGCCCCCATTTCATAACTAAGGAACCTGAGGCCCAGAGTCTCACAACTAGAATGTGACATTTGAACTCAGGTCTTCCTGACTACAGGTGCTGCTGCCCCTGAACCCTAAGTTCTTCATTTCTTTTGTATCCTGGACCCATCTGGAGAATCCTACAGACCACTTTTCAGAATAAGGAATAAATGTATAAAATATATATCTAAATTATTAGATGTCTCCAAAGTCTTAACATAGAACAAGTTACACATCCCTAATACTGGGTTCTTGACCCACCTCCAGAATATAAAAGAAACTAGCCAACATGGCATAAATGAGAATGTTAATTATCAAAGGTCATTTACTCTTATCTTGAATGCCATGAGTTTTTGTTTTCTATACATATTTTCCCAGAGCAAAGGGGAAGCTTCTAGAGTAAGAAGTAGAAAATAAAGGTGTTTGTTTGTTTGTTTTTTAAAAAGGGAAGCAAATCTTTGTCCAACACTGGCCAAGCTGGAGATTTTGAGCCAGTAATAGTAGTAAGAGTAGACCTTGTCTTGTTACTCGGGAGTTATTTTGCTGAAAAGCTTCTTTTCTTTCTTTCATTTAAAACTCTTTTGTTAAAGGACTTGGAAGAAGGGATATAATTTGGATATGAAGTTAATGAAAGAAGGAAAGACATCTATCTATATGTGTGCATACAATATATCCTTATGTGTACATGAGACTGACTCAAGCACCAGCTTTGGGAAAGAAAGAACACGAATTCATCAAGTGATTTGGCTCCACCCGAAGCCTCCCTCCTCTTTTAGGGGAATTGTATAAAAAGGAAATCTGGAGTGATTTTAATTAGGTTATAATCTACTTACTGAAAGCAGACCTAGATGGAAGTTCCTGCCTGTCACAAATGGCAGGGAGACCCTACCCAAGTCACTTAAGTCACAGGGCTTGAAGGCAGGAAGTCAGAGAAAATTCTAATCTGTCTCAGTGGCAGGAGTTTCCTAGACTATTGAGATCCCAGGTGTAACCCCTCTCCCAATCCTGAACTACCCTGGAAGCAGGAGAGCACCTGGCAGGCCTCTATCGAGATTCTGCCCTTAGAACAAAGCTTAAACCGAGGGCTCAGATCCCACACTTCATACAAGTGAATTAGAAGATAATGTAATTATGATCATCAGTAAATATTTAATTTTGTTTATCTATTCTACATGGGTCATGTAAAAATCTCTGGGGTGAAAAGGGGTCATGAATAGAAAAAGTTTAAGAAGTCCTGTTCTAAAGAATATGAAAATTAAAATAAACTCCAAATTCAGAGTAAAACTGGAGTAAAAGGTTAGGATGGCAGGTCCTATGGTGTTGAATATTGCACTTCAGAAATTATCTACTTGGGGGAAGGGCACAGCTCAGACTGGGAGGGCAGGCAAGGGTGGAAGATCTACCACATGTCTACTAAGTCTTTGGAACTGCCACACTCCTTTAATCGCTGATTTACTAGGCAGAGCACAATATTACAAATCAGAAAACTACAACTTAATTTCGAGCTTTTACTTCACTTTGCAGAAGTTTCCTCCTATGTCCTGCGGCAATGATCATGTTGTTCACTTGTCTTGTTTCCTATGTGGACAATAATTGATAAACATGCTTCTGGCAATAACTATGATGCCCATCACGCTGAGCTCCCCTTCCCCTTTTCCTCCCGTCGTCCCCCTTCTCTTCATCTTTATGCCAATCCCAGGGGCACAAGAGGTGCTTTTTCTCCAAGAGCCCAGGGCCCTGCAGGGGTCTAGCCAGGCCTTTCATCCTCTGGTCTCCTGGTTCATTCTCAGCTGGCTACATACAAGTCCAAGTCTCCTCCATCTTGTGGGTAATTGCTCTAGTGGTTTGTCCTGCACCAGGATCAAGGCTATCAGGAGGTGCTGACTTCAGAGGGAGGACTGAGCAGCCACCAGCCTCCCTCCTTCCTCCAGAGCCATTGGGGTACAGGGGCCAGAAGACTGCCGATGGCTCCGGATGCAAGGGAGAGCTTGACCTTCCCGAACTTCCTCCCTCCCCCTCATGCCATCATCCACTATCTTGTAACATATAAAACATGAAAGTCATAAGTAAAAGGGGGATAATGACAGCACCCACTTCCTAGGGTTGTTATAAGATTAAGATGAGATAATATCTGTAAGAAGAACTCTGCATAAATGTTAGCTAGTCTAATGGCCGGCACTCTTGTTTTCCCTCCCTTTTCACAATCCAACTCCTTAGAAATTACTCTTGTAGCCCATTTCATTTCTTCTCAATCCTTGGCAATCTGGTCCTGGTCCCACCAAATGGAATAGCTCTCTATGAAGCTTCCAGCAGTGCTCACTCTTCCTTTTGTTGACCACCCTTCATCTCCCTTTCTGCTCGCTCCTCTCAGAATTATTGTGGCTCTTCTCAGTCTGGATTCTCCAACCATGCCTTTCCAATCTCCGGTCCTGGCCTGACATCCCAGTCCCTCCTTGTACATGTACCCCAAGTCTCTTTCTTGGACCCTCTTCTCTTTCTATGCTCCCTCTGGAAGACTTCTGCTGCAGCCACAGACCTCCTCTTCATCTCCATCTGAAGAATTCCCACATCTCTGTCCACCTCTAGTCCCCTGTACTCCAAACGCACCCTTCCTTAGATGCCCCTTTAAGGACCTCAACCACAATGTTCCACAGTTGCTCTTTATTCAATAAGCTCTAGGAGTTTCCAACTGTGTCAAATACACAGTCCTCTGTCTGGCATTAGGAGCCCTTCAGTCTGGCTCTAACTTATCCTTTTTCCAGGCTTCTCACAAAAAATCCTGCCCTATTTAGCACACCAAGTATTCAGGGCCACAATGGAATAGGTCTAAAGACAGGAAAGCTACTCATTTGCTACAAAATGCAAAATAACATAACAGCTAACAACATAGCACTTACTGTGTCAGGCACTGTCCTAAGAGGTTGGCAATTATCTCATTTGATCCTCACAACAACCTTGGGAGATAGATGCTTTTACTGCCCCCATTTCATAACTAAGGAACCTGAGGCTCAGAGTCTCACAACTAGAATGTGACATTTGAACTCAGGTCTTCCTGCGTAGGTCCTTTGTACTTTGGAGACCAAAGTGGGCTTTGTCACTCACTGCAGCTCATTTCCTATCTCCATACCATCTCAACAAGAGGACACGGGTTGTACCCCATGCCTCTAATTCAAGCCACCATCCCCCTTCCTTACCTATGCCTGAAATCCCTCGTTTTCTGTACTGTTTATCTCAAACTTCACCTTCCATGTGAGAATTTTGCCAATTCCCACAGTTGGTAGTGCCTGCCCACTCCAGTTATTTTGTATTTTATGTATTTTCATAGACTTTTGCATCTGCATGACTGTACTTGCTCTACTCAGAGTGAAATCACCATCTAATATTTTCCTAACATATTCAGTGAGGAATGCTCAGCATGCACCCCCTGAAACATTACATGATAATTAAAAAAAAAAAAAAAAAAGAACATTTACTAGAAAATACCTCCTATGGCCAATTCTCCTTGAGGACAGGATGTAGCATAATCTAAAATTATTTAATTAAAACATGAGATGATTTTAACAGACTAA
The DNA here is from genome assembly GCA_023553655.1 of Myrmecobius fasciatus. Taxonomy (NCBI): domain Eukaryota; kingdom Metazoa; phylum Chordata; class Mammalia; order Dasyuromorphia; family Myrmecobiidae; genus Myrmecobius; species Myrmecobius fasciatus. The sequence continues at coordinate 250,959 of JAJPUD010002848.1, forward strand.
TTTATCTTTCTAATTTGTTTTATTTTTGAGGGAGAGAAAAAGGGGGAGTGGTGAAACAGACTTATGATTTATTGGCCCAGAAATGTCCACTGAGTAAAAATTCACTTTAGAGCTGGAGTGCCCCTTCTCTCTGCCTGGAAGACTGTGACTTCAGTGAGTAGTCAAAGATCACACAACCAGCACGTGCCATAGGCAAGACGTGAACCCAGGTTTTCCTGGCAATGAGACCAGCTTCTCTAACAGCTTCCAATGTTTTACTTAAGCTTTATTAATTTTTTTTTTAAATTCTTACATAAACACTAATCAGATAGTGGATGGAAGAAAATAGTATAAGAGCTTGTAAAGCTACTTGGATTGGGATCAAACATAAAAACTAAGGGTAATTCAAAAATGGGAGAAAGGATACAACTTTTTTTTTTCTTGTAGGGAAGTGTAGATGAGGATATTCTCCATCAGTGCAGATCTGCAGTGTTTTGCAACCTAGTTTTGGAAAGTTGCCTAGGACACTGAGATATGAAGTGATTTACCCTGCTGCATCAGAGAACTTGAACCCTCAATTCCTAACCCTGTAGCCAGTTGTCCTTCTGCTAGGTCAATTCCCCCCACAGTACAAATGCAGCTGCAACAGAAGCTCAAGATAACAGTACAATAGAAATGGCCATTTCCATGATGGAGCTAAATAGACTTAACAGGGCGGCTGAATTAAAATGAATGCCAAGGTTAACCAGACAATTATGTGTCAATTACATAGTATGTGGACCCACATTAAGCATCACATTTCCTAAGGAAGAAATACATATTTTGGTAGTCTAAAAAGTCAGGAATATAAGAAATATCTAATTTCTTTTTTTTCTGACAGGGTTACATGGCTGGCAAATTAGGGGACTGCTATATAGTTTACCAAGATTTTAGCAAAATATTTAACCATTTCCATGGCACTCCTGGGAAGCAGAGAGAGTTGATAATTAGGTGGGTTATGAACTGGATGAAAGAATGTGTCAAAGTTGACTTGAAAGAAGGTTTCCAGGACAGTGTCCCAAAAGATCTAGATTTAGTCTTAGGCCATTTAAAATTTCTAACATAATAACAAAAGACACTGATAGCTTACACAAATATTTTCAGATGACACAAAGCTGGGAGGGATAGCTAATCAATTAGATGAAAGTCAAGATCCCCAAAGATCATGACATAGCAGAGTCCCAGATTGAATCTAATGAGAATTTCAACAGAGCTAAATGTATTGGAGAACAAAAATTAAATTTCACAAGTACAAAATAGGGAACATCATTAAGCACTCAAGTGAAAAAGAGGAATCAACAGTGTAACATGAAATCTAAGGAAGCTACATAAGAAGAGGCAAGGTATCTAGGATAAGTGAAATGATCATCATTTCATTGTATTCCTGTCCTATTTAGCATACTTTTAAATTATTATATTCAGTTATATGGAGGACAGTGATGAACTAGGCTAGATGAACAATCAGGATTATGAAGGGTATTCATGCTATATATATTTAGGCTTGCCAAGAAAAGTCTTGGAAGGGATATGAATATGTTCCTTGACACCCATTTGAAAGGAAGCTCCATGGAAATGGGGTTTTATTTGTTCTTCTTGGCCTTAGGTAAAGAGCAAATGATTGTGGTATCAAGGAGGTAAATTTAAACTTGAGATGAGAAGGAACTTTCAGACAACTGGAATGCTCAAAAAGGAGTCATAATAATACATAAAAATGTGTAATAAAAATGAAATAAAGCACTCGCTATGTGCCAGGCATAGCGGTAAGCTCTTTATAATTATCATCTCATTTCATCCTCACAAGTTACAAGAAAACTGAAGCAAACAGGATTAAGTGACTTGCCCAAGGGTCACAAAAGTAGTACTCGTAAGCATCTAAGGCTCAGGTCTTGCTGACTCCAAGCCCAGCATTCTACCCACTGACAATATAAAGGGACTCTGTAAAGTGTGTGTACTTAATCGAGGCTCCTTTCACATTTTAGAATCATTGTCTGATGGCAAACGGTGACAAGTCCTAATTTCCCCCCCCTTTGGCTTGTTCCAACATTATAAAATACTGCACATTGAGCAGATCTGGACTTTAGCAAAGCTTTTGCCAACTCCCTTGTTGCTGCACTTAAGAAAAGATGGAAAGTTGCAAGAGAAAGAACAAACCCTACAATTAGGTAAATGTAGAATTTTAAATGCTTAAGAAATGAGTGTATTCAATAAATCAGATCTGGATTTCCACAAACTGGATTTCCCTGCAAATATCATAACTACCAACAGAATGCAATTCATTGGATGAAAGAAAAACAGCGATATTAAGCAAAGAAAATAAAGGTACCATAAATAGCATTAACACCTGCAACAGCTGAATTGCTCAAAATGATGCTAGTGATGCATAATGTAACCAGGGATAGAAAATGCCACAGCATTTCTGAGGATGGGAACAGAAAAACAAAGAGAGACAAAAAAGATCTGAGCCTAGTCTCTGGCTCTCTCTGACAGTGAAGGGACACCCATTCAATTCAATCCAACCAATATTTATGGGCTAGGTCACTTACCAACCAAGGCTGTCCCCTAGGGCTCTGCCCTGGTCCTTCTTCTCCTCCTCCTTCCCATACTATTTTACTTGGAAAGCTCATCATTCTCCCATGGATTCAATTCTCATCTCTATGCTGATGATTCTCAAAATCCAGCTCTAGTTTCTTATTTCCAACTGTCTTTTAAACATTCCAATCTGGAAATCTCATAATCACCTTTTTAAAGAATGTCCAAAATTCAACCGACATTTTTTCTTTCTATCTTGCCTATTAGCATCCTCCTAGATACCCAGGTGCACAAGCTAGCTGTCAGCCTGTCCCCTTCTCCCACCCTGTATCCAATCAGCTGCCAAATCCTTCACAACATCTCTTGTATCCGTCCCCCTTCTTCCTGACATTCATTCATCATTATTCCAACAGCTTTTTGGTCAGTCTCCCTGCCTCAAGCCTCAGTCCATTCTGGTCCGCCATCTTCAAGAGCCCATGCCAACATCTCACTCATGATGTTGCTCCTTATGACTTCTGCATTCTGATCCAAAATTCTGTGTTTGCCTTTTAAAGCCCTTACTTTCTTCTCCACACAAGATCCCTCCTCTCCAGACTCAGGTCACTTCCACGGGCTGGCCTTTATGCCTGGATTCTCTCCCTCCTCATCTTCATCTCTTAAATCCCAGCTCACATCCTGCCTTTTCCAAGAGGACTTTCCCTGGCCTCCTTAATACTAGTCTAAATCACGTCTGTTACATTTACATGAATCCCATAAAAGAACTACATGGAAACTGGAAGGGTTGGGGTTTGGGGGGTGATTTGTATAAAAGATAACTAAGCCCCTAATAATTGACTCTGGGGTTCCTATTCTCTTGAGCTGCCACCTAACACTACCCAAGCGAGGCTGTTACTCTTCTTGGTTCTGATAGCAAGACACGAATTTTAGTCCTGGCTTTTCCACTGGCTGAGTGACTTTGGGCAAATCACTAAATTCTGCAGGCCTCAGTTCTTCATCTGTAAATGCAAAGTACAAGACAAGGTGACAGACCAGGGCCTTCTCAGCTCATGATCTGGGATCAACTTTTCTTTTTTTTTCTCAATAGTATTTTGTTTTTTTCAGTTACATGTAAAGACAGTTTTCAACATTCATTTTTGTCAAATTTTGAATTCCAATTTTTTCTTCCTCCTTTCTTTACCTCCCCTTTCCCCAAGACAAGTATTCTGATAAAGGTTATATACATATACAATCACTTTAACCATATATCCATATTTGTCATGTTGTAAAAGAAGAAACAGAACAAAATGGGGGAAAAAAAACATAAGAAAAAGCAAGCAAAAAGTAAAAAGGTGAAAACAGTTTGCTTTGATTCACATTCACAGTTCTCCCTCTGGAGGCAGATGGCATTTTCCATCCCAAGTCTATTGGAATTGTTTGACCAACTTTTCTAAAGGAAGGAACTGGGGGCCACCTTAGGAGCTCCCTTTTTTTAGGGAGCCTCCAGTCCAACTAGCAAAGAGGAACAAATATCTCCTTTCAAAAATACCAGTGACATATGAGCTCTGTCCCTATTTGAGAGTGTCACTCAGTTCACAGTAGGAAGACATTGTGAGATATTCATGGCCTTTCTAAAGGAGCACGCCTGCAAAAACACTTTTTGGAAAGTTCTGGTTTTAATTATAACATGGGTGACACTCTGAAAGAACACTGGCCCAAACCCAATGACTAAGGAGAATCCCTTAGGGGATTGTTCCCTATTTAGCAATAGTGAAAGGGGCGACCCAACCTCTGTATTGCTTCAAAGTTACAAAGCATTCTACGTCTATTACTTTTATTATTGTTCAGGCACGTCTAACTCTTAGTAACCTCATTAGGAGTGGCTTGCCATTTCCTCCTCCAGCTTCTTTTACAGATGAGGAAACTGAGGCAGACAACTCAGTGCCTCGTACAGGGTCACAGATAAGCAAGTATCTGAGGCCAGATCTTAACTTCTTGACTCCAGGTCCAGCACTCTTTCCACCATACCATCTAGCTCCCCCATACATTATTTTTGTATTTATTAAAAACACTTTTAACTTTCAAAGCATTCTATATGCATCATTTCATTTGGCTCTCATAAAAAAATGCTGTGAGCCAAGTACCACAAGCATTAGTTTAGGAATGAGGAAGCTGAGGCTAAGAAGGCATAAATGATTTGCATGACCTAACAAGCTTTGAGCTGGCTTTCTGACTTTATTTTATTCTATCTAGTATCTATTTTTATCAATTATCTAGCATGACCTCTAAAAATAAATTACATTTGTACACACTAGTTTCCCTTCAAAAAGTAAAATTCAAGAGAAAGGACAACTCTAAAGGACAATTCTGTCTTCCCATGTGTATTTGTTACATATTAAATAATGAGTAATAATAAACTAAATATGGAAACATGTTTTGCACGACTATTCATGTACAATCAATATCAACTGGCTTGTCTTTTCAAAGATAGGGGAGGAGAAAGGAAGAATTGGGAACTCAGAATTTAAAAGAATGTTTTGCATGTAATTAGAAAAAAATCTTAAATTTTTAAAAAAATAAGCTAGCATTTATATAGCATTTTAAGGTTTGCAAAGTGCTTTACAAATATTATCTCATTTAATCTTTATCACAAGCCCTGTGAGGTAAGTGCTATTACTACCCCCATTTTATGAATGAGGAAATTGAGGCTCTAAGAGGTTCCAAAGACACAGAGCTAATAATTGTCTGAGGCCACATTTGAACTCACATCTCTCTGATCCCAGATTCAGGGTTTTAGCTACTACTTGCCAATCTAGCTGCCTTTATTTATGTTAGGTTCCACATAAGATCAAATATTCAGTCTCAAACCCTAGACTTTGCCACAGGCCAGAGTATCTTTCTATCTACATACAAACAGCCTTTCTGAGATGGGAAAGACAAAGGATAAGGGAATATTTCAGAGATTTAAAAAATGTCTTTTAAAACAAAGGTACAAAAAAAAAAGTAGATGGCAGAAGGAAGAACCATCTTGAAATGCTTATAAAAGAAAGGTATGGGCAAGGCAAAAGGGAATTAGGCAAAGGAAGCATCTTTCAGTTATATGCTTCTGCCTCCCCAATCAATACACAAAGCACGTACTTGTATACTTGCATATATAAATGCATGTATTCATACACATGTGTGCATAGAGCATACACACATACAATAAAGCAGGCCCTGTTTTCAAGGACCTTACATTAAACAAACTAACCTAATTCTTTGAGCATATAATAAAAACATGCTTTGCTACCTAAAAAAAAGACAGAGAAGCCATGTTGCGTTTCATTTAATAATGCCTCATGACAAAGTACCTTATGGGTACTTGATGAACATGAACACTGATAACCTACTTAGCTGGAGAAAACTGGGTAGAAAGCTTTTCTTAAAGTAGTTGAAAATCCATACTGACTGGCCCTGATTGGACTTAGAAAATCACAAATTAACATTATTTTTGTTGTAATGTATTTTTATTATGTTAAATACTCCTGAAATTTCATTTTAATCTTGCTCAAACCTTCGTCTTAAAAACTAGAGGTTGACAACCCCCAAAGTATATATAAAAGCACTGGGCTGTACCCCTAGATTTACAAAGAAACAGTATAGATTTAGTTCTAATAAATGTCCTCCTTTTCCCTACACTCACACAAAAGGCTAAAGACTGAAAGAAAGGGTCCAAGTACCAATACCAGACCTTTCTTAAATGGCCAGATCAATTACAAACCTTAAGTATTGGTCAGGCATCAGTGGCAACAAGAAAACAGAGGAATTGGGGGTGGTGCTAACAGAGGTCAATTTTAAGTGTTGCTGTTCACAAATCACTGAAACTTGTCCTAAGAAGGGAAGGGATGATGTATTCTGTTCATTTCAGCTTTTAAATGGGGATCCTTCCAGAATCCTCTTGTACCTGAAGCTTCCTATCTTATTCCTGGGGCATAAGTTAATATGAGCAGGGGTAGTCAGGCTAGAAATGTCTCAAGACCCAGCAAGCAACAAGGAACACTACTCCCTAGGCTTTGCTAAAGTACCTTACAATGTCTAAAAAGCACTGGGAGTGCTTTTTAATTAAAAGGGCCAGGAGCCTGAAATCAGAACCATTCTTACTGTAGATACTATGACCTTGAAACTCCCCTGTCTTGGCTAGTAACTCTACATATTCCAGGAACCCTACACCTTGGGAAACTTAAAGAGAAAGATAAAGGTGACTTTATCCAGACCCACCCTCCCCAAGAAAACAACATTCCTGAGATATGGTGAAGAAAGATCCTAAGGATTTGTCTACTCTCCATTCCTCTTTCTCCCTTTAAATAAGGATTATCAAGACATGATTAGATTTTAATTCTTAAGGTATTTTTTTCTCTCAAGAATCTAATCCAAGGAACAGTTATAAAATCTGGTTTGGTTTCCCTCACCAGGCCAAATTGCTGTTCTGTCCCCATCCAGGAGAGCAGGGATACCAAGAATCAAACTCTCCAATGTAAATAAAGCCACACCATACCTCACTGTGTCCTGCTTTAACAAAGTTCTTCATACATAAAACAAATACCATGGATTATTTGCTTTATTCACTATTTCCTTTAATAATTCATTTAAAGCTTCCTCTAAATAGCTCGATTTTCCTGCTGCCATGATTTTTACCTATAAAAGCTGGCCTATTACAGCAGCCATAAATTCTGATTAACATTACAACTCCATCATAGTTGGGCCAAATTGTCCTTGCTGTTCCCTATACAAAATTCTCAGTGTCTCTGCGCAAATTACTGTCCCCCCCCCCCTTAGTTGCTGCTTCTGTCAGTTTACCTTTATTGATCCTATGTGCTAATGGTGAGGCATTCCTTTCTCACCCCATCCCTTAAAGACCTTTCCTGGTAGCCTTACAATTGTTTCCTAACCTCCCATCCTCAGAAAAAAATTACCTTACCTTTTATGTATTTTGCTTTCATATGTATACATTAATGAAAGAATAAAAGGGTTTTTGAGGGTAGGGAGTCAGTCTTTAAATCCTTAAAAGAGTGAAAGAACTCAAATCCGGTTTATATACTGGTTGTGTAATCCCGCGCAAGATCATGTAACCTTATTTGCCTCAGTTTCCTTAACTGCAAAATAGGCATAATAATAGCACCAAGGACAGCTAGGTGGCACAGTGGATACAGGTTGGCCCTAGAGTCAGGAAGACTCACCTCCCTGAGTTCAAATCTGTCCCCAGACACTACCTATATGTCATCTCTGGACAAGTCACTTAACTCTTTTTGCCTCAGTTCCTCATCTATAAATTGAGTTGGAGAAAGGGGTGGCAAACCACTCCAGTATCTTTGCCAAGAAAACTTTAAACGGGTCACAGAGAATTAGACACAACTGTAAAACGACTCAACAAATTACACCTACCTGCTAGGGTAGATCAAAGGAGATAATACCTACCTATACAGAGGTTAGCACAGTGCCTGGCACACAGCTATATAAATGTTAGCTATTATAATTAATGTCTAGCAATAAAGCTGATTTGCACTTGGCTCATGGCAATTCCAGAAGCTCTAAATCTATTATACAGTTCACTTTTACTATTAAGTATAAATTCAATATGTAAGTTCAAAGTCTTCCTGATGATTTTACACTTATTTTACTAATAATAGAAACTAGAGAATTCATATGCTCATTTGAATGACAGGAATTTAAATGCCTTACTTTTGATTATGGGGGATTCAGAACGCTAAAATGGGAATCAGGAGTTTTCAATTCCAATCTAGACTACCTACCAACCAGACGAATAACCCGAGGCAATCAAATAATTATTGCTCCAGGAGTGCTAGTCACTTATTGCTCTGGCCCCTGTAAGTAAGGCTGGCTAAAATTGATCTTAAAATCCTAGACATTAGGTTGTAGGTGGTTTTGATTTCATAGCCTTTCTTTGGAAGTGACAATCCTAGAGAGTGAAAAGATCAGAAATACCAGTTACTGGGAGCTACAAAATAATGAAGTGCTCATTAAAAACGTTCATCTTTCCTGTTGGCCTCATCCAGCCCCCCCCCCCCCCATGACACAATTTCCATTTCATCTATCAGAACTTCCCAGGTCTGCTCTTAACATTGTGTGTGAGTGTGAGTGTGTGTGTGTGTGTGTGAGAGAGAGAGAGATGCTTTTTTTATTACACGTTTCCCACTGGTAAAACTCACCAAAATTTACAAAGTATTCAGAATCTTCAGGACACTGTTTAACTACCTCCGGTTCACACTTGCATGACTCTTTCTATATAGGTCAAACATGACATGACATGCTCACATTGGGCAATGGTGCCGTAATTAAACTGAATTCCATTACCTATCACATTTCAACACAGGGATGTTGGTGCCAGCATCACTGACTTTATTCAACAGACAATATTTGTTTAAGCATGTTAGCAATTTAACCCATAACATTTCCAAAGCCATTCTGCTTATCTTAAACCTATTATTTTTTCCAATAATAACAAAAATCATGGGAGGTTTTTTTGAACAGAAGTGAGACAGAGCAATCAAGATCATACACGGCATCAGTGCAAAGAATGAATTAAAGAAGGGAAGACGAGTTATGGAGAAGTGAGTTCACTCAAAGTCTGAGGCACTAAATAATCAGGGTAAGAAACAAAAAAGGCTTAGGAAAGAACAGTATGGTAGAATGTTAGAGAAAGGAAAGAGCTGAAGATTACAACAAGGTTTCAAGTGGAGGAAAACGGGAAGAAGTTGGATGAGTCTGGGAGGAAGAAGAGAGGAGGTTCAGTTTGAGGAATACTGAGTTAAGGATGTTAATGAGACCTCCAAGTCAAAGAGAAATAAAAGGCTAAGGATCACAGCTAGAAAGACAGATGAAGCAATTGACTACGTTAAGGTGACATGGCATTAGTGAATAGATGATATTTCCAAGGTGGAAACTATAAAAAGAATGGGGCCAAGAAAAAAGACTTAAGATTGCCCACTTTTAAGGAGAACAATGAGGAACTATTACAAGGATGAATATGCTACCTGACTTGTAACTCTAAACCTTCTGAATGGAAGAACATAAAAATATACTTTTGTCTTTTCAAAAGCAATACAATTACCATTAATGATACCAAGATGTTTCAGGACTTCATTCTTTATAGTATCTTATAAGGAATTTGAAAAAAATAATTTAAGCTCCCCCCCCCACATACAAATTGCCAATTAGATCTAAAAGACTAATTGGGTAACAATCATGCTAGCTGAAGTTTTCAGGTTTATCATTCGATAACACAAAGGATCATAGGACCATATGAAGAATGAATGAAAAGGCATTTATTAAGCCTTTAGGGATACACATAGAAAAGGAAGACAGTCCATGCTCTCCAGGAGCTCACCTTCTCATGGGAGAGACAACAGAGGGAAGGGTGAAGCTACAAGGCAAATAGTGGGATCCCAAGCCCTCAAGGATATTAGGAAAGGAGCCCCTCATGCCTCTTCCTATTTCCATTTGACGTTGGTGACTGTGGTAGATAAAAATTCTTTACAGGGTCTTCAGTAGCTGTGATTGAAACATGCACTGCTACTGGCAGGCCCCGTCTCCATCAGGGTCCTGACGTGATTGGTGGGCACACCTGTCCATTCGTAGCAGTTGGTTTGTAGAGTTGGGGGGAAGAGGGAGGAGGGTTAGCCTTTTTCCCAGTCCCTTCAAATGATGGTTTCAGGGCCTGGGAAGAACTGCTATTCCCAAGGTGTCTGGGGCTATCTCTTCTGGGTGAGAAGGGGGATGGTGCAGGTGGTTTGACTGAGAGGTCATTTTGTCCAATTCCTTCATTTTAAAGATGAGGAAACTGAGCTCCAGATGGGTTAAAGAATCTTGACGAGGTAGTCAAGTGATAGTGCTGGAGTATGAAGCCAGGCCTTCTAATTCTAAAATCAAGACTCTTTGTCCACTATACCCCTCTTACTCTCCAAGGCAGAGGAATGATCTAGAAAAACACCCAAAGTGTCATTCACTAAGGAATCTCAGTTATGAAGATTTCTTCCTCTACACTGGCAACATTTGTCACACTGACAAAATCATACTCCAAGGAATCCAAGTGAAAATCAAGTTCAAACCAGCAAAAAGTTCACAAAAACTTCAAATTCATGCTGATCATCTATCTACTTAGCTTTTATCTCAGCAATGGTTTTACTACTATAATATTGTGTGGGTCTTTAAAGATCAAAATCTCCCCTTTTTTCACATTCATAAAAACAAATAGTAACAACAATAAAAATTCACAGACTATTTGGTGATATCAAACAGACCAGAGATTAAGATTAAAACGTAATTGGGAAATATTTAACAAAATAAATAAAAATAAATGAAGACAAATAAAAATACATAAAATACATTAGAACAGAAATAACATTACATTTTAAAACTAAGTTAGCATGCTACCCAAAGGGATTTTTATGTAAACCAATTAGTGGCCCCTTTCCTTTCTGAGTTTGACACAAATGTTTCAGAAAACTACCAGCTATTATTTCTACCCTGAAATTACAATATATTCCTATGTTCAAATAAATTTCAAATTTTTTTTTAAAGTATACATATTTTTTCTTATGGACACACTGTAACGAAATCTGTTTAATTAGGAACATACATACATAATACTGTGATAAACTGGATATAATTCAAATTTCCCCTCTGAGTGGTATGAACTGATACCAAGAGGGACTTGGCCATCATGGATATAAAGTCCTAGGCAGAGATCATCAGGACCTAAGGAGAAAAGTTTGTGATTTCATTGCTTCCAGCTGAAGGCTGGGAGTTGAGAAAGCAGGAACTGGGAACTAGACAGCTGGTTAAGGTGATGGTGTCAAAGAGAACAGGGTGTAGGGTTTAAGACACAAACATGCTTGGGCCAGATATGAAACACCTCTCAAGGAAACAGTGAAAACATTTTTGCTTGAAGACTTGTAGATCAAAAGGGCTTTAAACTTGAAAATGAAGCAGAAGAAAAAACCTCGGTCGTAACAGTTTCTGAGCAAGATACCACATGGAACAGCAGGCATGAGATGGGAAGAAATGTGAGTGGAGGAGGCCAGGAATTCACAGAAGACAATATCCAGGAAAAGGGGCAATTATAATACTCATGGCCTCAGATTTCTATACGCATTCATGTAGAGAATACAAATGCGTATAGAAATCTGAGGGCATGCGTACTATTGACAATGAAAGCACAAAACTGGTATAAAAAAAAAGTTGGTTATAAACCTGGTAAAAAAAAATCTGATAAACTTTATGAAAGAACAAATATTACCTCATAGATATAACTGCGACTTGGTAGGATCAGACCCACATCTGGACAACTGCAATGGACAGCAAACCTTGTTCAAAAGGCGCAAATGAGAAAATGAACAGGACCGTTATATGTCGACGAGCTATAAACTCCAGTGTGGAAATCCAATTATCAGAGTTTGGAGAACCCACAGAGAGGACACAAAGAGAAGTAGTCCTCTAGTGGCAGGGTAATTGTAGAATGTCCAGCCAGAGGGATTAGAACTGGGAGTAAATTCTAGGAACAGATTGGGATGGTGAAGCCTTAGGACTACTGGGGAATATGAACTATGAACTATCCACTGAAGGTCTTTCTATGCTAAAAAGAGTAGCTGAAAATTCCTTGATCATTTCACTATGATTGCTTCATTTTTCTTCAAGGAAGGACCAGGGGTATCTGCAATTCCAAACCTGATTGTGACTAGTATAAAAACTAGGAGATACGGTAGAAATTTGGGGGGGAAACAACTATATATCCTTGGAGGCTGCAACAAATAGGAAAGCAAAAGCCAGGCAGAGTCTGAGGTGCATCCTGAATTTGGGAAAAGCAATCAGAGATTGCAGTAGGTAAGAAAGGGAAAGCCAGGCAGAGCTGGGAAAAGCAGATTTCAGAAATCAGGGAAAGGACCGGGAAAGATCCCAATGCAGACAATCTCATATAGCATGTTAGCTCAGAAAGTCACATATTATTATTAATCATGGTCCCCTGAGGCCATCTACTTCCACTCCTGACATAAACAAGAATTCCCTGGAGGCTTTTCAGTGAAGAGAAACCCCTCTGAAGTGGCCTGGCTTCAGGTCAGTCTTCTTGGATGGGGTGACCGTTCAAATCTCTTAAAACAAACCACTACGGTCCATCCCTCCTTCAACTTCTACTCTAGATAAGTATCACCAGTACCACTAGCCAAAACCTGACCTTGAACTTGAGAGAAGTGGAATGGCAATCCCTGAGGATTGCCCTTCTGGGAGACAGCACTCACTAGACTGGACAGTATCACCATACCGAACTGCAGAAGGGGGACTTTAAACTCTCTGATCAGGAAAAGTTAAAAAGAACTAGGAATGTTTTAGAGATGGAAAAAACCCCACAATATCAGGTCAGGACAGCAGGCAGCAGTTGCATGGGAGCAGGATAAAATTTGTTCTATTAAGCCCTAGAGGACATGCTGGAGCATTGGCCCGAAACAAAGAGAGGCAGATCTGAATAAGGTAGCTTGTTAATGATGACAATGATAACAGCACTTTAATAAGGTTTACAAAATGCTTAAAAAATATCCACGAGGTAGGTACTATTATTATTATTATTCCCATTTTAAAGATGAGAAGGATCAGATGTGTGCCCAAGCTCACACAGTAGATATCTGAGGCAGGATTAATGTCTGAGGTGAACAAACATTATTGCCAGGCCAGAGGAAAAGTGTAGAATTTATAGTCAGGAATCAATCAAAGATGAGGAAAGATCTCACTTCCATTCAGTCAATCAACAATCAATTGAGTTAGTGCTTACTACAAGCCATGCCTTCCCCTCCTTAAGGCGAACAATACAAAGTCCAACAAACAAACAAGAATGCAGATAGTGTAAAGTGCAAGGTAAAGGAGAGAAGGGACTGAGAGATAAATCCTGGAGAAGGGCCGGGAAATCCGGAGGCAGAGGACAAAGAGCAAGAGCAAACCCAGTTCTGAGGGACAGCCAAGGAAAAGCCAGGTAGGAATGGTAAGGTGGCTAGGAGGTGGTGGGGAGTCAGAAGGAAGGGGCCAGGTGGTTTTAAATGCTAAACAGAGAATTTCACATTGATGCTTAAGGCAAAAGGGATGGAGGGAGGTAAGTTAAGTAAGTTCTAGGTCAAGGCTACACAAGTTAAGATTACACAAACTTATCAGTCAAATTCCCATTGTATGAAGGTATCTTTTATAACATCAGCTTACATCTACATAGCACTGTAAGTTTTACAAAAAGTTTTAACTACTTGTGAAGTATGGTTATTCCACTGCACAAATGAGTAAACAGAATAAATGGTAGCTCAAAATTTTAGAAAAGAGAATAGATCTGGAATCCAAGAATCTGAGTTCAAATCCTGGCATGGCTACTTACCATCTGTGTGACTTTGGTCAAGTCATCTAACCTTTCTGGGCTTTGGTTTCCTTGTCTGTAAAATGAAAGGAGCAGCCTAGATCCCAGCTTCTTAAACTGTGATTCGTAATCCCTACACAACCTCACACTGAATGTGAGGGTCACAAAATGATTTATTATCAGTAAATGTTTGATTTGGATTCCTATTTTATATACCTACATACCCAGGTCACAAAAATTTCTTGGGTGCAAAAGGGTCACGAATGTATTTAAGAAAAAAAAAAAAAAAAAAAACAGACCAGACTATCTTTTCTTGCTTCAAAGCCTTCTTCACACAACTAGTAACCAGTGAGTTCAGAGCTCTAATTAAGGCCTCAAAAGACTCCACGTCCTCTCTTCACTACCCTTTACCTAAACAAACTCAATCTCACCCAGATGTATCAGTGCAGCCCTAAGTCACATCTTCCCCTACCAATCAATCAACTTTCTGGGTCGGGCTGGGCTCGGATAATCCAGGGCAGCCTCACTCCAGGCCCTGTTCTACCTTCTAGGGTTGAGCACACCCCCACCCCTCACCCCAAGGGACTGAAATTGACAAACCCTTTTGAGAGGTCCCCAACAGAGTTTAGGAAGAGTTTCTGCCCAAAGAGAAAAGAGAAATACGCATTATACCCAAATTCTCTAAGTCCCACTTTTCAGTTGTCCCCTTCCTTATAATATCTAAATTATTTTCGTTATTTTTTCTCATCATTTCTCTTCATATGAAATATGGCTTCCTTTCTTATATTTAGTAAGGCAAAAATCCTAATTTCCCTGCTATCCTTTTAGAGTACTTCCCCCTGCCCTACGTAATTTTTCCATTCTTTTCACTTTCTTCATCAGCTACTATTTCTGTAATTCAGAGCTCAGGCTATATGTAACTGTGACATGTTCTTCTGGTGGTGGGGAATATTTCCACGATCTGTCCATGAGAAATTAAACAGTACCACTGTGAACACATCACTTATATTGACTCTCCAATACATTTTCCAAAAGCAAACAATGGTCACTAAATAAAAAGTATTCTGGTGTAAACATTCAATAATTAGAGAAGACTGCCTAATGAACCCCAAATAAAGACAACTAGATTGAATCAAAAAGGTAGTGGGCAATCTGCTCCAAATATAAAAATGACGTAAGCACTGAAAAATTGCCCCTACAATCATGGGTAAATTAATTTCATCTCTGGGCCTGTTTCTCTATCTGTAAAAATAAGGTTGTTTTGACTAGATTAGAAGTATCAAACATGTGGCCCACAATTCTCCTGGAATGAAACCTGAACCAGATTAAAATGTGACTGGGAAATATCTAACAAAATAATTGAAAATAAAATGTAGACAACATTACATTTTAAAACTAAGTCAATAAGCAGCCTACAGAGATCACTACTCACATAGCCCCTTAGGGGCCCAAGTTCCTATGATCCTGAACTAGTCTCTGTAAATTCAAAATCCTAGGACTCAATGAATCTGTACTTTGTGATACTCTGTAAAGGTCATCTTGGCCACCTTCCAAAAGTGGAATCATTTGCTTCCCCAAATCTCTGGATAGTGTGTCTGAAAAGGATCCTGGAATTTCGAAGGATTTTAAAATGGATAATGAACAATTCTAACATTTCTAAGAATAGACCAACTTTCTAAAATACCTACAAGGCCTAAGATGAAGATAATCTATTCTGATGCAAGAAAGGTAGGTGTGGGATAATGGAGAGCATGCTAGTGCAATAAACTGTCAGGAAAACCCCAGGTTCAAGTCATCTGATTTCTTGAAGTCATAGTCAATTATATTTAGGCCTCAAGAGGAGAATAAATGCCAACCTACATTGATATTTCCTGCCCCTGGGGAATTATTTGCACCAGAGAAATCAAAAATCTGCATTGCTACTGCCCCCCCAAAAAATTCCAGACATTTTCCTCAAAAATGCTAACTAGAGTTTGAGATATATCAACAAACAAAAACAAAACAGTATGGAGTAAGGGAGGCACTGGAAGCCTTATTCTCTCATTTCTGTTTTTGGCCTGGCAGCACTTTCTACCGGTCAAGATCAAATTATCAATGGGAATAATGCTAGAAATGAATTTTCTACTTAGATCAACAAATCTTGTTTTTTTAGCTTCAATTATGTTGTGTAATTTGTAAAGAGAATAACAAAGGAAATTAAAAGCAGTTTTTTACTCAAGGAGGAAGCCTTAGGGAGCAGAGAACAGAAGAGGAGAAATACCTTGTCATTTATACAGGCTTCCAAAGAATAGGAAAACAGGAAGGCAGAGAAGACAGAGCTGGCTGGAAGCCAGGAAGACATGGTTCAAGTGTTGCCTGCCTGTAACACTAGCACTGGCTTCAAGGGTAAGAAAGACCTGGGTTAGAATTATTTACTTTAATCTCTCAGTGTTCTAGGAAACTCTCTAATACTCTAAGTTGCATTGGGAGTGCCAACATGCACTGGCATAGGGAACTTCCCCATCTGGGAGTTCCCTGTATCAATGACCTATCCAATGGAGTCCCTTAATCTTTCCAAAAGTTATATATGCCCAACAAACTAGTGGTGACTTTTAACAAGGGCCATTTTTAGCAGAAATTGTGGCAACTAACATCTGATGAAAGTGAAATTGCACAAAGGAATCCCTGGGGTTTAATGATCACTATTACCAGTTGACCTTGATAAAATCTAACTCCATCACTAAATCTTCAATGCAAAACTGATTTTTCATCTAATTAGATCCCATCATGCATAGTATTGATTTTAATGTAAAATACTAGGCTGTTGATATGAATTAAAGGCAGATTTCCAAAGTCGATTTTCTAGAAGTAAACCCTACAATTCAATTCTATTCAGCTCACTGGAGGTTCCCTCCCTCTTTCCAAGTGTCCTCTTAATTTATCCTATGGAAAGCTAGTCTTTGTGGCGCTGACATCATGTAGTGTCTAGCCCTATTTATATAAATCACTGACTGCTAAGTGGCATTTAACATGGGAGATGTTTATCAAGTTCGTTGGAGAATAATAAATTTGGATATCAAAAGTCCCTAAATAGGCACCAACTTGGAAAGAGATGTCTCATGGAGAAAAGGGGGGAAAAATTCCAGTAAGAATGTTAATACTATACTGGATTACTTGCCCTCTAAGGGAGGGGGGGTGAGAGAAAGAGAGGGAGACAAAAAAATTTGTAACTTAAGGTTTTGCAAGGGTGAACGTTGAAAATTATCTGTGCATGTTTGGAAGATAAAAAGCTTAAAAAAAAAAGAAATCTGTTAATACGGGGTGGAAGAAGGGATTAGAATGGGGGGAAAACATGAGAATGTAGCAGGTGGAGCCTTTTCCCCCCTTCCCTTTCCTGCCTCACCTTCACTTCTTTAACAATGGTGGGGGTGGGGTGGGGAAGCGCGAGGGCGGGGGCAGGGGCCATACCTTCGTGGGTAGGTTCTGGGTCTGGTGTAAGGGAGATGTCATCCAGCTCCCTGAGACATAGCCACTCTCCATCCATGGACACCCGAAATTTGCAAAGGTAGATGGTCTCCATGGCCGCCTGTGTGATCTTGTCTGTGGTGGGGGTTGGCATATCGGTCGGAGGTGTCAGGGCGGACATGATGACTCAGCTGGGACCACAACACACACAGAGGAAAAATAAAAATAAAAAAAAACAACACCCCCCACCCCCCCAAAAAAATCCACACCCAAGCACCCCACACCAACCCCACCCAAATTCAAAGCTCACTAGAATAGAGCTTCCAGGTGGAGCAAGGAAGGAACACCTTGGAGTCTAAAAACAGATTCCTAGAAATAAACAATGCCAAGCTAGCTTCTCTTCTCTGAGCGCGCCCCTACCACACAGCCAAAAAGCAAAGGATGCTAGTCTCCTCCCGCCTGCCTTCCGCGCTCTCCTTCCCCTCCCAGCTCCCGAGGCTTTCCCGGGCGGGCTACAATCCCGCTGGGCCGCGGCCACCCTGCTTGGCTTCGGAAACCTGGCCTCTGCTCAGGATGATGAAAAATCGGCCCGAAAGACAGGGGTGGCAGGGCCCCCAAGAAAGCGTTTGGGTTTTCTTCCGGCCTCCGAAAAATAACGAGTTCCAGGCTAGCGAGTCAGGGCGGGCCTCTGCTCGTGGAAGCCCAGGTACCGGGAGTACGCAGCGACGGCAGCCAGGCAGCGAGCAAGGGTGTTGACCAAGATGGCTGACTAATGAGCTGGCCTGAAAATCCGGGCTCATGTGACCGGCGGCTGCTCCCAGGGAGCGAGCGAACGCACGCAGGATAAGCACCTCCCAGGATGCTGGATGGATGGATAGATGCTGATGATGCAGGATGCTCTCCACCGCCTCCTCCCGCCCACCGCCCGCCAGGCTGTGCTAGTCAATCTGGCCTCGGAGCAGGATCCTTCTTATTACCCACCACTCCCACACCGGCATGGGGATGGGGGATGGGGGGGGGGGGGGGGCGGTGGGATTCCAAATATGCAGGGAATCAGCCCCAGCTTTACACACAGGCGGCGTCTATTTAAAAACCGCCGAGAAGGATGCTGGAGGCTGAGCAGAGATTTCCATTCTCTCCGGGCTATTTCTGTCTCCACCAACTTCCTTTTACGAGCTGTCTAAATCTGCCTTCTCAGTCTGGGCAGAAGCAACTAGAAGAATTAAAAAAAAAAAAACACAAAACAAAAAAAAAAACCTCTTTGGGAGCGGGGAGTGGACATTAGCAGTAGCCACTTTTTTAAAAGTCCCTAATCATTCCCACATTTAAAAAGAACTATTCGAATAAGGAAGAATCATCGCATAAGTGAATGGAAGAATGTCGAGGAACAAGGGCCCACGGGGGGCCTCCCTATATAGAAAGGGTCTGACTCTAAGAAATTGTATTTTTATCTAAGAAATGTAAAAGGAGGTTTTTGCTTTTAAGATTTTGTTCTATTTCATAATTTACATTTTAACCATATGCTTCGCATGATTGTTGGAAGGAAAAAGATTTATAGGCCTTAGAGGATCACATAAAAATGGGCAGTTATTACCCCCACTTACTATAAATAGTATTAAAAGGCTATATAAAAAAGAAGCTGGCTCAAGACTATCCCCAAACTTTTCTAATTAAGGATGCATAATGGGTTCAATTTTTCTAGGTAGCCTTTTCATCCTATGAAATTATTATTGTGTAAAATAATATACAATTATAAAATCACCTGATCCCCGGGGAGGAAAAAGCCATGCCATTCAAATCTCTGCCCTTTAACTTAATTATGATTTTTGTCTCTTTTAACTTCCTTTTATGAACTGCCTAACCCTGCCTCCCACACTGAATTAGTAATATAAGAGAAAAAGCCCCAGAGCTTTCTTTAGAAGGCATTAAGCAACAGCCCCTTAAAACATGTCAAGCCCCCAACACTGTACACATTCTAAAAGGAATGTAGAAAGCATTTAAATATATTTGCAACCTTTAAAGTGCTATAAAAATTATTTTTATAATTTCCCCCTTGTTACTAAGTAGAGGTGAATGCAAATGGACAGTCAGAAAAGCAGACCACCATGGGTACTATCATATAATCTGGATAAGTCACTTACCCTGGAAGACCATCCATTCCTCCTCTGTAAAATGACACAAAACTAAATGACCCAAGTCACCGGTAACATCTAAAAGGTAATTTCTAAATTTAAATAAAGCAAGGAAGCCATAATTAAAGAAAATCTGCTTTGAATTCTTAGGAAAACTGAAAAACACAAAAACAAAACTCTTCATGACCCCATTTGGGATTTTCTTGGCAAAGATACTAGAGTGGTTGACCATTTCCTTCACCAGTTCATTTTAAAGATGAGGAAATTGAGGCAAACAAGATTAAGTAACTTGCCCACGGCACACTATTAAGTATCTTACCTCATATTTGAAGTAAAAAAGATGAGTCTTACTGACTCCAGGCCTGGCACCCTACCCACTGTGCCACCCAACTTCCACAAACCTTTTGCTATCTTCCTTTAAAAAAACAAAAACAAAACAAAACAAAAACACCTCCTCCACCAAAAAAAACAAGTTTTCCTCCTGGAAAAGCTGAGAGATACTCCATTCAGCAGCTTAGTTCCTGGCCTAAAGAGATGCTAAAAACAGTGTTAATAGATTCACTTGCAGCCAAATTAAAGGAACAAGAAAGGGAGAAATCTTCTCTAATTTGTAAAATCCTCCTATAATTCTTGAAGACATAAAATAAAATCATCTATATTTTGGTTAGAAAAATATAAGGGAAATAATCAACTGAGTTTTCTGGAGCTTTTTAGTGAGTTGTGTGTGTGTGTGTCTTGAAATCAGTATCTATATAAATAAATGTGAGATTTGATGAGTACTAAAATCCAAAAATCCTACTTCATTCCAAATTTTCCTGAAGTTATAAACAAAATTACAAGTTAACAAGCATTTACAAAACACTAAGTGCCAGGTATTATGCTCAATATTTGAGGATACAAAGGAAGTTAAAAGTCTAGCTCAAAACCTCAGTCTTGTTTTGGAATCTCCATCTCTTCCACAAACCAAAATCACACACCTCAACACAGGCTCATAAAACTGAGAGTTGGAAGGGATTTAAATATCAAATATTTAACCTAAATGTGCAGTAATAGTACTCTGGCAATGTGGGTTAAGAAAGGAGGAGCAAGGAATAATCTGAATTAAAAGTGACTTTTTTAAAATGAAAGATTTTATTAATTTTAATTACATAAATAGTATACTTTCAACACTTTTAAGAAACCATTCATCCTTTACATAAGGATGAGTATTCACTGCCTGCTCTAATGTTGATTTCAATCTCTCTATGATTAGTAAATACACATAAATCAGAGATGACAAATTCACTATCCTGTAACCAGCAGGCCCCCTTCCTTTCTTAGCTAACTAGGCTGGCCCCGGGGTGACAGAAATAGAGTCCTCATCATTAGATCTCTACTAAAAGTCTTTCACATAGGAATTGCTCCAAAAAGACCAGGAGACACCTTCAAACTAGGAGAGAAACACTGAAATGAGAAACATAAAAATCACCTTTTTTTAAAGCTAGCATTTTAGTTTGAACAGTTAATGGTCATAGTCACTCATCCATTTTTTTAAGGTAAAGAGCCATCTCTTACCTATTTTTTAAAACTACTTTTTTTCTTTTTTTTTTTTTTTTTGTTGCTGTGAACTTTGCAAATGAGAACATTTCAGCGCACATTATCATAAAATAGCACTCAAGCAGCCCATACCAGAGCCACAGGTGGAGACTCCTATCTCCCAAGCACCAGGGGTGTGGCAGAAGACCTATTTACATACTACTAAATGGATGACATCCATTTGGAGCCTCTACAGGGAGGAAACAGCCTAGCTCAGGCCAACAAAGCAAATGAAGCCACCAGGAGACAGAGGCAGAAGCCAGGGAGGGATTCCTGTATAAGGCAGAGCACAGGGCCAAAACTTTTGGGAGGCTGCCAGAGCTGTGCTTAGGGGGAAACTACTTCCCTCTCACCAACAAAGCAGAGAGATAACAAATGACTGATTGGGCTAATACCCACAAAGATTAGGAAAAACAACAGATCAAAGCCCATAATGAAACAAAACAGACATTCAGATACATCCGGACATAAAACTAGCAACA
The DNA here is from genome assembly GCA_023553655.1 of Myrmecobius fasciatus. Classification (NCBI taxonomy): domain Eukaryota; kingdom Metazoa; phylum Chordata; class Mammalia; order Dasyuromorphia; family Myrmecobiidae; genus Myrmecobius; species Myrmecobius fasciatus. Next base: position 272,498 of record JAJPUD010002848.1, read on the forward strand.
AAAATTAAGCAAATTAGTATGTAAAAATAGCACCTTAAAAAAAAAAATGAAACCATTAATCTAATGAAAAGAGGAAACTAAATTGCCAAAGCCAAAAAATGGCAGAATTCCACAAATGCATGAATAAGGAAAAGTAATCAAAATTATCTTGTTCAAAATATGTAAGGATAACTAATCAATCGATTTCACAAATGTATTGATTACATAGATTATAACTTTATACAAATAACTTTGTTTAAGCAAAGGAAATCCAACAGGCTATAAAACAGATCTCTGTGAAAAAAAAATTAACTCAGGGCCAAATGGATTTACAAGTAAATTAAATATATCAAACTTTCAAAGGATAACCATACCAGAATTTTAAGATTTACGTGCAAAAACAGAAAAAGAAAGGAATCCTATGAAACTTCGAAGACACAATATGGTAGCTGAGAATACAGGCAAATACGTATAAATCCTTACCCAGCCAATAGGGAGATTGAGTATGGTAGATCTCTTTTGCTCAAAAACTTTAAGCTGCAGAAGGCTATGTGTTGTTTGAAATCAATATAGTAAGTTCTGGGGATGTTGAGAATGGAGGGAAGAATCAGTTTCCTTAGAAAGAGGCAAAATGCCCGGATCAAAAAGAAGGCTGGTCAAAGTACTCCTGCCTATCAGTAGGAGTTTGGGTGCATAAGTAAGTAGCCCTACACTTCTATCCTGGAGGATATAGGGAGACCCAGTCTTTAAATATTGTGTTTTTGGGACAGCTAGGTGGCCCAGTAGATAGAGTACCAGCTCTGAATTCAGGAGGACCTGAGTTCAAATCTGGTCTCAGACACTTAACACTTCTTAGCTGTGTGACCCTGGGCAAGTCACTTAGCCCCAACTGCCTCAGCAAAAACAAACAAAAAAACCTCAGTAAATAAATATTGTGTGTGTGTGGGGGGGGTTGTGTGTGTGTGTGTGTGTGTGTGTGTGTGTGTGTGTGTGTGTGTAATCCTGATAACTAAACCAGGGAGAGATAAAAAAGAAAAAGATCCAATTCTAATGAATATTGATATAAAAATATTTAGCAAGACATTAATAAAGAGGATTAAAAATGCTTTAAAAGATTATATATTATAACCAGCTTAGATTTATATACTAGGAATGCAAGGTTTTATATTAGAAAAACTATAAATGTAGTATATACTATATTAACAATAAAACATTTAAAATTATAATTATATCAACAGGCACAGAAAAGCTTTTGCAAAATCTAACTTTTTTATATAAAAACTCTAAAAAGTCTAAAGTGGACTAAAAAGTTCTTTCCTTGATATGGTAACAATAATAGCATTCTCTGTAATGGAGAAATACTAAAGGTCTTTCTAATAAGGGTAAAGGTGAAGCAAGTGTTTCCATGATAAATTATTTGATATAATTCTAGAAAAGCTAGCTAATAGCAATTAGATAAGGAAAAGAAATTGATGTAATAATCACAGACAAAAGGGAAAGACAATTTTGTAGATGGCAGTGATTTAGTAAATTTTTTAAAATTCAATTTAGAAATTAATTGAAATAGGATTTTAAAAAACAACTCACAAATATCAGCCTATCTATAAAGTATCAACAAAACCCAAAGAAATTTCATTCAAAATAATTAAAAAACGTGTAAGACATTAGAGAATTTAACCACCAAAACGTAAGTTACATAGACAAAACTATAAAACACTCCACAGAAATAAAGACTTAAATAATTGGAGAGTTACTAATTACTCATGGTTAGTCTGTACCAATATAACAAAAGTGAAATACAATCTAAATTAATTCATAGCTTCAACAGGACAGGTTTACCTTATAGAGTTATACAAAATAACAAAATTCAGAGAAATGTTAAACAAAAAAACAAACAAAAATTAAAGTCCTATGGGCCTAGCAGTACCAAATGTCAAAATATCTAGTAAGTAGGAATAATCAAAATAATATATTTGCAAAAAGAGAGGTTTATCAATCGAGTAAGTTAGATGCAAAAATTACAGAAGGAAGAGAACATAGTAGCAGTGTATTGGATGGTATATAAGATTCATTATTCAACAATGGCTGGGAAAACTTAAAAATACTCACTAAGAAATGAAATTTACATCAAGATTTTATAATATATACCAAGATAAGCTTGCAATGGCTATATGAACTAGATACAAAAAATAATTATAGATAAGGAAAGAGTTCATGACCAGAGAAAGGACAGAAAAAAGTTTACAGAAGATAAAATGACCGGTTCTGATTACATAAAACTGAAAAGATTTTCACAAAAAAATGAATAGTTAAAATCAGAAGTGACAAGAGTTAAATGGGGGGGGGGGTTTTGAAGAGAAACTTCTTTGATAAGGATCCAATATTTAAGACTAAAACTGATTTAAGGATAAAAGTCATTCCCCAGTAGATTATCATAGGAAATAAGCAGATGATTCTTAAAAGGAGATATCCATGTGATCAAAACCATATGGAAAATGCTCCAGATCACTAATAATTAGAAAAATTTAAATTGAAACAAATCTTATATTATGTATCACACTTGTCAGAACAATAAAGATGATGGAAAATGACAATTGTTGGGAGGATATTCAGGGAAAATGGAGTACTAGTGCCCCACTCTGAAGCTATGAACTAGTCCAACATTCTGAAAAACACTTTGGAAAGTCTCTTCAAAGTCACCAAATTAGGTATACCCTTTGACCAAGATATACCACTACTAGTTCAAAGAAGGAGGAGAAAAAAAACCTATGTACAATATTTACAGAAGCATTTTTTCTTGTAGAAAAGATATGTACAAAAAAAGTAAATGGTTCCTCAATTGGGGAATAGCTTAACATACTATGCATGTATGAAATAAGATTGTGCTGTAAGAAATGATGGGAATGGTTTCAGAGAAACCTGGGAAAATCTGTATGATCTGATGCAGAATGAAGTATTCAGAATCAAGAAAAGGAAATATACAATGACCACAAAGGAAAGAAAAAAAACTCTGAATGACTTAATTCTCATCAATGCAATAACCAACCAGACAACAGATGAATAAGGTAACATTTACATAGTAATTTAAAGTATGCAAAATGTTTTACAAATATTTTATTTTATTCTCATGAGGTAGATACTATTATTTCCCTGAATTTACAGATAAGTAAACTGAGAAAGACTGGTATTAAGTGTCTGAGGCAGGATTTGAATTCTAACTTCCTAACTGCAAGTCTGGTGCTCTATCCACTGTAGATCCAAGATGCCTGAGCTTAAAATACAGAATGAGACATTTCCAGAAATGGCAAATGTTGATTTGTTGGCTATGTTTATTTGCTATAGGGGGAAGTCTTTTAGTTCCAAAAACCAGAAAAAGTGAACAATGGAACATATTATTATCAGGTATATATCACTGAAAAGCAAACATACATGACAGCATAGTTTAATAACATACATAATATCAAGTATTCTACTCCAAAAGAGATCACATAGAGTTATATATGTAAGACATAGCTTCAGGGAACACTAATAGGAAGCATGGCCTGGGTGAATCCAATCAAGGAGACCAAGGAGCACTCACACAGATAGGACAACAATCAAGAGAAGAATGTATGAAAATCTAGACAGGAAGAAAATGTGATCAATAGTCTCAAAGACTCCAGAGAGCAGTAGAGGGAGAAAATCATTCTTTGGTCTGACACCAGAATGTCCTTTCTGGTCATAGGAATATTCATCTCCTGACCTCCATCCAGAATGGTTCCAAATACATTCTCTTCAAAGTCAACTGGCCCAATACACCATCTGGAAGACTTCTGCCTAACTTCTTCCTTGGTTCTGGGCACTGCACCAAGTTTCAAGTTAAACTTCTTGAAGTCGGGGAAACGTTAAATAGCTTGGTTTCCCATT